>CM076576.1:400525827-400846000 GCA_034641835.2 Pinus albicaulis
GGTTCGTTAATGGATTATCTACCTAATTCAACTCCACTCATATCCTTAATTATTAAAGGAATATTTACAATAATCCTCACATTTATATTTTCTCTCTTAATTTATTAAAATGAAAAAAATAATTAATAAAATAATTAAAACACCTCACCCCCTAAATCACACAAATGAATAATGAAAATTTAGCTTTGATGCTCCTGCATCAGACTCCCCGTGTAGAGAATTTTCCAAAGACTCATGTCTATGAGGTATGTCGCTTTTCTGTAATAATGTGACAGCCACAAGTCCTGATGACTTGCTCCCTCCAAGATTCCAAACTCTATTCTGTCGCTGGTCCTTCAAAGTATCAACTCGATTTGGTAACTCATCACTCACTCTGTCGATCGGATTCCATCAACCTTTACAACAATTGCTTCCGCCAATTCCTTGGAGTAATTCCTCTTTGTTTGATTCTTTCGTCTCTAATTGTGCTGAACACTCAACTTTCTGCAATGAAGAGTAATCAAGAATTCCTTCTTGATTACAACTATAGTCATTGATTTCTTTTATAGCGACAACTTTCTCGTCCAGTGTTGTACCTTCATTCATCAACAAATTGTTAGTTTTAAAAATATAAGATGCTTCAAGCACCAATCTCCCATCATCGACTTTCTATATTTCAATAGATCTTGCTTTGGACTACTGGCTACTTCCATCTTTATCTTGTTGGATCAATATTTTTGTCTCCTTTATGTCTCTATAGACATAATTTTCTTGCTTCCCTTGATCTTTCATCTCAAATCCAAATAATTTCTGCTCAATTTCTCTAATTTCGACATCATATCTGTTAATTTATTTTTCTGTACCTACAACCACATTATTATATGAAAATTTATAACACTCATTCAACTCTATAAATGTTAAAAACACTTCATCCCTATCATGCATAATAACTGAAATCTCTTCTGGATCAAATTTTGCAAGCTTCATTTCTCCCTCAAGTTCCTCAAGCCACCATTCCAAGAACTTGATTTCCATGTCAAATCTTTCCAGCACTTCATCACAACCTTCATTCCCAGCTTCATTCTTCTTCCGACAATCTTCCTGAGTTATCCTATTTTCTGTTTCATCACACTGCAAAATTTTGTCAGCAATTTCATTAAACAATTACATTTGTTTACCTCCTTGGAATATTTCTTCAGAATTTCCATTATGCTCCTGCTCCATAACAGCTTCAACTGGTTGTCTTACCCCAAACAAGAATTCATTTATGATTTCTTCCTGCTACAACAAATCAGTACCTTCCTCCTCTGAAAGGCATTCTCCATCACACTTCTCCTCAAGAGTTTCCTTCATCTTTGTGACAGTTTCACCAGACTGTCCACCATCTTCTGCACATCCTACAAACATACATAAACTGTGAGATTTAAAAATACAAGGCTTCATAGTCTCATCTGGTTCTCTTGCCAACACATCTTCAGATTCTTCTGAACTATTCCAATAGTTCATGAGATCTTTCTCATTGATCTCTTCACCCATAATTTCACCCTATTCTGGGCCACAAATGGAAACTTCCATTTTCAACTCAACCTTTCTGAGTTCTTCACATCTCAATTTCACACTCATCATATGCTCAAGCTTCCTCAGCTCTTCTATCAGCTGTATACTTACCTGTTGTTCCCTCTTTGCATGTAGTCTCTGCCACTTCACTTTCTTCCTCATGGTCCAACCATGTGTCTGGTCTTTCATATTTCTCTGCAATAACTCCATCAACAATTCAATGTGAACTGCTATCTTAGCTTTCTCCCACTCATACTCTTCATCAGTCAACTGCTTAAATATGCCATTTACCTTGGCATTTTCCTTCTTCCTTCTTCTGCTGGGGTATTCATCAAATCTTTTGAAATGACTATCAACAATAATCTTCTCCTCCTTTGTGAACTTCATTTGTTCACATGTGGATTTCATTTGAATCCCCTTTTCATCAAGCCTTCTTACTTTCCATTCATCAATACAATCTCTTTTCCTGCGCTTGACCACTTTCAGTTCTCTATCTTAGAATCATCTCTTGTAAATTCTCTTGCTTCACTTTGCCGCAAACAACACTTTAGTAATGCTTGTGTTACAATGACCAATTATTTGGGTGTCGGGCTCCGCCAATCATGCACCCAATTACATTCAGACCTTTGACTTTGGTTTACAACTCTTTGACTTCATACTTTACACCAACTCTTCATCTTGGATGAAAATACCCAATCTTAACTCAAACTATCCAAACTTTCATTTAACCCTAACATCTATTTTGATTTCAAGGCTTGACCCAATAATTATGATAGTGGATATTTTGAATTAATTCAAGTTATACAACCTTCCAACGAACATACACTCCTAATACATTTTAGGATGTAAAATCTTCACTCTCTCTCATACTTCATTCTTATGAAAAATTATCAGTTTCCCATTATCATTTCACATGATACTGAAGTATTTAATCGAAATGCAATCCATGTTTTCCAAGATTTATTTTATGGTGAAAATAAATAAACCATTCAATTTTCAACATTCAAAAATACCTTTCTGAATTATCATACCTTATGCTCTCTTCAAGGTTATTTAATAAACCTTTCCCTTGCATTTGCAATTCTCTAGATTCCACTCTTATGTGTCGTCTTTGTCACTATGACTACTCGCATGCCCTTCATACCATAAGCTCGTCATTTTAGTGCAAACATTTTTCCTGCACTTTAATGCACCATACAACATCAATTCACATCTCTTCACCTACGTAGAGAGAAAAAGCTATTCATATTTCAACATCTTTGATGAATAATGTACAACTCGTATATTGTGTCCATCCTGAATAATTCCTCCTTAGATTCCGCCACATGATGGTAAAAAAAAAGATTCTACAACATCAAGTAATTGTGTTTTCAATCTTAAACACAAATCAAAATAATTCTCCCATTTCCAACTACAAGCTTTGGTCCAAAATGACTTAACCAAAACTGTGAAGAACCCACATTATGCATAATAAACCACCTCATATAAAAATGCATGCTTCTCTTTATATCACCTAGGATAGCACATTTGTTTCATTCATTTTCCATTCATTTATACCTTTGCATTTGCAACATTTTCAATATTTCATAACATTTACAAAAGATCAACTTCTCGAGTATGGCAAGGAAATCTAATCATCCAGATTTTAAAATACCTCTACTCAATGAATATTGATTCATTCAATGAGCACTTACCTTGAATCTTCTTGTGGTTGAAATGATCCAACCCTTCTCTCGCGTATTCTTTTAGGAATACATTCAAGCCTATTCAGACTTTTTCTCCACACCAAAATTTGATGCAATCAACCAATGCACACTTTAGTATTGCATGTATCAAGAAATTATAATATATATAATTCCAAATAATTTAGACTCTTCATTTGAATTCCTGATTTACTTTACTTTGAATGTGCAAGGTCCATTCTTTCCCCAGCAAATAAATCTCTACCCAGTAACTTTGCAGCATAAATCTTTCCTAGCAAACAATGTTTGTAAACCTTCAAGGTATGCACAATGTCCCTTATTAAGTCAAGTTCCCTCATCTCAATCTCTCGGTTTTCTCTTCAATTTCAATTTCTTGCTTTGAAAACATGAAACCTTAATGTAACAGAATATCCTTCCAAGATTACATTCTCCAAAAAACGTACATGAACTATTTGTAAAAACTTTACCTCGATCAATCCCAATGACCTTTTCTTACGCTGGAAGATGGTACCGTGGAAACACTGGATCCATACCCTGAATATTCCACTGGAACTGCACCTATTTCATAAGCCCCACACATGCCTTTTTGAAGTGCATTGATACCACAGGCTTCCATAGGAGATCATTTTTATATATACAACAATGGGAATCAAAATTCATTGCATTTAAAATGTGGAATTCATTTTAAAAAAATTAAACACAACCTTTTTGTTGAGCTCACAGTCCACGCAAATCATCACCAGCTATCAAAAAAATGTGACCAATTAAGAAGATTCAAACTCGTCATATTTATGCTGCATGTAACATATGTTACATAACTTGGTTAATGCCCAGACGGGATTCATTGATGCCGTGAACTCCCATATGTGATATCATACCTGTGATAAACAATGCACTGCTCACCCATATGTTATACGCGGTTCTATCATTTCCACATATGACACCAAATGTGAACATGTCGTCTTATACTAAATGTGTTATATGTTGTTCACACAGAAATTATATTATACTTAAAACATGAAACAATGATAAACCAATGATATCTATAGCCCAGCTTTACAATTCGTAATTTCTATTGATCTCAACGCAAATAAAACATAAAACACTGATATCTACAGCTCAGCTCTGAAAGTCGTAATTTTGTTTTGGGTAACTTCCATGACTCTTAACGCAATTACCACTCTACTGCAAACATCGACACAATCAATAATAAACTCGTTACCATAGATGGGACGTCATCCAGGAGAAAGGAAAGATTATGCGGCTACCTCGCATCACTATAAGCTGTCACATAAGCCGTCGTGCCAAGCTAACAATGTCGGACAGTGCCATATGAACCATCGCACCTAATGTTGGACTGTGCTTCTCTGTGTTGCGGCCAGGGTAATTAATTCATTACATTCACTACACATATGCCAACGCATATGCCCAACGCACTTCGCAGGAGTTTTGAAACTACATTTATACCATCAACTCCTTCCTACACATGCATCCAACACCTACAAGTTCTTCACTCTGATACTTGCTCAAATTTATGTGCTAACTGATTTCAAATTCGATCTCAGTAGAACTCTGTCATTCATTTGTGTTCCATGCAATCCAAAGTTACTTCTTCCACCATCATTGTCCAAATACACAACGATTCCTGCATTCACATGCTCATATATACAACATATATATATATATATATATATATATATTTGCAAACTCAACGCATAACTCAACCAACTCTTAATCTGGCAATTCGATCTGCTCTCCTTGCTCACAACAAGAAATCAAACGAAACAGCCTCAACATACGAGAGACTCATCCTCCAACTCATCTCCTTGCTCTAATACCAAATGATGTCAAGATACTGGGTTAAAACAGATCCTAGCATATAATAACATGTGTGCCTCTTTCAACATAAAAATCCTCAAGAAAATACTTCATTAAAACTATATTTTATTCAACTCAACATATACATAAAGGAAAGAGAGCCATACAAAAAAACATTGACATATATTAACACAATAAATTCTAGATTCAAACTATTTGGCCGAACATTACTATGGATGGCTTTTCGGCTCTCGGCCCTTTACAAAACCTCTCAAACCATATCTCTCTCTCTCTCTCTCTCTCTCTCTCTCTCTCTCTCTCTCTGTACTCCTCACTATCTTTTCATCCTCACACAATCCTCATATATATACATAAATATGAATTTATTCCACTCCATAATTTCTTTCACATAAATCTCAACTAAAATCTAAATTAGATTTATACCTTTTTTAGGCTCAACTAAGTCTCTTTTAAGGAATTCCTAATCCCTAGATTATCTACCTAATTCAACTCGACTCATATCCTTAATTATTAAATGAATATTTACAATAATCCTCACATTTATATTTTCTCTCTTAATTTATTAAAACGAGAAAAATAATTAAAACACCTCACCCCCTAAAAAATTTTCAAATTAATAATGAAAATTTATCTTTGATGTCTTTGTCATTATCCGAGACAACGGTGCCAAAAAATGTGGCATTGGCGAGATAAATGAAAAGATAAAGATTATTAAGACGAATGTCACAAAGCCAAGTTCCAATAAGTTGGTCCTCGACAACGGTGCCAAAAAAATTTGTCTCCCAAAGTACACACAGTGAAATGCTTGGTGGGAGTTGTCACTTTGTTTAGACTCTCTAAGCTAAGTCGAAGTCCCCTTAATATGGTAATGATAGGAAAACTTGTTCAGGAACAGTCCTAGGAGACTAGGAAAAGATCACTACCTATCTAAGAAACTTAAATTAGAATTAGTTAGAAAGTGTGTTAATTAAATATTAGGCAAAGTATGTCTTAACAAGATGAAGCAATTAAATATATTGAGGAAATAACAAATTAGAGATGTAGACTAGTGTCTTACGAACAATGCTCAAAGTATATTATATCACTTGCATAAGTATACAAGTTTTCAACTTTTAAATAAGCATTGTTACGAGAAAGATGTTAGTAGGATAGATCACGACAACTAGAAATATGAGCAATAAATAGTTTATGAACAATTTGCAAGTAATTATGATTTACAAAAAAGAATACCATTTACCCAGTGAGGTGCTAAAAAGTAAACTCAAAATTCTAGTTATAATGATCAAATGTAAAGATGGATGCAAAATGTCAATACAGTAACCAATGAGAGAAATGTTATTCTGCTTATGATTGCCTTTAAGCCCAAAATTTCAATATTAATTAAGCATATAATATTCATTGCGGTGAAGAGATGAAAATTGGGATGCAGGATTAAAAAAATGCAAGTGTTAATGCACAGATCTTAAGATAGCAAGAGTTAGAAGGTTATTCACAAAATTATTCATAAATTTATTATAACATTCCTTAAGTAAATCAAAACTTTAGATAATTATACAAAAGAAATTATAGATGCAAAGGAATTTTAAAATGTAACGAGTTAGCGGTATTTGCATAATAGAAAATACAAGGTGAAAGATTAATATATATAGACGCAAGTTAAAGAAACTATTTTCAAGTTTTGAATGTGGGATAACAACCTTACAAGTGAAAAATTAAAGTTAAATCTAATTAAAAAAATTAAACTACAAAATTAAAACTTAAATCAAATAAATATTTACAATTTTGAAATCTAAAAATTATTTACAAAAAAAAATCTAAGATTATTTACAAGTATGATGAAAACCCCAAAAATATAAATTTAAAATAAAATCCAAAATACCCTAAAACCCCAGTGAAACAAAGGTTAGAAATTTAAAATTATGCTAGATTTATACAAATAAAATACAAATCTACCGGATACGAGGAGTATGAGTCCATATAAGCTCTTTCTGGCAGAACTATCATTGAGCACAATTTAATAAGTAATTTTAAAAATGATACTAACACAAAGACCACACGGGGGGGAAATTCATAAGGTGAAATCAGGAAATTTATATGAAGAAGGCTCGCCAGGATATTTTTGCCTTGGGGTGAGCTAGTCCAGCGAGGGATTTCTAACTTTTGATTTTTTAAATACAAATGATTTAACACTTCATATTCAACGGTCGGTTAATAGAGTCGTCAAAAACAACGATGTAATTTTTCAAAAATTAGAGATACCTACTAACTCTATTAAATTAAAATGTGTGACATAATTGTGCGATGGGTTATTCCACGAAGGTTATTAACCAACAACTTATAGAAATAATATCCAACGAGAACATTAAAAGCAATATTATCATAAGATGCGAAGGGAACACCACCATCAATGTAAACCCCAAATACTTTGCGTTATTATTATTCAATCTTACAAGAGAGCTTGAGAGCAAGTACACAACTCGATGTGTAATATCTCAAATTGAAATAGACGATAATATGCTTTAATGAACTAAAAACTATAGTAAAGACAAACACACCATCGAAACACTTCAATATAAGCGGAGCCAAAAACAATTGTTTAGGCCATTTTATTAATTTGATTGGAATGAGTACAATAGAGGTGTTGGAAGGCTTGCTGAGCCTCATAAGTAGGCTAAAGAACAACTCAAACTCAGTGCAGATCTCCCCATGAAATGGCTTTACGTGGCTGTCTCTATGATGCTTAGCACGAATGTTATTGTGGTCGACTTCAAAATTTTAGATGAGTTGCTTCCCTTGATCAGAAAATTCAAGAAATGGACACCGAGTCTACTCATCGAACCTGAAAAACCGAAAATGGTTTGTTGAAAGCTAAACCATACGGAAAATAGCCCTCTTTCAGGCTTGTCAATGAGCTACTGGGGAAATCGAACCCCTTTGGAAAGACTCTGGGAAATCGACTGCGGAATGTTGCAATAATCCCTGGTAGGAGGAGGTGACTAACCTCCCTCAGGCCTCCTGCTATGAATTCCCTTCTCTCTACCCTTTCGAGAACCAACTCCTTATTGGGTCAATTTGCGGGTAAACTAACACAAGTATTTAATTATCAATTCGGGTTGTAAAACTTGGAAGCATGTCCAATATATATGGATTTCAACTACGGTCAATTTTAGAAGATGAATTATTGAATTTGGAAGAAATGCACATGTACAAATATAAAACTTAACTAAATGATTTCTAATTCAATATGTAATAAGTGAAGAAGAGGCTCCTAACTTAGGAGAACTAGGTTGACCTTCTCTACAATACTACTTCATGAACAAGATTCAAAATCACTAATGAACAATAGCTTAAGATGCATAAAAGAATAATAGAAGGAGGCTCCCCTGGGCCCCAGGTCCTTGTTGCCCCTTCTTTATAGTTCATTTCATCCATTAATACTTACATTGTATGACACAAATTCGGAAAATAACTTCAAACAAAGAAAAGAGGAAAGATGAATTTTAGTTTCTGTTATTTGATCGAGATAGAAGAGTTTAACTTAAACATTGTTTTGAACCTTCATATACATCGTAGAACATTTGGGTTGTTAGCAAACATAGCACGTCATCGTACATCTAATTAAGCCGGATTTAAACATGAAGAAAAATTAGTTTATGAAATTTCGGCTAAATTAACCGAAAGTGCACTTAGCTCGGTGTGGGGCCCTCACCCTTGCCTACTTTCTTCAGTACTTATCATCTGCGGAACTCAATCAATCATTCACCATTGAACAACGAGAAAGAATATAGAACTAGTATCTTCAATCAACTCACAGTAGTGTTCAAAATTATGAAAGTGAAATCATACAAATTCTACATGTTCACGTCTTGATGTTCTTGTCCAAATAAGAAAAATATAGGCAAACTTTAATAAAATGTTATCTAACATAAATGTGTATCATGTCCCATTTATCTCGTTAGAGTTTTATCCATCCAATCACTCAAAATCTAGAAAATCCCACAAAGTACTAAATTTAGCCTATTTCCTAGGGATTTCTTTGAATAGCCAGTCATGTTTGACCGGCACCCAGCGGGTTTTATTTTAGCTCGGTTTGGCCAAAACAATAGGTACTTCATCCTTGGTTCCTAAGATTTCTAAATATGTACTTGGCTAAATGTTGATGTATCCACTGCCAATTATGACTTCAATGAAGCCATTATGGGAATTTTTAAGGTCATCGAAAAAATGCACTTAAAATCCAATTTTTGTAAAAACATCTAAAAATTGAAAAACATAATTTATATACCGAATATGTATAAATTGGTCAAAATAGGGTGTATATGGATGGTATATGGTTGGATATAATGAAATTAAGTGTATTTAATAAGCAAAATTGGATAAAAAACGAGGGCCAACATCTCCTCCTCGGCAGTTTCCCGACATGTCCTCATGCTTGCTTCCCTTCTCTTGGACCACGAGCTGTAATGTAGACAACATGCACGATATTGATACCTCTTGTTGTCTTGCTTGTAGAATACAATCAATTCCTTTGTCATTTGCCCTTGTAGATTATGTGTGACCTTTTGTCTCTCATACTTGTACTTAGTGTGTTTTCATTAATCCACTTTGTAGATTGCTTGGAAAAGAAGAAGTATTCTTTTGTTTGCCTATAGTGTTCAACTTTCCCATTCAAATTTTCATTTTCCTTGATCAATTTTGCATTGTTTTTCTTGTATGTCTTGTTTTCGTTTTCAAATGCCTTTCTATAATTGTGCTCACCTCCAGTTGATCTCTTAACCCTTTTATCTTGTTAGGTGTAGCTCTATCTCCTATTCTCTTGTATCTTTGGCAAATGAGTGGCTCTATTTCAACATTGTCAAAGTATGAATCTTGATAGTTCCTCATGGAATTCTCTTTGCATTTTCTCAATGATTTCATCAATTTGTTTTGTTGTGGGTGGTGGTTCAACAACATATTTCGGGATCTTTCTCTTTGCTACTTGTTTCTTCTTGACTTTTACTCCTATGTCTCACAGGAATAGATAGAAAAGATGTTTCCCTCTCAACCATAATAGTATCATGTTGTTTCTTGGACCTTGTCCTAAGATAGAAGGAAGAGTTCATTGTACTTCTTGTCTCATAAGGCGGCAGCTTCTCCTCTATTATTTTCCTCAAAATGATGTTGGGCTAAAAATTCTTCACACTACACCCTTTCTTTTCATTTGATATTCTACAAAAAAATTAATAATCCCTGGTGGTAGATTTGTGTTTCCTTGGTTTTAGTCTCATTTTCACATTCTCTATCATTTTAACCAAGTTCTTGGGGAAGAAGTATGGTAAATTGATTTTACTTCTCCCTTTATGTATTTGGAGTAGTACGATGTGATAAAAATGTGCTACAACATACGATTCACATGTGAAAAATATTGTTATGACTAACACCAATTCTGCCATGGCTCATTGAAGCACTCCCTTGGGATGCCCTTTGTCCTATCAAATGATCCTTTCCTATGTTTTTCAAAAATAAATTCCACCCTTTGTCATTGAAGTGTAAGCCCTTGTGATATTGTTCTCCACGAAAGTGCAGACCTAAGGCTTTGAGAAATGAATTTTGGGCTTAATGTAATAGATAGGTTCCCCACCATGGTTTGTTCTTACGCATAATTTTTTATGAATTCCTTGGTCATCTTTCATTGTTCCCATTTAATTTTTCTAGGAAGCCTATGCTTGACTTGATATAGTTTTTCTATAGTCTCATTTTCCCAATTCTCTATTTGGAATTCATTTGGTTATATTCTAGTAGCCATATGCTCTTGTAAATCAATTTATATACCCATATACTTTGTCAACATTCTCATTTAAATAAAAAGCAGTAACACACACATATATCTCTATTGACTTATTCATGATAATTATGCTTACCTCTTCTGCGTGCTCCTAAAAATAAATTAATCTTCTTCAACCTCTGTTCTTCTGTGAGAATGAGCCTACGCTTCAAAAAGGCGATAAAATAAAAAAATTATGTATAGAATCCTTAAACATTGTAAAAGTATTTTTATTACTCTATCTCTCCCATTTCCTAATCTCTTTTACAAAAAAAATTTAAAAATTCTCCTATGTTTTTGGTGTAGGAAATGGTCCTATTGCATCTAAAATGAAATTCATTATGTAATTATAAAAAATCATCCTATAGTGTCCTTACGCTCTGTAGTTCATACTTGATCTTCTTCTCTGAGACAAATTCTCATTGTTCATTTCAAAACTTGTTGATTGCCTCCTTGTTTACTTGTAAAACAACAACAAGAATAGCTCCTTTGTGTTTTTCAAAAATCTTTTCTTGTGTAAAACTCTGTTTTTATGTGACAGGTTCGTGACTGTGTAGGAGAGTTTTGATTTGTTCTTGGAAGCAGAACAATCTGAGATATTTGTTTGAGTTCCAACCTCGTGTTCCTGTGTTTTCACAATATCACTTCTGTTAAAACTCCTCTTTGACATCTAAGGGATCCTGTGTTTCATAAGTGGCAAGTCAAGCTAAATAGTACCGTGACTTCGAATTTGTAACTTGAGTTTTATCTCTTTGTTCAACAACACCGTCACGAGTTTCACTTTGACCTAAAATCCGTTCATCGATGAGAAAATATGGAGTCAATCCTTACATGTTCTCACGAGATTTGGGTTTGTTGGAGCTTTTGATCAGCTGCGACGAACGGAGATCCAGGCGCCAATCTTCGTTAAAATCGATCGCCTCTTCTTGTTTCTCCACACTTTGTTGTTTCTTATGTTGTTCCTTCTCGACTCAAGTTTCTTTGTCTTTTCCACGACACTCTTCTGCGCTTTCTCAACGATTTAGCTATCGCGAGGTGTTTGAACGTGTGCTGTGGTTTTCACGGCGTCGTCCTCATCTCTGCGGGTTTGGTTATGGTCGTGATGGTGAAGAGAGCAAAAACACAAAGCTTTGTTTGTTTTTAATGGTGGAGGCTTACGATGGTTGCATAGGGTTTGAATTGTAGCACTTCTTTGTGTTTTTGAAATATATTGAGTAGCTTCATATGCTAACTCCCGGCTGCTTGTGCCTTAGTGACTGTAGCTACCTCTCGTCTTACATGGCGTCCTTTCTCCATGGTGTGCGTATGCATCTTGTCACCACATCCCGTTCTCCATTTGGTTTTCATTCATAGCCACCTCCATTGCTTTACATGCCCACACCCTAGTTTATATGCATCATAATTCATGGCCTTCATTGCATTGTGTTGGTTATGAGTGGGTTTGTCATTTGCATATTGCGTTCATTCCATACCTTAGCTTTTGTCATATGATATGTGCCATGTTGCGCGCTTTTAGCTTAGGTTTCAACATTTTATTAACCGTTTAATTTTTAAAATGACCTAGAATGGTCATTTTAAGGTAAATTTTCATTGTCATAACCTTGTTGTTTTTGTAGGTCAACAAAGTTAAATATTGAGCCTTTAATTTTTCTCAAATGCTTAAAAAAATTATTGGAATAATGTGATGGTATATGAATGATGAATAGGTATACTGGGGTTAATGTAGGAAAGGGGTAATAACAAGGATAGGTTTATAGTGAATATGATTGCTGATGGGTGAGATAATGAAGATAATGTTTTTGAATGTAGGTAGGATATGAGTAAAATGTAATGGAATGCATGTCAGAAGCTAAAATTAGTCTTCATAATTTCTGAGTATTTTTTTTTTTAAATGAGATTACCAGGAGAATTTTTTTTTCATACTGTACTTGTACTCCCATAAAATAGCTTGATGTAATACTATTTGATGATGTCCTTTGGTGAAAATGTTGGTTGATGGTTGACGATGTTCTCATTATCATCTTGATGGTTCTTCCAAGATAATTTGGGTAAATGTAGAGAGAGACTTATTTTTGCTTTCATGTTTTTGCATCTGATATTGATTAAGGATCTTTTGATGATTCTTGATGTTCGAGTGCTGTGCAATTGTAAATGATGTTTGAGTCCCTTCGACATGTACTTTTCAGCAATGTTTCAAGTTACTCCTGTCATATAGTGGGTCTCCCCTTTTGCATAATATTTTCAATGATGTCTCGGGTCCCTTCTCTCATGTAATCCGGAGTCTACAGCAATATAGCTTTGCTCAAACTATTTGCATGGGTTGTTACAAACTTCCCCTTTCTTATGTTAAGAGAACTTGTCATAGTCTTGCATTTCCTATTTGGAGGATTAATTCTACAAAATCCTGTTGAATTAAAAACAAAAACAAGATAGAGAATTCATATTGGCCAAACAAGTTGGTTTTGAGTAAGAATTCGAGTTTGTCAATATGCCAGTCTTATGATTTTTTCACAACAAACTCTTTTATTATTATCATTATTATTATTATTTACTTTTTTTTTTAAATTAAAATGAGAATACATATCACTATGTTGTTCCATTATTTCCATATTGATTCCTGGTAGAAATTTAACAGAAAATACTCTTTGTTGATGAGCTTATTGTAGACTTGAAGCCCATAATAAATAACTAAAAATGAAATTGATGCTTTATCTTTTTTATTTTAAGATATTCCATTATACAAAGATCTCTTCTATCTCATATAGCTGACATTGAGTTGTAAACTTCTTTGAAATCACTTAAACTTGGGAGTCAAACAATAGTGCCCAATCTCGTTTTATGAAAAAAATTTATTCTTGAAGTAGTTGAAATCATGCAATTTTATTCTCTTTGCTCTTGCTAGATATGTATGTTCTGTTGTTTGTTGTCTTATTTTAATCCGAGATCTGTTTAATTGCATCACTCGTTGTTGTTGCTTGATTAGGATAGTTCCATTCGAATTATTTTGCAAATTATGTAACATGTATTTGAAATTCAATGGGTGGCAGAGACTTCCTTACCATATACAATGGTATGGACTAAATCCGTTGTGTTATTCCATGTGATCTTCTATCATAGTGCATCTCTTAACATTTCAAATGGAGTCCTTTCTATTATCCCCTTTGCAGTTTTTGTCATGATAGCTCTCCAAAACTTTGTAGTGAACTCATACATTTTCTTGGAGATGATACGGAGGTAGATTTTCATGTTTGGTCTTGTATTTTTACGCAGATCCCTTGGCATAAGTGGGTGGTATCCCTAGTTGTAACAATTTGTCTTAGAACTCAAACCCATGAAATATTTCTTCAGGCAGAAAAAAACCATTGTTTCAATACTGTGCTCTTGTGTTGCCTTTTCCTCCACCTTGTGTTATAATTTATACATGCTAAAATGTGTTGTTTGGTTTGAAGGTGGTTTTATTGGTCCCACAGAGGTCTAAGAACCCATTTTCTCAAATAATTATGTGAGTACTTGTGGCTTTAAATGTTCATATGATGCCTGGTCTTGCAATTCTTTGGCGGGTTGTCACATCTCTTAACAAGGCTTTGGGTCTTCCAAAGATTGTTGACGATGGTAATAGTTTGAGCACTTTGTATGTTTATTTTGTATGCAAAATAGCTGTCTTTTTATTAAATATATAGCTCACTCTTGAATATAAATATTTCTCTGTACATTGTTATTAATAGATACGAGCGGGTATAAAGAGAGTTAAGTGACCCAACTATATCACTTATTTTATAAGGTATCTTTCTTTTATTTATTTGTGTAATGGGATGGTAGCATTCAGGATGATAAATATTTGATTGCATGTTAAACTTAATGAGTTTGTTCATTATTGCAAATAGATGTTCATCGAAAATTGTACGAAACGAGTTTGGATCCTGGTGAATGAAACCCAACGATGAAAGGTATTTCTTGATTATCCTTACATTCGATCTTATGTGATGATGTTAAATTCTTGCATCAATAACATTGTCTAATCGAATTATTTGCCACTTTGTTTCTTTCATTAGTATCTTTTGGTTGAATGATATGTGTGAATGAATACTCAATAACTTTTTGTTATATAAAGTGCCTAAACTTATTAGCTGTGTATTACAACAACTACCATTTATTTTTCATAACTATATATTTCAAATTATTGTAGGTGTTAAGTTTTTCTTGCTGCAAGTATGTAGCATAATTAATGCAAATATCTTTGTCAATGCAAGTGCTCCTATGGTTGTGTCAAATGCATCGATGAATGTAAATAGCGTGACCAATTTGGTCATAGAAGAATGGGTGCAATACGACAATTTTATTTTAATATTTAAATGCATTTTGACAATGATTTGCTTCATTGGAATTCAACATCTTTTACAAGTAACTTGAATAGAGTGAAACTATTTTATGAAACTTTCAATGAATCTCCTATAATAGCACGCATATCCCAAAAAACTTCTTCCTTTTGTGTTGTGGGTAGCATTAAAATTCGAGGTGCTTGTCTTTTGTTGGAATTTTTATCGGTTCACGAAGATAAGGAAATATGGTGCTGTAACATTATCCCTCGATTAACATCATAAAATATTTTCATTCTTGAGAGATAGATTTTGTCTCTGTGAACCTTTTCAAAACTCTTTCAAGATTTTTGGGCAGCTCAAGCTCAAGTTGAATCTCCCCACCAAATGACTCTGCGTGTGGCTATCTCTTGTAACACTTGGCCGCGAATGTTTTTGTAGAAATTTGACTTCAAAGCTGTTGTTTCGATTGTTTTGTAATCCAGAAAAAATTAAATTAACTGAACCGCAGGACTCTCTCATCAAACCCACAAGAAACTTCAGGTGTTTCTTTCAAGCTCGACCCTGGGAAAATGACCGCTTTAAGAAGCCCAGCTCGATGAGCCCCTTTAGGAAATCGAATCCTTGGAAGGAACTACTAGAAATCGACTACTGTAAAACTGCCATTAATCTGGTAGGAGGTGACTAACCTTCCCTCCAGAACTATCTGTGTAGATTCCTTCTCCAGAACCTCAGACAAATCATGGTGGGTCAATTTACTAGGTAAACTAACACAAGTATTTAGTGTAGTCGGGTTTTGTAAAACTTGTAAGCATGTCCAAAATATATGGATCTCAACTACGGAGGTCAATTTAGAAGATGAATTATTGAATTTGAAGAAAATGCATATTACAAAATATAAAACTTAGCTAAATAATTTCTAATTCAATATGTAATAAGCGAGGAAAGAGGCTCCTAACTTAGGAGAACCGGGTTGACGTTCTCTCTGTTCCTTCCATGAAACTGATAAAATCACTAATGAACAATAGCTTAAGATGCATAAAATAATAATAGAAGAGGATCCTAACTAAGGAGGTCCTTTTTGTCCTTCTTTATAAGTTAATTCATCATTAATGTCATTGTATGGCAGAAATTCATAAAATAACTTCAAACAAAAGAAGATGAATTCTAGTTTTCTATTCTTTGATGGAATGAAGGAAAGTTTAACGTAACCATTTGGTTTGACCCTTCATATCACGATTAGAATTTGAACTAAGATTCATTGCTTAGTATAATAGATCATCGGACATCTAATTAATTGATTTAAACATGAAAGTAAAACTAGTTTAAATTTTGACTAAATTAACTTCGGAAAATACTTATCTAGGTGTGGGGCCCTACACCCTTGCCTACTTTAGCAAAAAATCATTCTCAACTATTGGAACTCAATCAATCATTCACCACATTGAACAATGAAAATGAGTAAAGCTGGTTTCTTCAATTAACTCAATGTTAGGAAATATCAAAGTGAAATCATACAAATTACGTATTGGTACTTCCAATGTTCTTGGCTTAAATAGAAAAATATGAAACAAACTTGACTAAAATGTCTCTAACGGTCATGTCTGTCCTTATCCCATATATCTTGAGTAGGAAGCTCATCCATCATTAACCAAAATCACAGAAAATCTACAAAATACTAAATTTGGCCTGTTTCTAGGGATTTCCTGAATGACAGTCTTTGACCATCTTTGACCAGGCCTATTTTAGCTAGGATTTTTAGTAGGGCAGGTAGGTACACGTCCATAATTGGTTCCCAGAATTTCTAAATATGTTCTCATCTCGTGCCCAAATATCCTGCCAAGTATGACTTCAATGAAGCCATTACGGGGAATTTTTAGTCTTGTCAAAATACACTTAAAATCCAATTTTGTAAAAACATCTAAATTGAAAAAACATAATTTATATACTGAATATGCATAAATTTAACATTCGAAAATAAGTTTGTTATGTGGATGGTATGTGGTTGGATATAATGGAAATTTAGTGTATTTAATAAGCAAAATTGGATAAAAAACAAGAAGACCCAACATCTCCTTATTCAGTGACGTGCTTGCATCCATGTCTTGAATATCCCAGGCTAAGTGTAGAAATTGTACCTGATCTTGATGCCTCTTGTTGTGCGCTTGCAAAGAAGACAATCAATTCATTTGTATTGTTCTCCCGCTTGTGAATTGTAGCCATGACATTTTGTCTCTCATGCTTGTACTTCCATGTTTTTGTCATTAAAAGCCACTGTAAGCTTGGCAGAAGAAAGAGTATTCTTTGTTTCTAGTTTTTCAACTTTCTCATTCAACTTTTCATTTCCATGATCGGTTTGCATTTTTTTCTTGTATGTCTTGTTTTCCTTTTTCAAATCCTTTTAGAATTCTTCTCACCTCCAATTGATTTGTTAACTCTTTTATCTTGTTGGTACGGATCTCTCTCCTCTTCTCTTGTATCTTTGGCAAATGAGGTAATTCCTAGTTCAACATTTTCAAAAGTATGAATCTTACTCCTATGGCTCCTCATGGACTTCTCTTGCATTTTCTCAATGATTTCATCAATTTTTCTTGTGAGTGGTGGCAAGCAACTTGTGTTCAGGGTATTTCTCTTTGCTACTTGTTTCTTCTTGAAGCTTTTCCTCCTATGTCTCACCAGGAATAGATAGAAAATATGTTTCCCTCTCAACCACGTGTATCCTGATGTTTCTTGGACCTTGTCCTAGTATAGAAAAGGGAGAGTTGTTATGCTTCTTGTCTCATGAAGCGGTTTCAACTTCTCCTACCTTATTTGTTTCCTCAAAATGATGTTGGGATAAAAACTCTTTCCACACTACACCTTGCTTTTCATTTGATATTCTACGAAGTTTTAATAAGCTAATTGACGATTTGTGTTCCTTGGTTTTAGTCTCATTTTCACATTCTCTCATTTAGCTTAATTTCTTGGAGAAGAAGTATGGTAAATTGATTTTTACTTCTCCCTTTATATAGAGTAGTGTAGAGTGTGATAAAGATGTACTACATTGTCGGCGATGTCACATATGAAAAATGTCTGTATGACTAACATCAATTCTACCATGGCTCATTGAACCACTCCCAAGAATTGCCCTTTGTCTCAAAATGACCATTTCCTATTTTTTTCCAAGAAAAGAGAAGTTCACCCTTTATCTTTGAAGTGGCTATGATATTGTTCTCTGAAAGTGGGAGATCTAAAGCTTTGAGAAATGAATTATGGGCTTAATGGAATAGATAGGTTCCCCACCATGGTTTATTCCTATGCATAATTGTTTATGAATTCCTTGGTGATACTTTCATTGTGCCCATTAAATTTTTGTAGAAAGCCTATTAGTCAACACAGTATAGTTTTTGTATAGTCTCATTTTCCCAATTCTCTGTGGAATTCATTTGGTTCTAATACAGCGTATGTATGTAAACCAATTTGTATACCCTTGCTGCTTTGTCGACATTCTCTGTCATAAATAAAAATTTATGCACACATATATATCTGCCATTGACTTATTCATGCATTTTATTCATGATAATTATTATTTGCATCTTCTATGACTCCTAAAAAAGAAATGAAATTAATCTTCTTCAACCTCTTGTTCTTATGCAAGAATAGACACTTCCTTTAAGCGGTAAAAACAAAAAAATTTATGTATAAAGATCATGAAAACATTGTAAAGATGTTTTTTTATTACTCTATCTCTCATTTCCTAATCTATGTTTTATCGAAAAAACTTAAGGTATCCTGTTTTGGTGTAGAAATGAATTCTATGCCTCTAAAAACGAAATTCCTTGTCATAATAATTATAAAAAATCATCGTACGATGTCCTTCTATCACGAATTCATACTTGATCCCTTCTTTTACATATACACAAATTCTCATTGTGCATTCAAAGCGAAATAAATTTGGCTCACTATTTGTATAAAACAACAAATGGCTCATTGTGTTTTTCAAAAATCACCTTGTATGGCTCGCATTTTTTTATGTGACAATTTCGTGGTGTGTGTGGAGGATTTCGATTTCATTTACCACAGTCGGGATAAAAAACGAGCCAACACTCCTCCTTTGCATTATTGTCCTCCCCTATGTTGTCTCCTCCTCTACACGGTCCATTAATGGCTACACTCCACAGTGATCTTTCGAATGGAAAAACTCCTCACAAGGTGTGGAACTCCTCCACGAGCGGGCACTCAAGTCCGGGTCAAAGGTTGGGGGATCTCCACTTGAAAGTCATGGCTAAACAACACGCAGACTTGGCTCTCTAGCTCGAAGCATACTCTTGTCAAAATGACAATAAGAAAACAAGCTGAATGGATGAGGAATCATAGCTCTCTCTCACTTCAACACATCCAATTGAGGCCTAACATATTCCTGGGCTCCACCTTGGCCTACGCCGCCTCTCCTTGAGGAACTCACATCTTGCTGCTCTCTCCAACCAATCATGCACTGCCTTCTTTGTGCCTCCTCACGCCCGACCTGAGGCAGCTCAACCCCACCAATGGGGCCACAATTTTCCTTGAAACTTTATGTGATGGCTTTAAGCACAGCAAAATTTCATTTGTGGGTCCTACACATTGTCTGTTCAACAATAGGAAGAAAAAAAATAATCAATATTAATATTCCAATTAGCTGAGCTGCTAAGTTGGAATATTACATAATGATAGGATCCTTTTAATGTGACAAATGACCTACGAATTTATAGATAAATTCTCCAATGACTAGTTGGCTTGATCCTCGTCAGTAACCTCGTAGTTCATAGAGATTTAATTATATTTTAATCATTATTAATCAAAAAAATTATTTATTTTTGAGGAAAAATCAATTTTTTCATTTAATTGATTTTTAATTGACTCAAAATTAATTATTTTGAGTTAATTTCACAGTATTTTGACTTAACTACAAGGCCCAAGGGTCCAAAATCTCTTGAAAATTTCAATATTCCTTGGTATAAGACCTCCAAAAACTAATTCTTCTAGAATCCACAAATTTTAATTTGGAGAATTTATTTTCCCAAGACTTAACTTTGATTCTAATTAATTAAATTTTTGACTTAAGATTTTTTTATTTATTTTTCAGAAAATTTAATTAATTGACACAGCGGATTAATAATTTTCCAACCTCTAATATTTTAGCATCACGGCTAAAATATTATTTACATAGACCAATACATTTAACCCATGAAGGAACACTTTAGTTCGCTATATACCCTTAAATATCTCCAGATGCAACTCAAAAACATGATTTAGTAGACCAAGTGATTCGTAATAAATAATCTAGCCAACTAGCTAGGATTGTTACCAAATCAATTTTACAAAAGACTCGATAAAAAACATTAGAACTCACCTAAGATCTTGTCGAACAAAATCCACCGAGCTATGGAGTGAGGATGGTGGAAAAAAACTTTGCCTATCATTTGTGTACAGAAGCATAGATGAATTAGTGATACGAAAAACCTCTAAGATGAAAATCATCATTAAATAATAGGATTACCTAGGTTGTTACATACATAATGGTATTACTAAGATAATTTACATTATAGACATGCGGAATGAGTTTCGTCTTTAACAAAGCGAAAACTTCGAAGAATCTTGGATGCTACTGAATGATGAAATCCCCTTTTGAGAAAAAAGGGGTGTGCGTAAGGCTTGGTCGACTACCATTGACAAAGCACAGTACGATGTCTGTGCGGTGTCATTGGAATACTCCACCATTCGTGATTTCCTTAATTGTGTGAGGACCAGCTTGATCTTTGTCGAGGCCAGATGTTTCGCAAATTGGCTATCATATAAAAGACGAGGTCCACTACGGTGAACATCTTTTGGCGAATATGTTGATCATGCTGTGCTTTTTCACGAATATTCTAAGCACATTGATGAAAATTAGCAATAAAATGATCTTCCTCCGGAGACCACAAGTTGCGCAAGACGCTCCTCGATGATATCGGGGTCGCCATATTAATCGTCTTTGTGATGCGCCATTTCAAGACAACGTATTCAATACACATAATGGCTTCTTTGCCATGAACCATCACGGAAGGGGTTTTTGCTGTTAAAAGCTTCTTGCGGTTGTTCGGTAGGCACGAACGGAGGGAATGCGAACATCCCGGTCACTACGATCGGCATTGAAAACCTTGGTTAATGCTGTTCCAAAAATTTTGTTAGCTTCCATTGTCTCGTGCTTTGAGGGTGGTGTGGTGTCTCGCATGGTGGATCCGAAATTCCTCATTCAAGGAAACGAATACATTTGGTTAACAAAGTGTGTACTCTTATCCTCATTAGGATTTTTGGCGATAGGCACAGTGGGTTTTCCAAATATGAAATGTGGTGCGATGTCAACGGTACAATCATACCCGCATGCCTCGACCCTTCGAGTGACATAGTTGGTGGCGTTGATAATGTAGCGCACAATTGTTTGCTTTCTGAGAGGATTGATGGGTCCTATATAATCGATGGCCCATTTGTCAAAATCCTGGCTTGCCAGGAGCTATAAGGCATCTCATCCTGGCGTGAAGGTCGTCTTGTGCGCTAGCGAATATCGCAAGGCCGAAAATAGGTGTAAGAATCTTGATGCAAAGTAGGCACCATAACCAAGCCTCAAAATATTTTGTACCATTGCACGCCATAGTGGTCTGCGACACCTTTGTGTGCTTAACTTTAACACAACGGGCCGTTCCAAGTTCTAGGACATGTCTGCGTAGTATCTCATCGACACCTAGCTTGTATAGCGGCTTGGGAGAGGATAGTGAAGTCATTGCTCGGGTAACCAATTCATGCTTCGCCGGATCGAATACCTAGTCGGGGGCCACGCACCGCGGTGAGGAACTCAATGATATCGACGAAGTGTGCATCAACCACCTTAATGGTAAACAATGCGCATACGGCAAGCCTTCGTCTAAACTAGTAGGTTCTTCCCCTGTTCCAATGCGAGATAGATGATCAGGGGCACTGCGTTCAACCTTAGGGCTTGACGATGATCTCAAAATCATGTTCACGAAATAACAGCAGGCGGCGGCAAAATCTTCCCCCCAACACAAGCTTGTTCGGCGGTATTTCAAAGGCGAATGATCGGTGAACATTTTAAAGTGTCCACCTAGTAGATAGTGCGATATTGCGCCAGCGCGTAGACCATAGCCAATCATCGCGTTCGATGGTGGGTGGTTCCATTACGCACTCGAGAGTTTCCAACTCGTGAAAGGCAACCGAGTGATCGATATCTCCTTCTCCGGTTGGTGAACGACTCCCAAGCGATGTCGGTGCATCCACATGTGTAGAAATTCCTTTGACCAATTAAAAATATTAGTGTGGGCGGAAGATCATCTTCTCTTTGAGCGAGTTCAAAGCTCTTCGACATTCATCATCCCAAAAGAAAAAAACATATTTTTAGTATACTCACATAGGCGGCATAATCGGGCGTACCCCTGAATAAATTTCCCTGTGTGCTTGGGTGTGTCTGGGGTAGAACACGGTACATTTCTCAGGTGTGGGGACTTCCGGGTTTATAATTATGGCTACCTTCGCGGAATCAACCATCAATCCTTGCCGGCAGACTATGTGGCCGGTAGGATTCCAAATGGCACCACCCAGAAGATGCACTTCTTAATATTCAAGGAAATTTGGTGCTTACAGCACGTCAACATTAGTCGCGAGTTAGAGACATGTTTTCGCACACCCCTAGCCAAAAATTGTCCGGTCATAGAAATAAACCTCTGGGAACTTATGAATAAACTCACTTGAATATAACGACTACGACCCTTGAAAAAATAGCGAGGTGTGTTTTTGAGACCAAAGGGCATGAGCGTATGCGGAAGGACCCCATTCGGTCGCAAAAGTAGCCTTGCACCTTGATCTTCGAGTGCCAATTAGGATTTGATGGTACCACGAAACCCATCGGTGAAGAATAGGCCTCTTGTCCACCCACACTATAAAGGTTTCATCGAGAAGAGAAGAATTAATAGAAAGGGATCATGGACACGGGCATCATTGCTTGCGCCGTCCGTAGATGTGTACTTCCCCTTGGTCTTCTTTCTGGATGACCATTGGACTTGCCAATACGGTATTCAGGCGGTCAGCCAATGCTAACGACGGCTTGTTTATCCGACTCTTCCTTGACCTTTTCTTGTATTTAGGATTTGATCGATGCAGGGCCGCTTCTTGACGGGCGTGCCTTGGGTTTCGAGTGATATTTGTAATACCGAGGTCCCCCGTTGATACAGCAGGCGCTCGCAGAACTTTCGCGGAAATAGGTCTTGATACTGCGTGAGTAATTATGTGGATTTGCCTACGGTCCCCCTCTAGCCAATGGTCTGGGTCTTGGCCGACTTAGGGTGTTCTCCCGTCCCAATATTAACGATCACGCAACTTAAAGGTTGTGTTCGTCGTATTACTGAGTGGCCCCCACAACAATGTTCTCCTTCGAGATTAAGGACGGAGAAATGTTTCGAGGATTATCCTAGTCTCATCGATACGTAAGCTGCGAAAGTTGGCTATGTCTCTTCTGTCTCTTGCGTCCCATGTTAGGACCCTTGGGGGCGCGTGGTGAAGTGCCAAGACAAACCATGATGTCTTGCCAAGCTTCTTGGTATCTGCCATCACTCAATCAATTAGATATTTGCGACAAGTCCTCCTTTAGTGTTTCGATGGCAGATGCCATTGGTGCAATTCCACATCCCAAGTACCAAGCGGCGGGACGGGACCCAAAGCATGAAAAAATAGATGGGCCCATTCCTTACGTAGTTGGTTGGGACCATGGGTCATTAAGACACATAGATGCGTGCGGGGGTCCACTGGTCGAAGAACACCTTGGTATGTATGCCGGTGGAGGAACCGTCGTGAGAAACATCCATGTGACTTGTTCCAATTCGAAATGCTTGTGGGTGTCCACCAATGGAAGTCATCGTTCCGCCTTTCGCTTCTGATGTCCCTTAGGAATTACGAAACTACCGACCTCATCGAAGTGGGGTGAATCTCTTCACCTCGGAAAATGTAGTAGGGGTTTATTGCGAGTGAGGGGGAACGCAACACGAAACCTGCGTGTGGCTGGGTTTCGTTTTCCGGTTCTCATTAGCATCGAACAATATTCACTATCCCTCTAGAATATCCCACACAGCGCGGGTTTAATCTGTCTTTATCCTGCGTAGTCAATTTGTAAATGGTGTAGTTCATATCGTTGGTAGGCAAGTTGCCTTATGCCGCACGCCTTCTGCTAGATCTGGTGGTACTATTACGCGTGTGTAATATTTTCAAACACCATCTTTGTGATTTTGAGATTGACATTTTGTTGACTATGACAGATCATTTGGTGGTGCGGTATGGATCCACATCTTCCATTATTTCGATGACCTCAGAGTATTCAGACTTTCCTCCTGCAGTATCTACCATGACTCTTGTGATAAAATCCTAGCGAAGACAATCTTCTGTTGGTTGCCATCTGTGACTGAATGTATAGTTAATTCCAACTTAGGTTCACCATTCGTTGCATATGCTTCGATAGCACGTTACATCGATCCTAAATCGAAATAACGGTCCATGTCATAGTCGCCCGATCTCGCGATCGACCCACATTCATCCGGTGTGTTTCTTGTAGCCATATAGTGGGTAGACATCTCGGGTCTTAAGCAGAATGGTGTTGGGCGCATTTAACGACTGTACGATGGTACTTGAAGAGTTTCTACGGTGGTACAGTTCATCATGAGTTTTAAGCATGCCGTTGAAAAGGGCTCAACCTCCTCCTCTGCGACGTGCGCGGCTGCGGGGCACACTTGCATGGGTGCTTGTTTGTGAGAGTCTGTCTCCCCTGCTCACCAGGCGAGAAGCCATCCCAACTGCCGTAACTCGAGTTTTAACCCTTTGCACATTAAGCAAGGGTGGGTTTGTTTTTTCACACATTTTGGCTGTCAATAGTGGGCGGGTCTTCAATCTCATGATACGAAACTGTCGACAATATTTGCGAGTTCCCTGGTGGGATTTGGACATTCCCTTGTGAAAGTGTACTGTCTCTACTGTGAGTTATAGCGGATACGAGATGCCCCCTAACACATCCTGGCTTCCTCCCAGCCTCCCCTACACCTTGCGAGGGGGCACAAAAGTCACGGGGGATCTCGACGCGAGATAAAGCTGTACCTATGAGGTTTCCTCGATCTACCAATAGTTCATGTGTGCGACAATTCTACTCATCGTGCCCCTGCGACGGCGGAACCTACACCATTATTGCCTCATATCACCCATGCTCGGTAGGGGCAACTGAGGCCGCCCCTGTCATGTAGTCCTACTCGACGGTCATCGCACGAGCCGAATCGCGGTCACGGGCGCAGCGGACTAGGTCCCTGTCCTGGGTAATCTTCCAATATGGGACATTGGTCCTTGGTGTGGCCGGATACCGACATCGTATGCACCGAGTACGTAGTAACTCCTTTTTCCCGTTCGTCCATAAACTCCTATGTTCCATGTGGCCGCAGCTCCGGGCGCTCTTGGTCTGTTGTCTCCCCCCCAACTTCGTCTCATCTTTGAACGCGACCGAGCTTCATGGCGGCTTCCGGAAGCTTTCTTGTGTCTGGGGTTTTTGGCCCATCGGTATGTGTCGATGAGGTAGCAACATGGCGATAATTCACTACGTGTGTTGTACGTCATCATACTTGAACCCTCCTTTTTGGTGCTTTCTTCAACTTGTTGATCGGCCTCCCTGACTCGGAGGCTGACCTTGCTTGAAGTCTTTTTATGCCGCTGCCAGTGAAGTATGACTTTGACTTCGGCCATTGTCTTAGGGCATCCTTAATATTTTGAAGGATGCGCTTCCGTTTGAGATATGTACCGCATATACCAATCCGACGCTTTCTTGTCTTCAAGAGCCAGAAGCCCATGCTCTTTTCATCGTATGCTCACACCCTGTGTGTCGTCACATCACAAGGTCGACACGAACAAAAGCGATCCATGTCTTCATCGATCGCGCCCTTAAGGTAGGTAATTTCAAGTGTCTTGCCATATGTCTCCTTCTATGAGCTCGGTTGAGGGCTTGCTTTCCTGTGACTTTCGATGACCTTGCGCCATTTCTCTCCTCGGCGGAAATTTTGTGGACGGTGATTTATTTTTATTTTTATTATTATTTATTATTATTATTATTATTTATTTATTTATTTTATTTTATTTTATATATATATATATATATATATATATATATACATTTTTATTTTTATTTATTTATTTTTATTTTATTTATTTTTATATTTCTTTTTTTTTTTTTTTGGATTAGTTTGATAATACTTACCCCTTTCACCGTGTTGTACTCCCCTCGAGTAGCGGTCATTCACTTCTGTCGAGATATTAGGTATTTGCTTGTCGATGCCAGAGATCACTTTCTCGGACTTCTTCTGAGTCACAGCAGCGAGACCATTTTTTGGCTCGAGGTCCTTAAGTTCGGTGTACAGGTTTTCCAACAAAACCCTATGCTACGGCCCTTTCGGCGGGTGACACCTTGCTGGGGTCAAGTGTCTGCCGAAGTAGTCGCGGGTGGGTACTGAAACCGAGTTTACGCACCACGAGAAAGGGATAGGTAAAGTAGCGAGCTATGATGGGTCTATAATCCCCAATTACCTTGTTAACACGGAAGTTTAATTAGAGCGTTGTTCGCATCCACGTGCGCTAGATCTATAGTTATGTGCTTTGTGACAATAACACATCAATCTATAAAAACGAACATAATAGTCCGGATACGGCTGCCAGGATATTCATAGCTTCGCAAAATGAAGAAAAATATAGCCACAACAATTACCAACAATTTGCCCCCGGTTATCACAGTTTGATTCCTTGTCAATCCTTCTTATTCATTCATTCACCAATTATTCCTTACAATTCCCGCCCAACTTGTGCACACGGCCAGCGAGGATCCCACACACCAGCCCAGAATTTGGATCTCCCGCGCACCACATTCACGAGGAGTTGAACCTACCAAACCCAAATGGGCAGGCTTCGTCTGAAGATTTGCATCAATAGCTCTGTCCTGTCCTACCTTTATTACAAAAATGGTCCTCTGTTACCAACAGTATATACTTTCCTGGTCCATAAACTGGTGGTTTCCGGACCCACAGTTACCCTTTTACCCAATACAATGCTTTTAGGGGCTTTGACCCACCCCAAAACCCTGCGCTGAATTAAAATCTAATAAAAAATATCCAAAATGGACTAGTTTCGCGACATTGGGAGACCACCATTTTCCCAACCGCACCGATGCGGCATCTAGCCACCAGGACCAAAGGGCTCTCTCTATGCCAATGAAGGATGACTGCAATAAGTATGAATATTAGGCTAGCTATGAAGTGCTGGGATTTGATTTAAAAGTTTTAGAGTCGAGACAACAAGAGATAAACAATGATTGGGCTATGGAGTCGAGTTGGTTTCTACACACTGTAAACTTGGGGAAAAATAGGTGCAATACTCAGCCAAATAAATGATGTAAATGAGGAAAGAAAGAAAGCCGCTGCCCCTTGCAGGAGCATCAGCCAGGTGGATGAATCTCCAATGGCAGCTTTAGCGAAGAAAGGAAAAAATGAGGGTTACTAAATAGACGTTAACAAGGGGATGGATGCATAAAGATAACACTACATTTAACAACATATTCATTGTGAAAGGAGGATCATCGTGGATGGATTCCTAACACTTCCCTTAGAGAATGCTGTAACAAATATTAGTAGAAAAAACACAGCATGAAAATGATCTTACAAGGAAAACATGCCGAACATGAAACACGGTGATGGATCTCAAATTTAAAGGGTAGAAACTGTCCCATTAAAATAATATTCAAGAGAAAAAATTTTCAGTCCAAAGCAATAGTCTCTCTGTAAAGAATTGAACCTCTACATTTCAAAAGTATTCCTATATATACCTTACAAATTTATTTTGGATTCCTCATAGGAATAAAAAAAAAATTAAAAAAAGAAAGAAAAATGTTTCATTGGCAAATTAAAATAAATTAAATTACAATCATAAAAGATAAACTGAAAATAAATAAAAAATGATTGCAGTGTCTCGAGCTACTGTTGTTGCTTTGAGGTATTGGTCAAAGTTTCCACCTTTGTTTATTATGCATTCCAACAAATCTAAAAAGATGAATCCATAATTTCCATTTGTTGAAGAGTTTGTTTTAAATCTGGGGATTCCTTTAGCTATTTGCTGGTCTGAGCCTATAATCCTGTAGCTGTTGATTTTGGGCCTAAAAAAATTGCCTTTTGATTGCCACTTTGCACCTTCCTACACCAAATAAACATCATAAATATATTTTAAATGAATGTTTCCATTTTTGATTCAAAATCTGCAAGTGTCATTAAAATTATGATTCACTGAGCCCGTTATCCTGTTGCCATATTTAATCTCGAGCAGAGCTTTCTCCTGATAAAGTAGCTGAATGGTGGTTGCGTACAACAGGGTCGATTGAGGATGAATTGTGAGGCAACTTTGTGTGTATGGATACATTCAATATATGCCAATATTCTTGCATACACCATCATTCGACATATACTGTCCAACTACTGTCTAATATGTTATACCAACAAAGAACCAAATTGTATTTTCCCAACTGGTGTGACCGCCTAATGCTCTGTGCATGGCATGCCTCGAATTTTTTGAGCTTTTGAAATATCATTTACATGGACTGATTCTTCTTTTTTTGCTCTTTCCTTTTCTAGCAAATACAGACATTCAACCTATGGCATTGCTGCAAACATTATTGTATGCAACCTAGAATTGATTTCTTCAAGCCTTTCCACCATTCTGTCATTCGTAAACATGCCCACAGGGATGTATGAATGGTTTCCCTGCTTTCAATTAATGGTATGATTATGATACCCAATGATCCAATAGTGCCCCAAGCAGTAGAGATGACTGTGCAAAATGGAAATATCCATTATTGAACACCTACACTAGGCAAACACTAGCCAGATAATAATGACGAGACAATGGTAGAGTCCAATACCCCACTTGATGATCCATGTTTTTGATCTATTAAAATTTTCCTCGTTGAATTCCTCTGTCGGTAGGTCTATTTTTCCTTCTCAACCATGGCAATGGACTTGGTTGTCTCTAGTCATAATTTTAGGCATACAAGACTATAGACAACATGAATTAGTCCCCCTGCTAGTATTGATACAAGGTTTCCTGCAAGCATGGGTGCATTCTTTCCTGTCATGTCTAAGGTTAACCTGCCCAGATTCCTCTTTTGTCATGAAAACCATGTGATTATACCTACTACACATCCAACAATTGTCCCCACTATGGATCCTACTGCATTCACCTTTCTCAACAGAAGCATAAAAGCTATGGGACTTACCATGGAACCAATCAACACTCCCACCAACGAAACTCAAACATATAAACAAGCCTGGCAGATAAGCTCGAGTTGTCAATTATTTTGTGCTTAATGCATAATATAAAATATCTCGTACAACTTCAATATATAAGGTCAAGCAACATTGGACTATTAGAAACATTGCTCCAATTCTACCCAATGAACCTTGAATAGCGTCTTTATACAATTTCAAAATAATTTTCTGGAGCGAGATGTTATCACTACAGACAAGCACTTTACTGCTGCCCTACGGACCTTCAGTTTATATCTTCATCGTCACTATATTCATTGGCACTCTCTTCATAAATAGCATCGGGAGAAACATTTTTTTTCAGCTATATCTCAGGGTTATAACTAGAAAATATTCTCCAATGCAGACAAAAAAACTTTGCCTAACAGTGGATACTACCTTTCATCCAATGTAAGTCTATGCCTCCAATGTGTAGCTTTGCATGTGTGAGACATGTTGCTTGATAAGAATAACTAAATTGTTTGTTCAAGGCATGTTTCAAGAACCCAAATTCAATAGTTTAACACAAGAGCAGGATCAAGACCACCAATTATTTTAAGTATTCCATAATGAACTGTGGTCCAAGTGTTTGCTTGTGCTGTAAGTGGCACAGGAAGAGAATCCAGCAGCCTGATGCGTTTCATTACACTTGTATTCTATCATTTCTGAAGTAGTGTCCTCTTTGTAGCCTAAAATATTCACGAATCTTGAAATCACAATAATTTGGACCCAACGACTCAATACTCATGACAAATCACCTATCCGAAGGAAGGAGAGATGGCAATAAAGCTCGTGCCTTCCTTGCTTTGTCAAATTTGGGCAGCCACAACGCGTTCATAACATTAAGCACATGATACTCGTCAACCTCCATAAATCAAAAATATTTGAAACTAATGTTTCCACAAATTATAAACTCACATGATGACCATAACTCACTTTGGATTTGTAGCTGTAAACCATGAAAAAAAGGTAGAGAATTTTTCACAATGTAAAATTATAAGGAAACATGCATCAAGCATAACTTCAAGAGTCAATCATTCATTTGGTCATATCTTCGATCCGAAGCCGAGTTTTAGGGCCCTTGTGATATACCCGTTGGAAATATCTTTATGAGTTGCTTATGATGAACATTTTTAGGATATGATTTTACCCTTTGAGCTAATGTGAAAACGTACGCGAAAACTAGACATGGTAAAGTCCCAATTCAATCACTTTGGTGATAGGCTACAAAAATGGAACTAACATACACACAAACAATATGTTTCCACAATAAAATCACTAGTTGGTGATGAAATCAACCTCACAAGATCAATGTGGAAAACTAGCGTTTGGAACCGATTGTACCACGACAACACCTTGTCAGAAATGATCTTACGGTGCAAGTAACTCCACTATGCCATCTCGGTAAAGTTACCCTCCAAAATTCCAAATGCAAATTCTTGTCATCGACTATTCCGGTACAATGGGACCTTCCTTCCATAAAGTCATGAGAAAAATCCTAAGATTATGACCACTAAGTTTACCAACTAATATATTAAAACACAGAGAACGGTCTGGCAACTCGTCGCATTACGAAGCGAGGGATTAACTAAGCTCAATCCCCTTGAAAATATCCTCGATATGGTAAATCCAAAAGATTTGTTGTTCAAGTGACCCGAACTATAAACACGATTAATGGAATTTATCATTTGTAATGCGTGCATCTTCTATCTTGACTAATGAAGTAGGTACGATTACTCCATGGTAAATATGCCCTGTTAGATTGACTCTTTTAAGAAATATGGTGGGGGTACACCTATGTGGAATACTATTGTTTGATTATTTTCTTTGGATATTTAACTACTTCCCTGTTCAGCTAATCTTAGTACAGAATTAATTGGAACGAGCAATAGAAAATATAAAAATATCTAGGTGTAAAAATTTTAATTAATGTTTGTGTTATTTGGGCATTGTTTACGGTACGAGGTGAAACTTCATGATGTTTTAACCCAACTCAAAAATGCCTCAGTGTTCAACAATGAATAAAGATCTTCATTTTAAGGGAAAGAAATCCTAGTTAAGGGAGAGAAAAGAGGTTCTTTGGTTGAGAAAATTGAAAATTTCTAAAAATCTAAAAATATTCTTTCTTGTAAAAACCAATTCAATTTGAAGTTTAGTCAATAAAACTTTAATGGAAATTTTTAACTGAAAGTCAAAACATACGACTTTTTGCAAATAGTTGTTTTCCAAATTCATAAAATTGATGAAAAACTACGAAACCCTAAAATTTATGAAACACTTTAAAAAACAAAGCTTTTAATGAATGATTTAACTAATGATGCCTACAAGTGCATTTTGTTATGTCTTGAAGATGACAAAAATAAATCACTTTTTCACTCATCGAAAAACAATTTCACCATTTTACTTTTTCAAGACAAACCCTGTTACTAATCTAGCAACTTTTGTTTCTACAAATGAGCAAAAAAATCACTCAAACAAGCAAAATTAACAACACACATGGTGTATATGGAAAAAAACCAGAAAAACAACAACCTGAAGGAGAACAGCATGTCATTTAGTAAATCAAACAAACTAGGGCAAAATAACGAAAAATGTAAGATTTGAAAAATGACACTAAGGCTATCGAAAACAAGCTCACAAACAAGTTATGAAGGTTGAAACGAATAAGAATGACCATTAGAAGTTAGGAATCGGTACGACAAGAAGGAAATCTATTTTTGAAAACATTCAAGGAGATTGCATAGGTGGCTTGATGTAATTTAGTGCACATGCGCATATGCTACAATGAAAATTTGACACGTCTGCACAATGTAATTGCCAAAAATAGAACCGCGCGGGGGAGAGATATTTCATAAAAAATAAAAACAAGGCATCCAACTTAGAGGATCTAAAAGGTCATCAATTTAACTTATTTAGACTTAGTCAAACCGATCAAAATGTGAGAGTTAAACCAAAGAAAACTAAGAGAGAACTAAGATGCTCCCCCGAATGGTCATGAGTTTTTGATTAATTCTTCTTGCGGACAAGGCGATCTACCTAGAATCCTTACGGAGAACTAGAAACAAACAAACACGAGAATATCTCTTTCCCTAATATAATAACATTCAAATGATAAAACTATGGGAGGGATGATGCTCTTACCTTTTCAAAAAAATTCCCGATGAAGACCTCACACTTTGGCTCTTGTTGAAGGTCCTTAATGCTTAGAAGAAACATATAAACACAAACATACAAAGGATGAAATACATACTTTGCTTATAATAATAATCTAAAAACCAACTTAACCCAATGATCAAGGAGATTAGGAAATGGAAATTTCTTTAATGAATATATGAGTTTAAACCATCCGCAATTCCAAGGAAAAAATATGGTGAGAAAAAGTATCCAAATGTATTATTCGGGAATAAAAGATAAATCTTACAACCAAGCCTTGATGTCGTATAGGTTCCTCCCTATGCCTCCAATCTTCCTCCTTGGTTAACAAACTCTCCCAATCCAAAATTACCAGCATAAGACTACTATATGCAAGAGCTCTCTAACCACAAGAGTCTCGGCTCAATTTTATAGGAAGAGCGGTAAGTTTAGATCCATCAAAGATGGGTGAGATCCACAAATGAGGGGATTAGGGTTCCATGATCCCAAGGGAATTGACTCCATGATTGGAGGGGTTTGGCTCGTGTTAGCGCTCAAATCTGCCTTGGGCTGAAATAAGGTAAAACTCAAGGCTACATCAAGCACCGCCGACCTGTTAGCCCTACGAGGGCAAGAGAAAGAACTCTCTCAAGGTCTATCTCGGCAAAGGATCTTCAAAGGGGCTGGGGTGACTTATAATGAACAATGAATACTGATTTTGGGCTAGTAAAGAGATAGGAAAGTTTGATTTTAATTTTTTGGGTTTTTGTTGGAGAAATGGGAAAAAACAATTTTTGGTCCGAGGATAAGGCCGGATCTTTGCGGAAATTCGAGGTTGGGTCGAGGTAGGCAATAGTCTTGATGTACAGTCGAGTATATATGGATGGATCAGAACGACAAGGGAGGTGAAGAGGGCAAGGGAGAACATGGATCCTCTCCAAGCAGTGAAAACATGTAAAAATAAACAAATTCAAAGGCGAAACCTTTGAAATCAATGGATTAACCTCATTTACTCATTCATTTAGTTTCGAGCTTTAAGAAGAATGGCATACATTAAACATGAAAGAACTTACAATAGGCGAGAGAAAAACACCATCAAGAACTGAAAGCCACAAGAATCCCAACGAGTCTTGTAAAACCTGCGGTCTTTCCTTAGCCAAAATATGAAAAATATGTACAATAGTGTGCCAAAATGTTTAAGGGGTCAACCTATCCAACCTGCGAAAATGATTGAGAAATTACATCATATGAAACGTCCTAACCTCTTTCCACACCTCTAGAGGTCGAATTCCTCCTTCTGGGAGCAGTTCCAACTAATTCTAAACAAAGAACTAGAATATAGGCATCTAAACAACTTGCCTCTAAAAGGGAGAAGCCCAGTTCTTACATACGATTTTTACTTTTTAGGAGTGAATCATCTAGAATAGGTAAAGTGAAATTAAATTTACATGCCAACCATCAATTTACATCATGATAACTCAAAAATTTCATCCACAAGCAAAAACTGGTTCAGCGGCAAGGTACGAAATTTGGAGGTGAAAAATTGACCAAAAATCCATATGCGTGTGGCAAACCATCGCGTGGCCAACCTTTCAACCTGATTTTGGAGCACTTCTGACATCAAATTGGGCTCATGATAGCTTGTTGGAAAGCCTGGATGTTGGCTATCCAACCCAAGTGGAAATTTCAATTTTAGACTCATTTTCCTCCAAACTTCATTCTCCCAATGCTCCTATTTGGTGCAAAAATTAGCCTTAAAGGTGGTTTTCATGATATTTTGGGCCTTTTGATCATCTTGAACTTGATGAAATGTGACAGTAGCAGGCATGCATAACTTACAACGGCAAACCCAAAAGTATAAATTTTTCCTTCAGCAAGTGTATACGATCAAAAGCGGCGCGTCGACGCTAGTATCATTGAAAAATCATTTTAAGACCAAAATATTTCAAAATAATAAAAAATTTCTCCGAATTTATCCAAATTCCGGAGCGAGACCCTCCATCATGTATCATGCCCAATGGCAAGCCTCAGCCAAAATCAAGGCTGGATCGAGCCTTTTCCGCGTTTTAGTGCTCTTGCTCAATCTCCTCTTGAATCTTCATTTTTGCCTTGCGAGACATGCAATACGAGCCCAATAATGACCTTTCATGTGACGAAGCATGTCTTTGTCTCTGTCACCGAACACAGCAGATAACCACTGCGCTGATGTAGAAGGGCGAGACCCCTTCCACGCCATGTGGAGATAGTACTCGTGGCTATTTGATGAAGTCAACGGACCCCTTCACAAAGATTTGAGAATGGTACTAAATCGTGATGCGCAAACAAAGCTGCGTAGCTCTGGTATGTTACCACTACGGTGCTGCTAATAAATACGAAGGTACACATCAACCTCCATGGGTTCAGAGTCCTTTATCTTATCCTTATCCTTGCTGTAAAGCAGATAAAGTCTAGACATGGCTTTGAAAACAAGATGTACGCAATATGTATGTTAAATGTAGGTGTAATGAAGACAAAAGTTTCAATGTGTCAAAACCCAAATATGTCACATATGTACCAAAGCATCATAGGAAAACAAGCCACGATGGTAATAGCTACGGTAAGTGAATTGGCATAAAAGCAGATCAACACTTTGATCACAAGTGAATTTGACAAATGAGCAACCAAAAGTGTAATGTAGTGTGCGACCTTTGTAATGCGGCTAAGAATTTGTCCGAGGGCAAATGAGTGTAGAGACTGTGTTTTGTCAATGGAGAATATGGAAAACAATGTGATAATGACCATGGTAAAACAATAGCAATGATAGTGGTAATATAATGGAGATGACGGCCCAGGTGATGAGATGAGGCGGGAGCGTGGTAGTGACACTTTGACAATAGATGCATAGGTATATATATCAACAATACAATTTTAGGAAATCCTTTACAAGACCATTAACATGTATTTCAAACCCCAAGAAATGAATTTTCTATGAACATAGGGTTCACTTTTCTCCACATCAAACACACTACAATCGTATTTCAAAAATCACTTAACAATGGTGGAGAACCTACTTGCAAGCCGATTGAGGCGTTTGGGCGTGAAACTAGGCATGAGGGCAAATTTTTTGGCTCTAAGACTATATGGGCAAGCGCGCTCACCCAATGCGTAAGCAGCCGCTGCATGTGCGTAGCGCCCTTGTTTGCAACGGGCCGGTGAGTTTATGTGCGTGGCGCGCCCCCTCCCCACATGTGCGTGGCGCGCTACATAGTGCACACTATGGGGAGGCTTTTGAAGGCCTTCTCGGTGTCAAATTGAGCGTGTGATGGCTGGGTGGAGAGCTCTTGGAGGTCTCTTTCAGCTTGAAGAAATTTTTCAATTCAGGCTTCATTTACCTTGTCAGAAATAAATCTCCCAAAACTTGTCAAAATGAGGCAAATTTGCCTCAGGGCGACGCTATTTGGGTCAACTTTTGAAGGTCTTCCTCAACTCCAAATTGAGCTCATGATAGCTCATTGGAAAGATCTTTGTGTCTAGTTATCCTTTGACTCATCAAGAAAGTCATTTAGCCAACCATGCTAGGAGAAATCTTGATTTTCCCAAGGTCATCGAGAGGTGCATTCAATTCTCCTGACAACGGTATTTTTATTTCTCTAAAACCATAATACTGTGTAAAAAGTGAAGAGGTTTTCTTCCTTGACATGTTTTGTCCAAAATTCTCTCGGTTTTCCAAAATTCATCTTGTTGCTCTGAAACATCATTTGGTGGAAACTTATCTGAGTGTAACCAAGCAAAGGGATTTTGTCGAGAAATGAGCGAAATGAAGGGGATAAGGGAGCCTAAATTCTTGGGGGAAATTTTGGGAAGTAGGGGAGGGATGTTAGGAAGTAGAGGAAAGTGGAGATATCGGAGATTGAGTGAGGGAAAGGGTCCAAAGGGGCAAAACACGAGGCTAGCCTGAAAATTGCCAAGTTGTGGCAAGAAACTAGGGTTTGTGCAAAGCGAAATTTGGGGGATCTCGGTGATGGGAAGTGTTTAATAAGGTATATTAAGGATGAGAAGTGTGAACATCGGGATGCAAATTTTCTAATGATTTGACCATCCAAGAGAGTGCCTCCAAAACCCTAGGAAATGGACCTTACACAAGCACAAGCTGAAGCATGAACAAGGAGGCCCCATGCAAAATGACCCAATGGAACTTGACATGATGATGGTAACCTGCGAATGATGGCACACACTCGGTTGAATGGTGACATGGACAAACATTTGGACAACTTTGAAAAGAGTGAAAACAAACCCTGAACCTAAGGCCTAATGACCAAATTTTGTGAAGACTCACATTGAAATGATAAGAATTTGACCTTGACTTTGTAAAATCACTTTGTGAGCATGTTTGATCAACGGAAAGGTTTGTAGGCCGGCTCATGATGGCTCCAGTAGGGTGGTAGCTCCCCTTGGAGGTGCCAAGAGGCTTGTGGAGATCTTTGGGAGAACGGAACCCGGTGCCTTCATCCATTGAGCGATGGAATCATTATTTGAACGGACAACACAAAACCTTTGACACATTTATTGAATGAAAACTTGGCCCAAAAGGCGGGCGAAACTTGACTCCAGGCACCGGCTCAAACCGACTCGATGGAAAAGCGAAATAACTTGAAAAGCGAAGCTCAACGGACCAAACAAAAATGACTCATGGTGACTTAAAAGCAAAAGAATTTACAAAGCTTTTGGAAAAAGGCGCGTTACATCAAGATTTGGAATCATGATGACAACCACTGCCATACTAATGAAATATGTACAATCATGTATAATTGAAAACTTGATATAACCGATCAGCGAGATGGCTTCTTGGTGATTTCTTACGATACGGATACGGTGATCCCAACAATACAAGCGTATTTGAGCATCCAAAAACATAATTGACCATGATCTCCTTCATCATGAATACAACAATAATCACTTTCACTGTGAGCGCAGCAAATGCATTGGATCACGAAAAACATGAAGATTTACCTCTGTGGAAAACAAGGTGTTTCTCTTCGATTAAGTCTTTCTTTATCCTTCTTCGATAAAGTATGCTCACAAAACTAAAAACTACGAAGCAGGGTAGATGAGCCGATCTCCTCTTGTACAAAAACATTTCAACACATAAAACATGTGAAGAAATACGAATGGAAATACGAATATTCGATCTTCTGATGCAACGAAAATATGGCAGGGTCATCTTCATGATAATACGACGATTATCATGTTCATATTCGTTCATAAAGCATAAGAAAGAAACTTGATGGTTCACGATGCTCAAACATGATATCTCTATCATCTGCCATAAATTCATCCAAAGGCTGTTTCACCTTACTTGAATGAAGATCCCATCTCGTTCATGGTAATTTGAATTACCTCTTTATGAAGACTGTTGAGTATTTGAAAACATTTGGATCAAAAACTACTGTCTATGATCCCAACGGCAAATTCTCCCTTTGGAGTCGGCTAAGGTATGCTTGGTGTCACAATACGAATACGGATACGAAATAATTTGTTGGACATTATCACAATCTGCTATTGAAACTTGAGTTCCGACACATCTTCTTCTGTGGGCCCGAGATACGAAATGAGACTTTCTCACTACATCACTTTCAGCCATATAATAATCTTATTCAGAAAGTCTATAAAACGCCTTACGGGTATCATCCTTTCGAGATGAGAAGAAGTTTCCTGGCATAATTTCACGACTATGTACTGCACACCTGCAAATTGCGCAACGAGTTGTAACAAGACCTTTCAATAGTGGAGTCTATCTCATCTTGAGACGAGGAGATAATACCTTGTTTTCTTTTTGCTCAAACGGTGATTGTCTTCATTGATTTCAAGCGAAGGTATACGGATTTTCCTCATATTGCTGATCCATTTCATCGTAATTCCTGTTGTTGTCAGATGCAACATTCCTTCATCTTCCACCGTACTGAATCTTGATCTGTGAAAATTCTCATGATCGTCTTTATGCTGTGGCAAAAATGGATTTTCGTACAATGCTTCTCAGCAGTCTCATCATCCATGAAATTATCATCTTCATAATATTTCTCAAAGAGCTTTCAATAAAAGGCAAAAACATGTTTGCAACGGTCATGAACTAAATTTAATGAGTGGATAAGATGGCAAAATATGCTACAATGAACAAGGCATGAAAATCACTTTAAACAATAAATACGAACGTTGTGAATTTTCATACCAAGATTGGGCTTCACCTTCGGAGTGACGAGAATATCTTCATCAAGCAATCTTGAGGAGGCGTCCACCTTTAACTTGCCGAATATGCATGTGAAATCTAACTAGATGTAAGCTGACATCCTTCTTGCCATCATCGTTAGTAAGGGTGAATTCCTTGACCAATCTACCTTGGGCATCTTATTCGGAAAACACCAGATATGATCTCGGCTCATGAGAACGCCTCTTCTCGTGATTGAATCTATCTTGAAATCTCCACAGTGATGATCTCCCTGAGTGAAGTCACCATAAACGTACGATTCTGGTTATTCGATGAATAGAAGTTACCCCGAGTGAATGATTTGACCTTACGGTCTCTGATCGTGTTCACCATCAACGATCGGATCTAAACTTGATACACTTCAAGGACGGTCGCCAAATCAAGGGGCACACTCACAAGCTAAACCGGAGATCGACTGAAGCAGCTTTTATCTACTATGCACTCGCAGAGCAAGAGCAGTTCGAAGGCTACCTGGCGTGACTTCAGACTCCGTCTATAGCAAATGACAGTAATAAGAAAATTTCTTCCCCAGTATGGTCGCCACTATGTTAGCGCTCAAATCTACCTTAGGCTGAAATAAGGTAAAACTCAAGGCTACATCAAACCACGCTCAGCCTCGTAGCTAGCCCTACGAGGGCAGGAGAGGGCTCTGTCCGGGTCTATCTCGGCAAAGGATCTTCAAAGGGGCTGAGATGACTTATAATAAACAATGAATACTGATTTTAGGCTAGTAAAGAGATAGGAAATTTTGATTTTAATTTTTTGGGTTTTTGTTGGAGAAATGGGAAAAAACAATTTTTGGGTCCGGGGATAAGGCCAGATCTTTGCAGAATTCGAGTTGGGGCGAGGTAGGCAATAGTCTTGATGCTTTTGATCGAGTATATGGATGGATCAGAACGACAAGGAGCTGAAGAGGGCAAGGGTGAACATGGATCCTCTTCAAACAGGCGAAAACATGTAAAACTAAACAAATTCAAAGGCAGAGCATTGAAATCAATGGATTCAACCTCATTTACTCATTCATTTAGTTTCAGAAGCATAAGAAGGGAATGGCATACATTAAACATGAAAGAACTTACAATAAACTGAGAGAAAACACCATCAAGAACTGAAAGCCACAAGAATCCCAACAGGTGCTGCAAAACCTCCGATCTTTCCTTAGCCAAAATATGAAAAATATGTACAATAGTGTGCCAAAATCTTCCCAAGAGTCCAACCTATCCAACCTCTGAAAATGATTGAGAAATTACATCATATAGAGCATCCTAACCCCTTTCCACACCTCTAGGGGTCGAATTCCTCCTTCTAGGAGCAGTTCCAACTAATTCTAAACAAAGAACTAGAATATAGGCATCTAAACAACTTGCCTCTAAAAGGGAGGAAACTGATTCTTACATATGATTTTTACTTTTTTAGGAGTGAATCATCTAGAATAGGTAAAAGTGAGTCAAAGTTACATGCCAACCATCAATTTACATCATGATAACTCAAAAATTTCATCCATAAGCAAAACTGGTTCAACTGGCCGAAATTCTGAGCTGGAAGGTGAAAAATTGACCAAAAATCCATATGCGTAGTGCGCCTGAGCCATACGCGTAGCGCGCCTTTCAGCCTGATTTTGGGGCACTTCCCGGCATCCAAATTGAGCTCATGATAGCTCGTTGGAAAGCCCTGGATGTTGGCTATCCAACCCAAGTTGAATTTCCCAATTTGGAGCTCATTTGCCACTCCAAAACTTCATTCTCCCAGAAGTACTTCCTGCTGGTGCAAAAGGTGGCAGCAAGGTGGTTTTCATGGTGTTTTTGGGCCTTTTGATCATCCAGAACTTGATGAAATGCTTCGGCAATGCTTGAGCATGCATAACTTACCATGACAAACCCAAAAATATAAAGTTTTCCTTCAGCAAGTGTCCCAATCAAAAGCGAGCGCGTCGACACGCTACTCGTATAGCTGAAAAATCTGTTTTTAGACCAAAATATTTCAAAATGACAAAAACTTCTCCGAATTTGCTCAAATTCGGAGCGAAGACCCTCCATCATGTATCATGCCCAGCCAACGAAGCCTCAGCCAAAATCCGAAGTGGATCAGGCCTTTTCCGCCGTTTTAGTGCTCTGCTCAATCTCCTCTTCAGAATCTTCATTTTTGCCTTGCAGACATGCAATGCGAGCCCAATAATGACCTTTCATGTGACGAAGCATGTCTTTGTCTCTGTCCTGAACCTGTGAATGTACCTGCGCTGATGTAGAAGGCGAGACCCCTTCCACGCCATGTGGAGATAGTACTCGCGCTGCTGATGAAGTCAACGAGACCCCTTCCACCCCGGGTGGAGATAGTACTCGTCGTGATGCTGCAAACAAAGATCTGTGGCCTCTCTGATATGTTACCACTACTGGTGCACTGCTATGCTCCATCTCAGTACATCAACCTCAACAGTTGAGTCACTGTCCTGCTCATATCCTTGCTCATAAACTGAATCCGTCTCTGACATGGCTTTGAAAACAAGATGTCTGCAATATGTATGTTGATATAGGTGTAATGAAGACAAAAGTTTCAATGTATGCTCAAAACCCAAATATGTCACATATGTACCAAAGCATCATAGGAAAACAAGCCACAGTGGTAATAGCTCTGTTAAGTGAATTGGCATAAAAACAGTCACTGCTTTGATCACAAGTGAATTTGACAAATGAGCAAAAAGTGTAATGTAGTGTGCAGCCTTTGTAATGCTGGCTAAAATTTGTCAAAGGGGCAAATGAGTATGAGACTGTGTTTTGTCAATGGAGAATGGAAAACAATGTGATAATGACCATAGTAAAACAATAGCAATGACAGTGGTAATATAATGGAGATGACAGCAGTGATGAGATGGCAAACTGAGAGCGTGAGGGCCGTGACACTTTGACAATAGATGCATAGGTATATATATCAACAATACAAGCTGGGAAATCCTTTACAAGACCATCAACATGTATTTCAAACCCCAAGAAATGAATTTTCTATGAACATAGGGTTCACTTTTCTCCACATCAAACACACTACAATCATGTTCAAAAATCACTTAACAATCGTGGAGAACCTACTTGCAAGCCGATTGAGGCGTTTGGGCGTGAAACTGGACGCAAGGGCAAAATTTTTTGGCTCTGAGACTATATGGGTAGCGCGCTCACCCAATGCGTAGTGCGCTGCATGTGCGTAGCGCCCTTGTTATTTTACACTGGCTGGTGAGTTTATATGCGTAGCGCGCTCTATATGCGTAGCGCGCCTCCTATATGCGTAGCGCGCTACATAGTGCATTTTGCAGGAGGCTTTTGAAGGCCTTCCTTGTGTCCAAATTTAGCGTGTGATAGCTCGTTGGAAAGCTCTTGGAGTCTACTTTCCAACCCAAGTGGAATTTTTCAATTTGGCCTTCATTTACCTTGTCAGAAATCAAATCTCCCAAAACTTGTCAAAATGAGCAGAATGAGGCTGCCTCAAGGCAGAGCGCTGTTGCAGTCAACTTTTGAAGGTCTTCCTCAACTCCAAATTGAGCTCATGATAGCTCATTGGAAATATCTTTGTGTCTAGTTATCCTTTGACTCATCAAGCAAGTCATTTAGCCAACCATGCTAGGAGAAATCTTGATTTTCCCAAGGTCACTTCAGAGGTGCATTCAATTCTCCTGAGGCAACGGTATTTTTGACATTTCTCTAAAACCATGATACCTGTGTAAAAAGTGAAGGAGGTTTTTCTTCCTTGGCATGTTTTGTACAAAAACCTCTCTCAGTTTTCCAAAATTCATCTTTTATTGCTCTGAAACATCATTTGAGTGAAACTTATCCCGATGTGTGAAACAAGGGATTTTGTCGAAATGAAGCGAAATGAAGGGGATAAGGGGCTTCTAAATTCTTGGGAAAATTTTGGGAAGTAGGGAGGGATGTTAGGAAGCAGGGGAAAGTGGAATATCAGAGATTGAGTGAGGGGAAGGGGTCCAAAAGGGAAAAACACAGGCCTAGCCTAGAAAATTGCCAAGTTGTGGCAAGAAACTAGGGTTTGTGCAAAAATGAGGAATTTGGGGGATCTCGGTGATGGGAAGTGTTTAATAAGGTACATTAATGATAGGGGAAGGTTTATGAACATCAGGATACAAGTTTTTCTAATTATTTGACCATCCAAGAGAAATTACCTCCAAAACCCTAGGAGAGGGAAATGGACCTTACCTAGGCACAACTGAAGCATGAACAAGCTGGAAAATGACCCAATGGAACTTGACATGATGATGACAACCCTATGAATGATGGTACACTCAGCTGAATGGTGACATGGACCAACATTTGGACAACTTTGAAAAGAGTGAAAACAAACCCTAGACCTAAGGCCTAGTGACCAAATTTTGCTTGAAGACTCATTGAAATGACAAAATTTGACCTTGACACCTTAAAATCACTTTGTAAGAGCATGTTTGATCACTGAAGGAAAGCTGCAAAGGCTGACTCTAACAGCTCGAACATATATGACTCAGAGGCTTCTAGTTGGGATATATACGACCAACTATGCTTCTAGATCTTACTTTTATTTTTTACTTTACTTTGAGTCATTTGTGCAGTTATTAGTGGAAAATAGAGCATAAAACTGCGCAGGGAATATTTGCAGTAACATCAAATGCGTAGGAAATGATTGTAAAAAGTGCGCAAGCCATATTTAAGAGTTTAAAGAATCAATTTTCCCAAAATTCATGACTTGGTTAAGGAATATAAATGTTTGACTTTCAAGGGAGCATGATTTTGGATGGTGATGGATCCATTTTGACTATCAATTATCATGGTGACAAAATGATGTGTAACGGGAGCCAAAAACCATTCTTTTGGTGGGATCTAAAGCTCCCTCTCAAGAGAGAACCACATCGCTTTCTCCTCATCAAACTTTATATCTCTTTGCACAACTGTCATTTTGAGGGAAGGTAAGTACACACGGTAATTGTGTGGAGTTTCGGTGTAACCCAAAAAACTCCCAACTCTACTGTTGGCTCAAGATTCTTCCTCGAGTCTTTGGAGACATGGCAGTAAACAAAGGATCCAAAAATTTTGAAGTGAGACACATCCGAATTTCTCCCCAAGAAGGCCTCCTCCAGTGTAATCATACCAAGACTCTAATGAGGATTCTAGTTCTACAAGTAGACTTTGTGTTACATACCTCTGCCCACAAATGCAGTGAAAAGCATTGGTCATGTAGCATCACTCTCGCAACTCCCACAATCCTCCGGTTCTTTCTCTCAGCTACCCCATTCTGTTGTGGGTTATGGGGCGCTTTCAGATCTCTTCGAATTCCTTCTTTGGCACAAAAGTCCTTGAAATAATTTGAAACATACTCACCTCCATTTTCGCTCTTGAGAGCCTTCACCCTCTTGCCAGTCTCTTTCTCAACTAATGCCTTGAATTTTATAAACTTTTAAATGTCTCATCCTTCGTCCGTATGAAGAAGATCCAAGACTTTCTTAATAATTCATCAATAAAAATAAAAAAATACTTATGTTTTCTAGTGGAGGCTATGGAGGAGGGTCCACAAACATAAGATTGTACTCTCTCTAAGACTACATTTTCTTTGTTGTCTCGATCATGAAATTTGGATTTCACATACTTCCTTGAGGTACAACCTTGGTAGACATCTTGCTGCTCAAGTGCTCCTTTAGGGAGGCCAACGGTTATTTGCTGCATGATATTTAAGGATCCATGATGCAAATGGACCATTCTCCTACGCTAGAGCTCATCGACATCATGACTCTACACTTTCTCTGCCTTAATGCTTAATGCAACACAATCCTCCACATCATGTTTATATAGGTTCTTCACACGAACCCCAATTTGCTTCACCTGTTCAATGGATATGTGTCACAGAAAGGATTTATCTTTTCTAAGGATCACATCATAACCACGATATTCCAAAAATGTTACAGAGATAAGATTATTTTTTAGGTATAGAAAAAACATGACATCTTTGAGGAGAATATGGGATCCAGAATCCCTCTTAAAGGTTACAATACCAATCCTGGTAGCACTGTACCTTCCATCACCCCTAAGCTCAATATACATATGGATATATTTCTCCTTTAAGTCACTGAAAAACTCATTACACTCTGTCATGTGGAACAAGGCACTTGAGTCCAAGTACCACACATTCCCCATCACAATGTTGGCCATTCATGCGATAAGGGTGAATTTTAGCTCGAATTTTGAAGTCAATGCTTCACCTTCTCCTCCTCCTGAATTCTTATTGATAGACTTTTGTGTGGACACTTTATAGCATAGTGCCAAAATTCATGACAATTAGAGCATTTTATTTTGGACATGTCCTTCTTCCCCCCCTTGGATGGATTTTGGTTTGGTTTGAGACTTCTTCCCTTTTCCCTTCTTGACCTTTCCAACTAATGCAAAATTTTCCTCACCCTCTACTTTGGATGAAGTTCCATCTCGGTTATTTCTCCAGAACTCTTCTTGAACCAAATCAGACCAAAACCTATCCCTCTTCGTTAAATTTTCCCTTCCATTCAGAAAGTCCTAGTAACTATGCCAAATTTTGGGAAGGCCTAGAAGAGATAGGATCACCAAGTCATCTTCTGCAACAGTGACACCAAACCCTCCAAGCTCATCACGAAATTGTGTAAATCCAGTCACTGCTATTCTCAAATAGCTCTGTAAGTTAATTACACATCGAAAAATGAATTTCTAATTCAATATGTAATAAGCAGAAGAAGAGGCTCCTAACTTAGGAGAACCAGGTTGACGTTCTCTACAATACTACTTCATGAACAGAAATCAAAATCACTAATGAACAATAGCTTAAGATGCATAAAATAATAATAGAAGAGGATCCTAACTAAGGAGGTCCTTTTTTTCCTTCTTTATAAGTTCATTCATCATTAATGTCATTGTACGAAAACTTGAAATTCATAAAATAACTTCAAACAAAAGAAAGGAAGATGAATTCTAGTTTCTATTCTTTGATCAGATAGAAGGAAATTTTAACGTAAACACTGGTTTGACCCTTCATATGCAGATTAGAATTTAGACTAAGATTCATTGGCAAACATAATAGATCATCAGACATCTAATTAATTTATTTAAACATGAAGCAAAACTAGTTTATGAAATTTCAGCTAAATTAACCAGAAAGTGCACTTATCTCGGTGTGGGGGCCCTACACCCTTGCCTCGCACACTGAAAGTACTTCTCAACTATTGGAACTCAATCAATCATTCACCACATTGAACAATGTAAATAAGATAAAACTGGTTTCTTCAACTAACTCAATGTTCAGAAATATCAAAGTGAAATCATACAAATTCTACATGTTCGTGCCTTCAATGTTCTTGGCTTAAATAGAAAAATATGAAACAAACTTGACTAAAATGTCTCTAACAGTCATGTCTATCCTTATCCCATATATCTTGGTCGAGCTCATCCATCCAATCACTCAAAATCTGGAAAATCCCACAAAATACTAAATTTGGCCTATTTCCTAGGGATTTCCTGAATGACAGGTCATGTTTGACCAGCTTTGACCAGGACTATTTTAGCTCGGTTTGACCGAACCAATAGGTACACGTCCATAATTGGTTCCCAAACTTTCTAAATATGTTCTCATCTCGTGCCCAAATGTCCTGCAAGTATGACTTCAATGAAGCCATTACAGGAATTTTTAGTCTTGTCCAAAAATGCACTTAAAATCCAATTTTTGTAAAAACATCTAAATTGAAAAACATAATTTATATACCTGAATATGGATAAATTGGTCAAAATAGGTTGTATATGGATGGTATATGGTTGGATATAATGGAAATTTAGTGTATTTAATAAGCAAAATTGGATAAAAAACAAGGGCCAACATCTCCCCCTTGTTGATGACGTGCTTGCATCCTTCTCTTGGACCTTCTGAGCTCTGATGTAGACATTGTACCTGATCTTGATGCCTCTTGTTGTGCTGCTTGTAGAAGACAATCAATTCATTTGTACTGTTCTCCCTTGTAGATTGTAGCCATGACATTTTGTCTCTCATACTTGTACTTCCATGTGTTTTTGTCATTAAGCCACCTGTAAGCTTGCTTGGAAAGAAGAGTATTCTTTGTTTCTAGTTTTCCAACTTTCTCATTCAACTTTTCATTTTCCATGATCAGTTTTGCATTTTTTTTCTTGTATGTCTTGTTTTCCTTTTTCAAAATCCTTTTTAGAATTCTTCTCACCTCCAATTGATTTGTTAACTCTTTTATCTTGTTAAGGTGCAGATCTCTCTCCTCTTCTCTTGTATCTTTGGCAAATGAGGTAGTTCCTATTTCAACATTTTCAAAGTATGAATCTTTATCCTATGGCTCCTCATGGACTTCTCTTTGCATTTTCTCAATGATTTCATCAATTTTTTTTGCTGTGAGTGGTGCTTCAGCAACTTGTATTTCAGGGTATTTCTCTTTGCTACTTGTTTCTTCTTGACTTTTCCTCCTATGTCTCCTGGGAATAGATAGAAAATATGTTTCCCTCTCAACCATGATAGTATCCTGATGTTTCTTGGACCTTGTCCTAGGATAGAAGGGAGAGTTCATTATGCTTCTTGTCTCATGAACTGGTTTCAACTTCTCCTCTATTATTTGTTCCTCAAAATGATCTTGGGATAAAAACTCTTTCCACACTACACCCTTGCTTTTCATTTGATATTCTACAAGAATTTTAATAAGCCCCCAGTGGCAGATTTGTGTTTCCTTGGTTTTAGTCTCATTTTCACATTCTCTATCATTTTAACCAATTTCTTGGAGAAGAAGTATGGTAAATTGATTTTTACTTCTCCCTTTATATGCTAGAGTAGTATGATGTGATAAAGATGTACTACATTGTGGCTGATGTCACATGTGAAAAATATCTGTATGACTAACATCAATTCTGCCCATGGCTCATTGAACCACTCCCCCGGGGTGCCCTTTGTCCTATCAAATGACCATTTCCTATTTTTTTCCAAGAAGAAAGTTCACCCTTTATCTTTGAAGTGTAAGCCCTTATGATATTGTTCTCCTGAAAGTGGGAGATCTAAAGCCTGAGAAATGAATTATGGGCTTAATGGAATAGATAGGTTCCCCACCATGGTTTATTCCTATGCATAATTGTTGATGAATTCCTTGGTGATACTTTCATTGTGCCCATTAAATTTTTGTAGAAAGCCTATTAGTCCAGCCTGATATAGTTTTTGTATAGTCTCATTTTCCCAATTCTCTATCTGGAATTCATTTGGTTCTATTCTGGTAGCCATATGCTCTGTAAACCAATTTGTATACCCTTGCACTGTCAACATTCTCATCATAAATAAAAATTTATGCACACATATATATCTCTGTTGACTTATTCATGCATTTTATTCATGATAATTATGCTTACCTTTTCTCTGAAGCTCCTCAAAAAGAAATGAAATTAATCTTCTTCAACCTCTGTTCTTATGCAAGAATGAGCCCACTGCTTCCAAAAACTGATAAAAACAAAAAAAATTATGTATAAAGATCATGAAAACATTGTAAAGATGTTTTTTTATTACTCTATCTCCCATTTCCTAATCTATGTTTTATCAAAAAAAATTAAAAAATTATCCTCTGTTTTTGGTGTAGAAATGAATTCTATGCCTCTAAAACGAAATTCACTGTGTAATAATTATAAAAAATCATCGTTCAATGTCCTTCTACTCACGAATTCATACTTGATCCTTCTTTTACATATACAAATTCTCATTGTGCATTCAAAACTGAAATAAATTTGGCTCACTATTTGTATAAAACAACAAATGGCTCATTGTGTTTTTCAAAAATCACCCACTGTGTAAAACACTGTTTTTTTATGTGACAATTTCGTGGCTGTGTGTGGAGGATTTCGATTTCATTTTACCTGATCAGGATAAAAAACGAGGGCCAACACTCCTCACTGCATTGTGTCCTCCCCTATGTTGTCTCCTCCTCTACACAGTCCATAAATGGCTACACTCCTGATGATGCTGAATGGAAAAACTCCTCACAAGGTGTGGAACTCCTCCCCTGAGCGGGCACTCGAAGTCCCCCAGGGCAAAGGTTGAGATCTCCACTTGAAGATCTCATGGCTAAACAACACTGCAGACTTGGCTCTCTAGCTCGCATGCTCTGTCAAAATGACAATAAGAAAACAACTGAATGGATGAGGAATCATAGCTCTCTCCTTCCTTTTGTCAATTGAGGCCTAACATATTCCTTGGGCTCCACCTTGGCCTACGCCGCCTCTCCTTGAGGAACTCACATGCTGCCTCTCTCCAACCAATCATGCACTGCCTTCTTTGTGCCTCCTGCACGCTTCGACCTAGGGGCAACTCAACCCCACCAATAGAACCACAATTTTTCCTTAGAAACTTTATGAAGTGGCTTTATTTTGGCAAAATTTCATTTGTGGGTCCCCTACCCACGTTATTCCTGTTCAACAATAGGAAAGAAAAAAATTAATCAATATTAATATTCCAATTAGCTGAGCTGCTAAGTTGGAATATTACATAATGATAGGATCCTTTTTTGTGACAAATGACCTCTAATTTATAGATAAATTCTCCAACGACTAGTTGGCTTGATCCTCGTCAAAGTAACCTCGACCGTTCATAGAGATTTAATTATATTGTAATCATTGTTGTCGAAATTATTTATTTTTGAGGAAAAATCGAATTTTTCATTTAATTGATTTTTAATTGACTCAAAATTAATTATTTTGAGTTAATTTCCTCAAAAAAGTGACTTTGACTTAACCACCAAGGCCCAAGGGTCCAAAATCTCTTGAAAATTTCAATATTCCCTTGGTATAAGACCTCCAAAAACTAATTCTTCTAGAATCCACAAATTTTTAATTTGGAGAATTTATTTTTCCCAAGACTTAACTTTGATTCTAATTAATTAAATTTTTTGACTTGAGATTTTTTATTTATTTTTTCCAGAAAATTTAATTAATTGACACATGACGGGATTAATAATTTTTTCCAACCCTCTAATATTTTAGCATCACGGCTAAAATATTATTTACATAAGATAAATACATTTAACCCATGAAGGGGGAACACCCGTTCGCTATATACCCTTAAATATCTATCCAATTCTGCGACTCAAAACATGATTTAGTAGACCAAGTGATTCGTAATAAAATAATCTAGCCAACTAGCTAGGATTATTACCAAATCAATTTTACAAAGACTCAATAAAAAACATTAGAACTCACCTAAGATCTTGACGACAAAATCCACCCGAGCTATGGAGTGAGGATGGTGGGAAAAACTTTGCCTATCATTTGTGTCTAGAAACATAGATGAATTAGTGATACGAAAAACCTCCTAAGATGAAAATCATCATTAAAATAATAGGATTACCTAGGTTGTTACATACGTAATGGTATTACTAAGATAATTTACATTATAGACATGCAGAATGGGTTTACATCTTTAACAAACTGAAAACTATTGAAGAATCTTGGATGCTATGAATGATGAAATCCCCTTTTGAGAAAAAGGGGTGTACTGTTATAGGCTCATTGACACAGAGTGGTCAACGGGACCCATCATATCACTCATTGCATAACATGTGAATGCATGTCCTATTGGTGAACCTTTGTTGGCTCCCCCATTAAAAATCCATTATTCTTTGCATAGATAATTACTTGAAATTTTAGCTGATAGGGAATCAAAATTTGGACCTCCTTAGAAACTTATTGGTTGTCCTATCAAATCATAGAATCCATTCTCCCAAGGAACAGTGGGACTAGTCTACTTTGTTGGTGATCAAACATTTTCTTACTCCATAAATTCTTCTCTTTCTAATTTCGACCTCTTCAAGGATAAGCTCATAAACTAGGGCTTAATGTGAATCACTAGGTAAGGAACATTTTGGGGATTAGAGACCCCAAACATCAAGAGGAGGGTATTTGAAAAAAAAACCTCTCCTTTTGGTGAGCATCCACTTCAAACTTATCCATAAATTTATTTGCCCTATTTTTTAGCTCTAGGATAAAACCCTACTTTGTGTTGCTTCAACTTTGAGGCTTGTTTGAGAGTTACATGCACCTTTGTTTCATTGAAAATCATTATTGAAAACCCTTTCCTTGCATCTTGGCTCTGGGTCTCTCCAAAACTCGACCAAATAATCAAACCCTAAGTCATAGGTTGCCCTCCCTAGGTCTCTATAGAGAGTGAATTTCTTCCAATTGGAGCCTTTAGCCATTGTTGTATTTCTTCTAGAGTGCCTATTTGAGTCACCTTGTACCTAAACATTGGAATATATATCTTAGGTTACCTTCTCACATACCGGGACTCCTCCCATCAGTGAAAATTTGTAAAGAGGAGGGGGTTTTGGTTGTGATGGCAGTGGGCCATCACCCCATTATTGTCACTTGGTCTAGTAATAGACTTGTAGGGTTCCCCTCTCTGAGCCCTGCAAGATTTTGCAGAAACAATAATGTCATACAAACAAAAGGATGAAGATCACAAGCTGAAAAAGCCACCTTCCCCCTAGTTGGATATGTACCTAGAGAAAACACTCCAACTCATCAACATGTATCCCAAACAACGTAGGAGAAGGAGAATAACACTGCTTTACCCCAATGGTGTTCCTAGTTAATCCAGAAACTATGTTAGTTGTGTAGAGTTGACTAAGGGTGGGCTCATAAAGTCTCATGATGGCTGTGATAATAAAATCCAAGATGCCAATGTCCCTAAGCCTTTGGAACATGACCTCTCCTAGGACCAAGTCAAACACCTTTCAAAAGTCAACAAAGTAGAAAAAAAACCTTTGAGGACTAGTGTTTTTCCTCCTCAATGGATGATCAATAATCTAGTGGTCTGACCTAAAACATGTCTATCCCCTCAACCAAAGATGTATCCTCTCAAGATCTCTACATAAATGGAGGTGGAGGATATCTTCATATACCATAAAGAGAAAGTGTGGCCCACCATGATTGTTTGATAATTGTTTGGATCGAAGTTGGCTCTCAATTTGTAGATCGGTTGAATATTGTGATGGGACCATGATTGCAAAAAACACAAGCAAACAAGATGGTTAAACAAGTTAGTGTTGCAACTAAGAAGTGTTAGCCTAACATGTTTGAAAAGTGCAGCTTATAACCCCTCCACATTCGCCACTTTATTGGTTTTCATCTCCTAGATGGCCTCCTGAATATTTGTATAAAAGAACAATTAGAAAGGTGTTTTGGGAAGAGAGTGGGACGGTGCGGGAGGGGAGTATAATAGGAAACTGCCCAAGAAAATCATAGAATAGTAGTGTGGGTGAACATGGAATGGGAACCAAGATATAAGGGGAAAATGGAGTGATGGGGGAGACAGTGCAACAGAAGGTCTTGAGGGAACAACGAAGGGTTGCATGCACTAGAAAAGTATAGGGTAGAAAGTGGGGTTATGGAGAAGAGAATAATGAATTTGTCTATGATGGGATTTGCAATCATTGCCATACCACCAATTCATAGGGGTGGGATCATGGATTGCAATGCAGGAGGAAGCATTGGTAACAAGAGAATTTCAACATGTCGACTCACTGATGTTGTCTAATATAGGTAAAAACCCTTCGAGTAGTTGTGGAAATCCTCTCCAAAGAAACAAGGAAACAATGATAATACTAACTTAAATGGAAGTAACGTATCAATGACCCAAGACCCATGCTATTATTGAGATTCTCAGGAAATAAAAAGTATAAAAAAAAAACAACACAAACCCTGACTTTACAATAAAGAGAAAATAAACCACAACTAAAGCAACCCAACTCTTGAAGAGAAATCACCCGAGAGGGGAACAACCAAAAAGAAACAATAACCCATGCATAAGTGCATTCGAAAGAGAAATAAACCCATGAACAAAATATAACACAACACTTGAGGGTGCACTTATGCAACTCACTTTGATAAAAGATTAATAAAATGTGGATATTACAAGGATATTTGGTGTATATATACACAATTCAAGGGGAAGGGTGTTTTCCCCAAGAGATGTTATGATCTTATGTTGACTAGGTCAACCTTAACTAAAGCTAAAATATAATAAATAATAAAATACAAGGTCAGTCATGACAAAAAGTGAAGTTTACACCATTCTAAGCAAATACATATCATAAAGATTGGAAGATATCTTTTTAAATTGGAGCCAAAGGTGGAAGAACCTCAATACGAAGAATCGAGACAACTAGCTCAAGTAATTAGACATGCATTTTGAGACACAATAATATAAAAACATGAATAGGATTATGCCTGCAAAGCTGTAATGGACAATGTGTGCATTTCTATAGTAGGACAGCTTCCATGGGTGATAAGAACAAGGTTAATTTCCCATTAGAAGTTGGCAGGTGTTCCCATAAGCATTGAGAGACACTTTGAATGGCGCTGACAACTCTGAACTGGAAAACACCCAACTCTAACCTCATATCTTAAATTGCAGACCCTGGTTTCATAGGTATCAACCAATTTGGTAGTCCATGCCATGGTAATTATTAATTTACCAAACAACACACAAAATACCCATCTTGGTGAACCCCACCAAAACTACAAGTAACGAAAACAACCCTCAACTATATAGTATAAACACATTGGTCAATGTAACATTCATATATATATATATATATATATATATATATATATATATATATATAAGACCTGGGGACACTAAATACCTTGCAGTTGTAAACCATTTCACTATTCTCATTGATGCAAGTCATTGGCTACATGATCGCAAAGTTTGTCATGTCCATGACCTATTCCAAGACAAGTATTTCTTTCAACTATTGACCAAAGACAATACCCACTTACATTGTGTGCTAAAACAACATTGGCCAAAGTCAGGAAACTATTTATGACAGACAATAACTATAACAGAAATATGACTCTGACATAGAAAACCGCGTGTACACACTAAATCAACGTTTTCGACGGGTTTGAAAACAAAACCTGTGAAATATGAATTTCTAGTTAGTGAAACTTGAAGTGATGAAGACCAAAACCCTCACCAAAAGACACAATGCTTATGGATATACAGAAGATTTTCAAATGTTATGATTCTCATAGATGAAGGCAAAAATGTTGACAATGTTAGAATTGTGGATATAATCTATACATGTGGCCACAACACACTCATATGTATCTACTCTCATTAATGTAAATCGAAATCATGGCTAACTCCATCCATTTATCATTTATTATAATATTAGGGAGTAGTTATGACTGACTAGTTAAACTTGTATGTAATATCCCCAAATGGGAAAATGACAGTAGTACAAGCAATAGTTGACTAAAATTATAGTAATAAGGAAAACACCATTAAAACACAATATTTTGGAGCCAAAATAATTGTTGAGCCATTTTATTAATATGTTGGGAAAGAGTACAAATGAGGTGCAAAAAATATTGCACCTGGGCCTGCCCAAGGCAGGCTGAAGGACAACTCAAACCCAAACAAAAACTCTGGCTAAAAGTGCCTCTGTGTGGCTCAGTATCTGCGTTGCCTAACCCAGAAATGTTGCTGCTGGATGACTTTGGACTACTAGTTGGGCTACTTCCTCTACTCAGAAAATTTTGGGCTTTTAACCCTGGACTCTACTCACCAAACTCACAAAAACCTGCGAAGGAATTGGCCAGATGTTGACCCCGGAATTTCGGCCCAATTTCCTCTAGTTGCTTGCTGTGTTAGGATCTTTGTTTGAAGCCTCAAACCTACCCAAAAAATTCTGCCAAAAATCTTGGCTTCTCCTCAATAAACCCAGAAAGGGTTCGCCCAAAGCTTGACTTCGGAATTTGGCCCTCTTGGGCTTGGCTCACTGCTCTGCTAGGTAAATCGAACCTCTGGATGAATCTGCTGGAAATTGCCTTCAGAGAGCTACCAAAATTCCTGATAGGAGGTGGCTAACCTCCCCTCAAAATATCTTATTGAAACTCTGTTACTCTCCACACTCTCGACACCCACACCAAATTGAATTGTGCAATCACTGCGCAGTATAGTCTACCTCTATGCTGTCCTGAAGGGGCTACGCTCTTCCTCTTGCTTTTGTTGTGTAATTCCCTCACCAAAATGCAGAACTCCTCTCCTGAGCGGACACTCGAAGTCCCCCGAGGTAGAGATTGAGATATCCGCATGAAGATATTGTGTGCTAAACAACACTACAGACTTGACTCTCCGGCTTAAGCGTGCTTCAGTCAAAATGACCAAGAGAAATAAGATGAATGAATGAATGCAAAATGAGCCTTCCCTTCTTCCTTCTATCCATTGAGGCCCAACGTATGCCTTGGGTCGCACCTTGGCCTTCGTTGCCTCTCCTTGGCCAATCACGTGATGCCTTCCTCTAGCCAATCCCAAATTGTCCTTTTTGTGCGTCTTCTACACTACCACCTAAGACCAATTTGACCCCACCATTGAGCCACAATTTTCCCATAGGGATTTTAGGAAAAGACTTTATTTGGCTTAATTATTAGCTGTGGGTCCCCTACCCACTTTATTTCTGCTCAATATTAGGAAATGCCAAAATTAATCAAAATTAATATTCCAATTAGCTAACTACTAATTTGGAATATTTAAAGCCCATGTGATGTAGAGCAGTCAGTGATGGGGTGCGTTGTTAAGGCACTCCGTATGCAAGGTCACCGATTCGAAACCTGTGGGTGGGATGGGAGGAGAAAAAAATGGACAGATTAGGATTAGTCTAAACTACCAAAAAAAATAAATTTGGAATATTACAGTCCTCCCCGCCAAAAATTGCTTGTCCTCAAGAAATGTCTAAACAAGCATCCTCTCCAGCTGACGCTCCTCCATGATCACTGCAAAATTTTCTAGGGTCCTAGATGCGCCATTGAATCATCCCTGATCTCTGCATCGCCCTGATATGAAGGGATCCCTCAATACTAGGATCCCAAGCCATCCTGTCCAACATGAAGATCTCTCCTGTCCACTCACCATCCTGTCAAGCATAAGTAACATAAGCCCTCTACACACCATCAATGAATAGGGGATCATGATGATATGGCACTATGCCCCACTCCTCATGAAGTTTCCCTACCAAGTAGTCCATCCCATGCACTCCAAGAGTAGACCCTTGAAGATACCACCTAATCCCTGCAGAGATAATGTCTTGCTCATGTGAGCTTCTTCGTATATCATGTTGTTGGCCCACCTTTCAGGCTACTGAGGTTCCCCACGCCATTAGGGAATCACTAAATACCAATGGAAGATCTGCATGATCTCCCCATATGGTAGCCAGCTCATCCCTAAGGGGTACTGAGTTGTAAAGAGCGGTGATGATCAGGCCCCCCCTCGAAATCAGAGTGGTGCCACCATTTTGATGTCGCGCTACTCTGATTATGGCATACTCCCCACCGTGTGTAGATCGGATCCTCCTCTCTTGAGGCCTAGTGGTGGAAGGTCAGTGAGAGCCAAGTTCATCCTGCCCGGGCATCACCGTGATGCCAATATCTACCCCTCCACCTCTAACTTTGATCCTATGCAGCAACAAAGAAAATATACCTCGTGATCCGATGGAGGCCTCGAGTACCCCCATGTGCCAACCCAATAATGAGCTAGATCACTCTTTGTCCTAACTCCGACCATCACAAGACAGAATGGTTTATCAATCAGTTGAATCTCTGCCTCCCATAGTCGGACCTGCTGCACCATAGCTCTGACAACTGCAGGAATCCCTTCGTGCCTCATCTCTAGTCCCTACATGTGACAAATATAGAGGGTCCATATATCATGGGAAAATCTGATGCATGCTAAGTTGTCATGTGCCTGCCACTGTGTACTACCGATGACTGCTGGAAGCCACATGTGACAAATAGCCACCCCCTGAATGCAACCAATAGATGGATATATGATACTCACAATCGACTCAAGGTATGTGGATCCCTCCTGTTCCTACCAACCATCTCCACTGGGTCTACCATCCACCCCCTCAATAATGTGCTGATACATTGTCTGCAGCCCAGACACATACTGGGATGCCACCTCAGTTGTACCCAATATCCTCTGCTCGTGCATGGTCTCGATATGCTCTAAGAAAAGAGTGATGCATGTCTCCCTCGTGACCCGCTCCCTGGGCGTAGGCTCGGTGATGACTAATATGCCACCCCTGCAGATGATCATCTCATCCCCCAACTTGTGGCTGTCAAGTAGTACATCGACCCAATGCCATTGCTGAGAAGTCTCTCCCCTAGTGCGTAGAGTGTCATCCAAATATCTTGGGTGAGCCTCGTGTACCCTGCTGCTCATGCCCATAGTGCCAAAGGAAAACAACAAAATCGATTGTTCCTATTAGTGATCTAGAAGAGGGTCAGGCCTATGAGTCCCCATGGATACTGTCAAGCATCGCTCATCTGTCTCCTCGTTGATCCTAGGTGAACTACCCCCAAAGGTATGCCTGATGTCTCTGTCCATGAGTCTCCCTGGAGGAAATACTCTAAGACCCTATTGTGCAACACCATACACCCACGCATACCACTGATCATCCATGTACTCCTAGACATGCCACTACACACTGTGGCATACCACTGTACATCGATGGATACCCTCTGTTACTGTTGTACCACCCTGTACCATCACGTGCCTTGTTTGTGTGAAGGCACCAGTCACTCCTCATGTGTTCTCAATGTGATGTAAGACACTCATACTCCATAATGCACTCCCAAACACTACGATACACCACCATGCACCTCCATGTCCACCGGTAGTCCACTGCTCAATGCTAGATGCACCCACACATCCTTGGATGTGATTATTGAGATTTTTGGGTAGCATCTGATGTGCTCTAGCTCTCAAGCTTTGTGGAGGAGCTGGAGTACATGAGATCTCCAAGACCCAGAAAATGTTTGAAGAAATTACATCGAGTTTAACAGATATTTAATTAATTAATATTTTTAATTAAGGACCCTAAGTCTAACTTAGGAAAATTAAAATATTAAAGTGAACTAAATTAAACACGTGATGAGAATGACTTAAGTGATGCAGATCAAGCAGCTTCTAATCTTATCTGTCGATTAGAGATTAGATCACGGTCGACGATGTTTCCCAATGAGAAAAATATAAGAGAAGGGCTTGGGGTCAATTGGAAAACACACACATTAGCAGAGCACTGAAGCTAAGATGAAATTCTAGGACGTGGTTTGCTAAGAATTTCAGAAGCAGTTGCAGTGTGGTGAGGGGTAGTATTGGCAAGGGGATGGTTTGATTCCAGGTTAATAGTACAATACAGTACAGAGAGGAAACATACCAGAGCAGCACAGAGGCAGCCAAGTGCTACGCAGTCCAGCAAAGGCCACACAGAGGAAGCAGGGGCCACGCAGGGCTGATGCAGGCCCAGTCAGGGCAGTGTGGGGGCAGCGTAAGCCCTTCAAGGGTGACACAGGCCCTTCCAAAGCAGCACAGAGGCTAACGCTGGCCAGTTAGGCTGACATAGAGGGCTTCAGAGCAACGCTGGGGTTTCTAGTGGGCCAAAAAGGGCTCGAGTTCTGTAAATCTCGTTTGAGGGTGTGAATCAGCCCTATTTTCTGTCTTTGAGGATAGAGGTATTGCTTGTCATGTTTTTCTCTGTAGGGTAAATTAGTTTGGTGCCTAGAAACAGTTGTACTTAGATTCTGCATAGTAATGAAAACCCTCTAGATCTAGCTGCACTAGTTTTCCCGCATTGGGTTTTTCTGGGGACATTTGTCCAAAAAATATGTGTCACCTTGTCTATGAGCAGGTTATTCAGTACTTGATCTATATGTGTAGGATTTTATATGTATTTACTTTGTTGTTAATTCTAAATATTCAGATTAATAACTTATGTATGTAATCAAGTAGGAGAAGTAAATAGATAATTAACAGTAGGGTTTCTTAGATTAAGAAATTTTCACATGGTATCAAAGCGATTGCAGATCAAGCTGGATCTCCAGCAAATCGACTGAAGAAATTTGTCCTGTAGAAAGCAGCTGAAGCGACAGAGAATCTAGAGAGGGCATCACAGAACCAGAAGGACGTAGAGGCAACAAGAGCCACGCAGAGGGCAGCACAGTCCCAACTAGGTAATGCAAAGACAACATAGTGTCTTCCAGAGGGACGCAGGAGCAGCCTACACTACGCAGAGGCTCCTCTAAGCCAGTCTGCTCACGCAGAGGCCAGCCAGGTTGACGCAGTCCAGTTTCGAGTGATGTGCAGATTTGTCGTGGAACAGAACCAGAGCTTCATATCTTCAGCAGTTGCTGGTGGGGAGGGGATTCTGCCAATGCAGAATCGTGCCTAAGCTAAGTTGACAAAGAGCGGGAGGAGAAAAAATGCTCAGCAGATTTCATTACCAAAAGAAATTTGAGGATCAATCATAGGGTGATCGAAGAGAGTTGATTCGTTGTGTTTGGCAGATTTCCAAGGAGGAAATCAGTTGTCAGAGGGAGCAGAGGGTGTCGTTCTCACCAAGGACCCCAGATCCAAGTTTCTATTGAGGGTAGCAGCAGAAGTGGGGAGAGGAAGATCTGTTCCGACATATTTCTGAGCAGATGGCGCCACACGGACTGCGTGATCAGGATAGGTTGGATGGCCTGTCCAACTTTGCTATCTGGAAGGCCAGAATCCTGGTAGTCCTAGAGGCATACGACTTGCGAGAGCACGTAGATAGCATCTTGGCTACTCCAACCGATGCTCTTCTCCTGGCGAAGCATAATGAAGCAGCGACACATGCCAAGCGCTTCATCATGGATGAGGTTAAGGATCATGTGGTACCACACATAGTTGAGAAGAAGACGACTAATGAGATGTGGAAAGCTTTAATCACACTGTATCAAGGGAAATCCGTCCAAAGAAATATGCTTCTAGAGAACCTGCTGAGGTTATTTATGATGACCAAGGGAGAGGAAATCGATCCTTTCCTCTTCAGATTGCAGGTGATTCAGGATCAGTTGACTGCCATGGGGGTTAAGGTGGAGGATGATGTCATGGTGAGGACTGCTCTAAATGCAGTCACAGAGGACTAGGAAACATTTGTCCAAAGCTTTTTGGGCAGAGTGGACCTTCCAAACTGGGATTATATGTGGGTTATCCTCCAACAAGAGGAGATCCTCTTAATGACCAAGAGGCAGACCAACACCAGATCAAGCAAGGTGAAGGAGGAACAGGAAGATGCAACCCTGGCATATAAGAAGCAATAAGGGAAAAAGAAACATAATCTATCTAAGATTAAATGTTTCCAATGTGGTGAACTTGGACACATCGCCAACAATTGTCCTCAAAGGAAGAAGGACAAGGAAGCTTCTAGTTCCAAGATTGTGGTAGCAAACGATGGCTCCGATGATGACGTAGCCATGAGCGCTCATGAACCACGGAGGTGGGGCGATATTGATCTGTAGAGCAGCTATAGAGTGGTGGCGAGATCATTGAGTTGCCCAACTCTTGGATCACATCTGTGCTACGGGAGCCTTAAGACAGTAGCAAGGAATGACTGGAGCAGTGGGTGCAAAGATCATAGATGAAGCCCTGTAGAGGGAGCAGCGCAATGTAGAGGCAGCAGGAGCATAGAGGGGCTGATGAGACTTTAGTAGCGCATAGGATGCATGCTTACGTAGTGAAGAGCTGCAGCAGCGTCGTGGCTTCGGGAGGACAGCGCAGAGCAACAACTTATGGAGCTTCAGTGATGAGATGCAGCCCGATTGACTTGTCTGTCATTAGGGAAGGATCCTTCAGTTGCTTACTCTCAACAACTGAGTTGCAGTGCAACAATTGGCAGCATGATGCAGCAATTTGAGAGGGAGCTACAGTACGGATGTAGCAGTGACGATGGCAGATTCATGGGTAGCAGTACAGAGAGAAGCAACAATGCAGTGATGAAGGACAGCAGGCCAAGCATCAGCGTAGAGACCGATGCCAGAGATCAGAGCAGTACTTGGGCGTGAAGTGTATTGCTAGAGCACATTCCTCGCTAAGAGGGAGTGTTGATATTTTGGGGTAGCATCAAATGTGCTCTAGCTCCCAAATTTTGTGGAGGAGCTGGGGTACATGAGATCTCCAAGACCCAGAAAGCGTTTGGATAAATTCCATCAGGTTTAAGAGATATTTAATTAATTAATATTTGTAATTAAGGACCCTAAGTCTAACTCAGGAAAATTAAAAGTTTAAAGTGAATTAAATTAAACATGTGATGAGAATGACTTAAGTGAGGCGAATCAAGCAGCTTCTAATCTTAGTCGTTGATTAGAGATTAAATCACAGCCATTGATGTTTCCCAACTAGAAAAGTATAAGATAAGGGTGTGGGGTCAGTTGGAGAACACACACATTGGTGAAGCACTAAAGCTAAGCTGAAATTCTAGGGCGTAGTTCGCTAAGAATTTTAGAAGCAGTTGCAGTGCGGTGAGGGGCAATATTGGCAAGGGGATGGTTTGATCCCAGGCCAAGAGTACAACACATTGCAGAGAGGCGGCATACCAGAGCAACGCCAAGGCAACCAAGTGCTACACAGTCCAGCAAAGGCCACAAAGAGGTAGCAGGGGCCACGCAGGGCTGATGCAGGCCCAGTCAGGGCAACGCAAGGGCAGCGTAAGCTCTTCAGGGGTGACGCAAGCCCTTCCAGAGCAGCGCAGAGGCTGACGTAGGCCAATCAGGCTGATGCAGAGCGCTTCAGAGCAACGTTGAGGTTTCTGGTGGGCCAGAAAGGGCTCGAGTTCTATAAATACCGTTTGAGGGTGTGAATCAGCCATATTTTTTGTCTTTGAGGATAGAGGTATTTCTTTTCTTGTTTTTCTTTGTAGGGTAAACTAGTTTGGTGCCCAGAAACTATTGTACTTAGATTCTGCATAATAATGAAAACCCTTCAGGGCTAGTTGCACCAATTTTCCCGCATTAGGTTTTTCCGAGGACATTTGTCCAAAAAATCTATGCCACCTTGTCTATGAGCATGTTATTCAGTACTTGATCTGTATGTGTTGGTTGTTATATGTATTTACTTCGTAGTTAATTGTGAATATTCAGATTAATAACTTGTGTATGTAATCAAGTAGGAGAAGTAAATCGAGAATTAACAATAGGGTTTCTTAGAATAAGAAATTTTCATAGTGATGGCCTGTATCTCTACATGTCGAACCAACCCCAATTAGTATCATCACCTCCACCATCGCATCACTACACCTGCTGATTAATGGATGATCACTCCAAACCCTCCCTAAGGGGTCCAAGAAGTGAATCTCCCTATGTGTCAGTAGTGATGCCACCACTGCTCTGCTCCGTTGCTACCTCTGTGCCCCACGCAAAGGTGAAGAATCCTTGGCTCCATATAAGGCACCATCTAGTGGCCTGCCAATGCCACCTCCGATAAGCTCTTGCCAAAGTATATTGATCACCCTGTGACCCCACGTACAAATGTTGTACCAAGAAAACCCAAGGAGTCTGCCCATAAACCGGTTGGCCACTCGAGCTGACCGAAACTCCCCTAGCGAATGTGCACGCTCAACTGCTAGGCCAACTGTACTCTCAAAGACAGTCAAATGGCCTGCCTGGGAAATGATAGCTAGTCCCACCCATATCCCAATGCCATTCTGGGGTTCCTGTATTCCCAGCACCTGGAAACTCTTGTTGAAGTACACCTGGGTCCACCACCATCTCAATAACCTACTCCACCGAGTACCAACTCAAAATCTCTCGCCATCCAACCTCAACATGCAGATGCTGCACCTTGTGCAACTCCAATCATCTCATCCCGCTATCCAGGTCAACATATGAAATTTGACTAGGTGGCTCTGTCTCTCTCTCTCTAATGGGAAGAGGTGACCCAAAAATATTGCTATCCTCGTCTATGTATCCCTGAAGGGGGCTGCTCTGACACTCCAGTGTGCCCTCTAGCTGTACCATTAGGGAAACCAACCGTTCCCCAATGTGGGCCAACTTGGCCACTGACTCGGCACAAACCACTCTCATGCCTTCCCGTTCCTCATTCTACAACAAAATAGCCTCTCATACTGGTGTGGCCTTCCATTTCAAAGCTAGAAGGTCGCCCTAAAGCTTATGACACTATTGTGTGCGACCATCACCCAATACCTCTGTATCTCCTAGCGCCTCATCAAGGGCTAGCCCAAAGGATGCTTGCACACCCTCCTCCATAGACACTCCAACACGCAAGACATGCTCACTAGTCCTGCATGTGATTGTCATCCGACAATTCTGTCATAGACCTCGAGGCCTCTGTACCTATTGACTCCTCAACAATGGTGGAGTTGTCTCCCGACACCTCATCAACCTGTGATGCATTGCTATCATTAGAGAACTCAGTCACAACCTCGGATACCCCATCAATGGATACCTCAACAATGGGTGGTGTCTCATCAGTGAGTGTATGCTCAGCTATCTCCTTGCCAACCATGGTCCCTTCAACTACTCTTTCATTTTCTTCCTTAATCCGACTCACCATCCCTGCATAATTCCACGAAATTCCCCCTAATTTGTGCATGTCTCTTAGTTCACGGAACTCCAAAAAAGAGAGGTACGCTTGAATGTCATGTCCCAATGATTGGTATGCCCGCCAATTTGCTGCCAATAACTCCACATCAGTTGCAATAATGTCTTTCCATCTTGCTGTAATATCCACCATTCTGGGCATAGCGGATTTGTTATATAATTGAGAATGGTCCTGATTCCCAATTGTTGCATGAATCAATTTCTTCCCCACATTAACCATCATTTTTGGCACCTTAATCACCTCATTCAAGGTTACTGCCATGGCGTCTGAGTTTAACCTTTCTTGGGATCTCGTGATTTCTTAGTTTTTTATTCTGGTCTTGTCATAAAATGAAGGGTTTCCCACAGGCTGGGCCAAGATTAAGTTCGGATACCACTGTAATATCCCCAAATGGGAAAATAACAGTAATACAAGCAATAATAGACTAAAATTACAGTAATAAGGAAAACACCATTAAAACATAAAATTTTGGAGCCAAAGTCATTGTTGAGCCATTTTATTAATATGTTGGGAAAGAGTACAAATGTGGTGCGGAGAAGATTGCACCTGGGCCTGCTCAAGGCAAGTTGAAGGACAGCTCAAACCCAAGCAAAAAATCTCGCTGAAAGTGCCTCTGCGTGGCTCAGTCTCTGCGCTGCCTAGCTGAGAAATGATGTTGTTGGCTGACTTTAGACTACTGGTTGGACTGCTTCCTCTGCTCAGAAAATTTTGGGCTTTTAACCCCATACTCTACTCACTAAACCCACAAAAACCCGCGAAGGAATTGGCTAGATGTTGACCTCGGAATTTCGGCCCAATTTCCTCTAGCTCCTCTAGCTGTTGGTTGCATTAGAATCTTTTTTTGAAGCCTCAACCCTGCCCAAAAAAATCTACCAAATTAATCTTGGTTTTTCCTCAATAAACCCAGAAAAACCCGAAAGGGTTCGCCTAAAGCTTGACTTCAAAATTTGGCCCTCTTGGGCTTGGCTCACTGCACTGCTGGGTAAATCGAACCTCTGGATGAATCTGCTGGGTAAATCGAACCTCTGGATGAATCTGCTGGAAAATGCCTCTGGAGAGCTACCAAAATTCCTGGTAGGAGGTGGTTAACCTCCCCTCCAAATCTCCTGTTGAAACTTCGCTGCTATCCACACTCTCGACATCCACACTGAACTGAACTACGCAATCACTCCGCAGTCTAATCTACCTCTACGCAATCCTGAAGGGGCTACGCTCTTCCTATTGCTGCTACTGTGTAATTCCCTCACCAAAATGCAGAACTCCTCTCATCAGTGGGCTCTCGAAGTCCCACAAGTTAGAGGTTGAGATCTCTGCTTGAAGATCTCGTGTGCTAACAACACTGCGGACTTGGCTCTCTGGCTCAAGCATGCTTCAGTCAAAATGACGAAGAGAAACAAGATGAATGAATGAATGACAAATGAGCCTTCCCTTCTTCCTTTTATCCATTGAGGCCCAACATATGCCTTGGGTCCCACCTTGGCCAATGTTGCCTCTCCTTGGCCAATCACGTACTTCCTTCCTCTAGTCAATCCCACGTTGTCCTTTTCGTGCCTCTTCTACGCTGCCACCTAAGGCCAATTCGACCCCACGACTAAAGCCACAATTTTCCCTTGGGGACTTTAGGAAAAGACTTTATTTGGCTTAATTATTAGTTGTGGGTCCCCTACCAGCTTTATTTCCTCCCAACATTAGGAAATGCCAAAATAAATCAAAATTAATATTCCAATTAACTAACTGCTAATTTGGAATATTACATTTGTTAATTTTGGACAACTAGGTCCAAACTCCATGTTGTGATGCTTAGATGAAGATGCCAATATTTTTATTGGATTCCTCTTTCGGAGAGGTGCAAGATCGATCTAAAGATCATCCTAATCTGATGAGCAGAACATTTATTTTGAATTTATTCAAAATATGTGCAGGTCGGCCTGAAATGATATGTAGGCTTGAAGCCCCAGCAGTTGTGTCACACACTCTTATTGATGGATATAAATAGGTCAACGTTGGTGGTCATTTTCACTCATCCAACACATCACATTCTCTCTCCTCATCTGATTGGTTCGATCATCTATTTGAGTCTCTTCTTCATCCACACGTCGGAAAATGCAGCAAGAAGTAATTTCTGTTTTCGACCTAGGGTTTCAGCGCAGAGTTGACCAGCGTTGACTTTGGTCAACGCATGGTCAAACTGACCCCAACTTTGGTCAAAATTCCGATTTCTGCAGCCCACATTTTCTGGCACAGAAATCGAGGTTGATTGTTGACTTTTGACTGGCCTGTGTTAAATTTTTGCTGCTGCTGTTTGCGTTGACCGTTGACTGTGAGAGCATTGACTTTCATTGACTTTTGGGTTGACTGATTTGGTTGTCCGAGAGGGTTGTGTGACACTTCTGGTTGGCTGACCGTATTGAGACTTTGCTGGTTGAAGCATCATGTTGACTGTCGTAACACACCAACACACATATATATTTTTTGGCTTGTCTTCTGTCGATCTACTGGTATGTTCTATCTGCATTTTACTTTCTTGTTTATATGATTGTTGACTGATATTGGGGATAAAAAGTAAATTTGCATCAAGCATAGAACATCTACAAAAAATTACATGGTATCAGAGGTAAGGTGAAGACAACGCCCAAGTTTGTAGCAATCACCGAAGAAGACCATGGGTACCTCAAACTACAATGGCTTTAAAGTTGATGACAAATTGACTAGGAAGGAAGACTTCCATGTCCGGAAGATGACATTGGATCTTATGTTGGAAGGCCAAGATGTCATGGACTATATGCAGGGGTAAAATCCAAGAGCCTCCTTCCACTGCACTTGCTGCCACCGAGTCACAGTATAAGAAGGGGGAAATCAAAGCAAAGCTGATGATCAGGGACCCAATTCATAAGAGTCTGGTTTCCTACATCTCTGAGTTGGGCACATCCAAGGAGATGTATGATAAGTTGGTCAACATGTTCATCCTATTCTTTAAGAATCAACTAAAGAATCTGAAGAAAGACAGGGATGACTCTGTTCAATCATATTTTCTGAAGCTAACCGAAATCAGGAATAATCTTCTGGCTATTGGGGAGACAATAGCTGATCGAGAGATGGTTCTCACCGCACTTGGAGGTCTCTCATCCAAATGGCATGTATTCAATACTACCATTCTCAATAACAATGTGACACCTGATTTTGACAAAGTACTATCGAGATGTGTACAACAAGAGACAAGGATGAAAGAATATGAAAATGAAGGAAATGTTGCATTCACTGCTTGTGCTAAGAAGAAGAACATTGGTGATCCAAGGAACAAAGGAAGAGCAGGGGCCCAAGGGAAGAAAGGTAAATGTTACACGTGTCACAAGCCTGGTCACTATACTAGAGAATGCGCTTACAAGAAGGATTCTCTTGATGATGATGACAACAAAAACAACCGGAGGAACGACAATCAAAGGAACAACAAGTTCAAAGGAAAGAGGAAGGCTTCCTCTGGTGGAAATGGGAAACCTTACAAAAGGTTGAGAAATTCCAGGTATGAGGAACCAAACGTTGTTGATGATAAAAGAAATGAATTCATTCTTGTATCTACCCTCTCTGCTGCATCTCCACCCGACACTACGGATGTCTGGTTGATAGATAGTGGTGCCTCAAGGCACATCACTAGGTTCAAGGAAGCACTTTCTGACATGGTTGAGAAGGATGTTAATCTAAAAATTATCCTTGGAGATAATGCCACATATCTCGTGAAAGGGACAGGGACTCTGACCCTCCACTTATCTCAAGGTCAAGTCCTCCACTTGCAAGATGTACTATATGTACCTAATTTGAAGAAGAACTTTGTGTCTATTTCGGCCATGGAAGACAAAGGTTTCAATGCGACATTCATTGATGGGAAGGTGTGTATCTGGAAGAAGAGTTTCAAGGAAGCTATCACGATTGGGTTTAGAGTTGATACACTCTACCAGGTTGGAGGAAGTCCACTGGAAGCGATGACATGTGATACTATCCGACAAACTGAACTATGGCACCGAAGGTTTGGACACCTTCACTACAAAAACACTGTTACCGATGAAATAGGTAACCGCACTGTTACCTACTTTTTTTTGGTAGCATAAAAAGCACCCGATTTTGAAAAGTGGTGATGCAGAATCACCCACTTCTTTTTTGTGCACATTTTTTACACTAATATTTTTATTTATGAAATATGAATACTTGTTTTAAAATGTTAGTGATTTTCATGCTAATTTTGAAATGTATTGATGCAGCATCAACTTTTTTTTTTTAAAGTGGTGATTTTCATGCTAATTTTCAAACGTATTGATGCAGCATCAACCTTTTTTTTTTAGAGTGACGATTTTCATGTTGGTAATAAAACAGAAAATTTAGATAAAAAAAATATATAAAAACAATAAAAAACCCAATAAAAATGTTAAAAAAAACAAAATTAACTCGTAAAAATAAAAAATTTAAACAAAAATAAATTAAAAAAACAAAAATATATATATATATATATATATATATAAAGAAATTATTAAAATTTGGAAAAAAACACATAATTTAAAGAAAAAAACAAAAATTAACTAAAAAAATTAAAAAAAAAAAACATAAAATACATTTTTTTCTAAGTTGAAAAAAATAAAATTAAATAAATTAAATTAAATTAAATAGAAAATTTTAAAATAATTTAAATTACAAAATTAAAATTTAGATAAAAATAAAATAAAATACAAAAAAGAAAAAATTAAATTAAAAAAATAATAATATTAAGAAAAAAAAAATACAAATTAAAAAAAAAAAAAAACTATCATTAAAATAATAAAAATAATAAAAACCACGTGCAAATAATTAAAAAACAAATATCCATAAATTTACTGTTTTTTTTTAAATGAAACAATTTATAAATTTTAAAAATGAAAAACTAAATAAACTAAAAGATTACAAAAAAAAATTAAATTAAATTAAAATTTAATAAATAAATTTTAAATTTTTAAAAATAATTAATCTAAAATATTAAATTTAAAAACAAAATTTAAAAAAAAAAACAAAACAAATTAAATTTGAAATAAAAATAAATAAATAAATAAATTTTTGAATTAAAAAAAAAAATTAAAAAAAAAAAATATATATATATATATATATTTATATATATATATATATTAAAAATTAAAAAAAAAAAAATTTGATCGTGGTGGCGCGCTCAATCGACCTCCCACCTGTGTGGCGAAGCCGAGGCCGATCACGGCGGTGGGGGAGGTCGAGATGCGCTACCACCTGGGCCGCCGACCTCCACCGGCCACTCGGGCAAGAGGGCACCGTCGTCATTCGATGGGAGGCCGATTCCAGAAATCGCCTTCCGCCCAGTGGGGGGTGGGCCCCGCCACCTGGCAGTGCTGGGTTGCATACCCGCCTCCCGTCGCGAGGGCGATTCCCGAATCGGCCTACCGCCCGTGGCAGAGATCGGCCGGCGTAGGAGGTCGCATGCAACCTCTCCACCCGCCCAGCGGCCGGCCTCTGCCGCCACCTGGGCAGGAGGCCGATTGGCTGCGCCACCACGATCAAAAAATTCTTTTATTTTTTATTTTTAATATATATATATATATATATATATATATATATATATATATTAATTCAAAAAATTTAAAATTATTTTTTTTTTAATTTAATTTTTATATTTGAAATTTAAATTTTTTTTATTTTTTTTTGTTTTTTTGTTTTTTAATTTTTTTAATTTTTTTTTGTTTTTCTAAATTTTGTTAATAATTTTTATTAAATTTTGTATTTTTTTTTTTTTAATTAAATTTTATGTTCAGTTTTTTCATTTAATTTTTTAAAATTTAATAAATTTTTTTTTTTTTGAATTTAATGTTTTTTTTTGAATTTTTATTTTTTTATTATTAATTTTTTAATTACATAAAATTTTTATATATTTTTTATTTCAATTAAAATTGTGTATTTAAAATTAGATTTTTTTTTAAATTAAACTTAGTATTTTCAAATTAATTTGTTTTTTTATTTTATTTTTTATTTAATATATTTATTTTAATTTATTTTTTTCATTTTTAATTGATTTTTAAAGTTTTTTTAACTTTTTATTTTAACAATTTATTTATTTATTTTTTATTTCAAAATTTATTTGTTTATTCATTTATTTATTAAAATTTAATATTTTTCTTTTTTAAATTCAATTTGTTATTTTAATATTAACATTTTTTTTTTTAATTTAATAAAATCTAATATATATACTTTTAATTTAAGTTCATATATATATATATTATTTTTTATAATTTAAATTTAATTTATTTTTTAAAATTTATTTGTTTTTTTAATATATATTTTTTTTAAATTTAATATTTTTATTGTAATTTATTTTTCATTTTTTATTTTTAATTAATTTTTCATTTTTTTTATTTTTAATTTAAATAATGTATTTTTTTTTAAATTTTTTTTTTGAACTTTTAAATTTATTAAAATTTAATATATTTCTTTAAATTTTTTTTTTTTTTTTAATTTTTTTTTTTTAAATTTAATAAACATTTTCTTTTTCTTTTTTAAATTTAATTTCTATAATTTCTTTCTTTTTTTTACTTGTTTTTTTTTTTTAATTTAATATTTTTATTTTGTTTTTATTTTTGTTTTTTTATTTCTATATATTTTGAAATTTTAATCTTTAAATTTTTTTTTTAATGTTTAAATTAAAATTTTTATTTTTATATTCCTATATATTTTTAAATTTTAAGCTTTAAAATGTTTTTATTTTTTAAATTTATTTTTTTCTTAAATTTTAAGTTTTTTTTAATGTTTGAATTTTAAAAATTTAAAAATGTTATTTCTATTTTTAAAAATGTCAAAAATATGACACAATTTTTTTTTTTGGTTATTCCATCATCAACTGGTTTTGTTTTGAGGGTGTTTTTTCAATCTTTTTTTCAAGAAACAATTTTGTTTTTAGCATAATTTTATAAAATGTTGAAATTTGACCTTAAAAAAAAAACAAGTGCGTTCTGAAATACATTTTTTTTGTTTTTTGGGTGTTTTTTCATGTTTTTTGAGTCTTTTTGAGCTAGAGTTCCCGTTTTGAGGTCAGGTTACCTATTTCATCGGTAACAGTGTTCAAAGCCCTTCCCGAATCAAGGAAGGTGGTAATGGGGATGCCCGAGTTCACAAATGATCATGAAGGTGTATGTCAGGGTTGTGCCGAAGGAAAGCATACAAGGGGTCCCTTCCCCTCAAGTGTCACAAAGACATCTGATGTCTTGCAACTAATACATTCTAATCTGTCTCGTATGCTGCTCGTAACATCCTTGGGAAGATGTTCTTATTATATGATGTTCATAGATGACTTCTCTCACAAAACTTGGATACACTTCTTGAAGAAGAAGGATGAGGCTTTCATGTGGTTCCGTACCTTCAAAGCCTTGGTGGAAAATTTAATAGGAGAGAAGATCAAGATATTGAGAATTGATAATGGCACTGAATATTAGACAAACGAGTTCAAGAACTTTTGCAGAGAAGCTGGCATCAAGAGGGATACCACAACTATCTATACTCCTCAGTAGAATGACGTTGCTGAAAGAAAAGGACCATTGTGGAAGCTACCCGTGCCATGCGATGTGACCAATGTCTTCCAAAGTTTTTGTGGGGAGAAGCTGCGAACACTGTTGTGTACATACAAAATAGATGCCCGCATTCCGCTCTAGACTCCAAAATTCCCGAAGAGGTTTTCTCTGGTAAGAAACATGACGTCTCACATTTTAGATTTTTATGGATGTCTTATTTATTTTCATGTACCAAAGGAGAAGAGGAGCAAGTTGGATGCTTCTGGGGAGAAAGGAATGTTTGTAGGCTACAGCGAAGCTTCGAAGGCCTATAGATTCTATGTGCCTATTCAAGGGAAGCGGACATATGCCACGATATTACCTTTGACGAAGATACTTCCCTGAGGAAAGTAATCAATCTTCCGAGATCTGAGGAAGATCATGAAGCAAGGCCTAGAAATCAAGAAGAACCGAAGGATGAGACAATGCCCAACGTTGAAGGACCGATGGACCATTTGATCCACCTTCTTCAATGAGGAAAAGACCATCATGGCTCAAGGACACTCTCGAGGATGCCGAGAATCATATGGCCCCAAGGGGGACATTCCGTGAAATCAAGAAGTCGAATAGATACCAAGGGTATCTAGCAGCCATGAGTACTATCGTACAATCTGAGCCTGGATCTGTTGAAGAAGTCGTAAAGTATTAAGTCTGGAAGGATGCTATGCACGAAGAATATGAGTCCATTATGAAGAATGATGTCTAGGACGTGGTTCCAAGACCGGAGGACAAAGTAGTTGTCACCTCGAAATGGCTCTACAAGATCAAGCATGGATCTGATGGTAGCGCTGAAAAGTTCAAGGCAAAATTCGTTGCCCGTGGCTTCTCTCAAAAGGAAGTCGTAGACTAAGACGACATATTTTCACTTGTGGCTCGATATACCACCATCCGATCTATCATAGCCCTTGCTACTACGCAAGGATTGAATCTTCATCAGATGGATGTGAAGAACGCATTTCTGCATGGTGCGATAAAGGAAGATGTGTGTGTGGAGCAACCTCTCGAGTTCGATGTTGTGTAACCAGCTCCAAAAATAGAAGAAAAGAGATATCAACGCCTTAGAAATGAGTCACTTCGAGGGGGCAACCTCCAATACATTACATAAATGAACAATTCTTGGATGATACAATTTACAAAACCTCCTTTCTATATATAGGAGTCCATGTGGCCATAATGTAATCCTAGTGGGCCACAATGTAATCCTAGCCGACCTAACAATAATAATTTAAGGCACAATAATAACAAAATGGGGGTTACAAGGGTACAATAATAACAATAAGGGGGTTACACTAACAAAAATAAGGGACTATACTAGTAATATAGGGACCTAACATGCCCCTCTCCTTCAAAAAAGTGTTGTCCCCAACGCTTGAGTAGCTCTGGGTGCTTCTGTATAAAATTCTCATCCTCCCATGTAGAATCTTCAGTGGGTAAGTTCTTCCACTTGATGAGATACTCTGAAATTGATCGATTCCGTAGCTATTGAGTTCTTGTTTCCGTGACCTCTTCAGGTTCCAATATGATTTTTCCTTCCTCATCAAGTTCTGGAAATATTGTTTGAACTGGAATATTTTCACCTATAACCTTCTTTAAGCATGAAACATGGAAAATCGGATGCACTCGTGAAGAAGCAGGAATCTCAAATTTGTATGCCATAGTACCAATCTTTTGCAACACCTTGTAAGGACCATAGTACTTTGGCGATAATTTATTATCCTTCTTAGCTTGCTTGAGGGACATTTGTTTGTATGGTTGTAGCCATAAAAATACCCAATTTCCTACATCAAAACTTCTCTCGCTGCGATGTTGATCTGCCTGTTGTTTCATTCGATTTTGTGCCAAATTCAGGTTATCCTTTAAGAGTTGGAGAACTTCTTGCTGATGCTCGATGTGATCTTCCACTGCTTGAACCTTCGAATTTTCCCTTGAAGATGATGTGATCGATGGTGGATGATATCCATAAAGTGCCATAAATGGGGTCATTTTTGCTGCAGTATGGAAGGAAGTGTTATACCACCATTCAGCGAGAGGTAACCACTTGACCCATTGTGTTTGTTTATCAGACACAAAACAACGAAGATATCCTTCCAAACATTTATTTACTATCTCTGTTTGACCATCAGATTGAGGATGATAAGATGAGCTATGAGCTAATTGAGTACCCAAACAAGAAAATAACTCCGTCCAAAAATTTCCCGTAAAAATGGGATCTCCGTCGCTCACAATAACCCTTGGGCTTCCATGTAGCTTTTGAATTCTGTCCACAAATGTAGTAGCAACTGTACTTGCTTTAAATGGATGAGATAATGCACAAAAGTGTGCATACTTGGTAAGTCTATCAACTACCACCATGATGACACTCTTTCCTTCGGACTTAGGTAAACCTGTGATTAAATCCATTGAAATCTCCTCCCAACGTTGACTTGGAATGGATAAAGGTTGTAGAAGTCCCGGGGTCTTAATTGTCTCCACTTTATTCTGCTGGCAAACCAAACATTCCGCCACAAACTTTTGAATATCAGATTTAAGGCCATCCTAAAAAAATTCTTTCTTCACCCTGTGGTAAGTTTTTAAAAATCCTGAGTGTCCTCCTAAAGGAGAAGTGTGCAATTCCAGAAGAATCTTTTGTTTTAGTTGGGAATTCTTACAAAGATATAAGCCATCTTTGTACCATAAGGAATCATTTTTCCAACTAAATGTATCAGATGTACTAGGATCTTGCTGCAACTTTTGAATGAGTGTCCATACATTTTTTTCCTTCTTCCATTCATCTCTTGCTTCGGTTATCCAATCTGGTTGGATAATAGAAATGGCACAAAGCAATGCTTCCACCTCTTCATTCTTTCTTGAGAGTGCATCCGCAACAACATTAAGCTTTCCTTTTTTGTAGATTATTTCAAAGTCATAACCCAACATCTTTGTGACCCATTTTTGCTGCTCTTCTGAAGATAGTCGTTGTTCCAAAAAGTGTTTAAGACTATCATGATCAATTTTTACCTTGAAGTGTCTTCCCATTAGGTAAGTTCGCCATTTCTTTAGTGCATGCAGTATTGCTAACATTTCCTTCTCATAAATAGGTTTATGTAAATACTTTCCTTTGATTGGACGACTTTCAAAAGCAATGGGTCTTCCTTCCCGCATTAAAACCGCACCAATTCCATTTCCTGAGGCATCACATTCCACAATAAATGTTTTTGTGAAGTCTGGCGTAGCTAAGACCGGTGCTAGGCACATTGCCTCTTTAAGATGTTCAAAGGCCTTAGTTGCTCCAGGAGTCCATGAAAATGCATCTTTCTTCAATAATGTTGTTAGAGGTGCTGCTATTCTCCCATAATTCTTAACAAACTTGCGATAATACCCCGTTAACCCGAGAAATCCTCGCAACTGCTTTATGGTTGTGGGGACTTTCCATTCCTTAATGGCTTTAATTTTGTTAGAGTCTACTTTAACACCCTCGTGAGATACAATATGACCCAGATATTCCACCTCTTGTACTCCAAAGAAACATTTGGATTTTTTTGCATATAATTGTTTCTCCTGCAATAGTTTGAGCACCCTGTCAACATGTTCAACATGATCCTTCCAAGACCCGTTGTAGATTAGTATATCATCAAAAAATACTAGCACAAATTTTCTAAGGAAGGGTTTGAAAATGGAATTCATCAACCCTTGAAATGTAGAAGGTGCATTGGTAAGGCCAAAAGGCATGACCAAAAATTCATAATGACCCTCATGAGTTCGAAATTCTGTTTTTGCAATATCTTCAGTCTTCATTCTAATTTGATGATATCCTAAATGAAGATCCAACTTGGTAAAATAAATCGCTCCATGTAATTCATCGAATAATTCATCAATCACAGGAATGGGAAATTTATCTTTAATGGTGAGCTTATTGAGCTCCCTATAATCCGGACACATTCACCATGATCCATCCTTCTTGTGTACCAATACTACAGGAGCAGAGAAAGAACTTTGACTAGGTTGAATTATACCCGCCTCTAACATTTCTGCAATCATACGTTCAATTTCGCTCTTTTCGAAGTAAGGATATCTATAAGGCCTGATGTTTGGAGGAACACTTCCTGGAATAAAATGAATAGCATGATCATGATCACGAATAGGTGGGAGTCCTTTGGGAGTTTCAAACACCTTGGAATGATTGTCCAAGACTTGTTGGAGATCTGCAGAAATAGATGATTTTGATGTTGGAATTTCTAGTGAGCATAATTGTGCAATTACGCCTCATTGTTCTTTCTTTAGAAGCTTTGTCATGACATTAGAGCTTATTATCCTTCCCGGCTTCCCTTCAATACCCCGTAATTCGACTTCCTTTCCTTCTGAAAAAAATTTCAAGAAAAGTTTTTGAAAATTAAAAGCTACCGTCCCCAAAGATCGTAACCATTGTACTCCTAATACAACATCAACACCTCCCATAGGAATGGAAAGCATTGGACTAGTCAACACATATTCCCCCATGGTTAGCTTGATATTATGGCATTTTCCAGAGCAATTTATAGTTCCTCCATTTGCAACCATCACTTGACATTCTGGTGCTGGGTATAGGAAACTATTTAATTCCTTGGCTACCTTACAATGAATAAAATTATGGGTGCTACCTGAATCAATCAACACTATTACCTTTTTCTTCTTGATTTGTCCTTGTATCTTGAGAGTTTGAGGAGTGGTAATTCCCGCCAGTGCATTACACGATATGGTCGGATTCATTTCTTCCTCTTCTAGGGTTGGTTCCCGGTGTATATCCTCTTCTTGTTCATTTTCTTCTTCCTCTTCACAATCTATGTAAAATAATTTCTTCTCAGCACACTTATGACCTTTAGTGTATTTTCTATCACAACCGTAGCAAAGCCCTTTTGCTCTTTTTTCTTCCAATTGTTGTGGTGTCAACCTTGTAGGTTGTGGAAATCTAGGCGTAGCAACACTTCCTTCTTTATAGAATTGAGTGGTAGGCTTCCTTGTCGCCATTATTTTACATTCAACTTTTCTTGCCAACCCGAATGCCTTCTCCAATGAATCTGGTTCCAAAACGCGAACTTCATGTTGGATATTATCCTTTAAAGTGCCTATGAAGAGATCGATCCTGTGTTCCTCTGGAATATCAGTTACCCTTATATTCAATTTTTTGGAATTCCTCAATGTGCTGCCCCACTAAACCCTTTTGTTTGAGATTTATCAATTGGCTAAAGAAGGTGTTGCTCTTTGTATCCTCATAATGTGCTATCATTTCTTCCATAAAAATTGACCAAGTGACAATTTTTTTACCGGAGCAAAGCCATCGATACCATACAAATGTATTTTGTTCTAAATGTAAAGTTGCAATGCGTACCTTTTGTGTGTTTTGCACAGTATTGAGATCAAAATATTGCTCCATATGTAGTATCCATGTTACAGAATCCTTTCCATCAAACTTCCTCATATCCATTTTTGGAATATGGTGGTTCTTCCCGCCAACATTAGAGTTTATGAAATCACAATTAACATTTATTTTGTTCTCATCATGAGGTTCTTCTACTATATTTTCACCATTAGGAAACCTTTCTCGTATCAACTTTGTCAAACCTTCCATGTCTGCTTTTAGAAAATTCTTCATGTTTTCCATTTTCTCATCGATCTTAGCTTCCATGTCATCCATCTTAGATTCCATGCCAGCCTCCATGCCATCCATCATAGCTTCCATGCCTTTCTTCAAACCATCCATCTTAGTTTCCACGCCCTTCTTCAAAACTTCCATTTCATTTTTTGTTGTTCTTTGCGAGAGCGAAATTTGTTGCACTTGCTCTTGTAATTTTGATAGATCATGTTGCAATTCTTCATCTTCATGAGTCATAGTAGAGCCTTCTGAAGGCTTAATGGGTGTTGAATTATTTTTACGGGGCATCTTTTAGAACCCAATACTGATATCTATTCTACAATATGCCCTTGGAATCAATTCAAATTGATTCTTCAAACAAGACTTATGCAATTCGGAAAAAAAAAAATACACACCTTTTTCTTGCTTTTGAGGAGCTCGATATTGAAATTGGATTATCTTTGTGATTGCAGCACTTAAATATTTGATTTTCGGTACCAACGTAGCCCTCTGAATTATCTTTCGAATGCCATAGGTCTGACCTGATTTGGATTCTCCAAGACAAAGTTGTGTCCAATCTCCCACAATGACCTAATTATGGACTGGTTCAGTAGAGCGAACTTGTACGACTTGCCACGTGTCACTGTTTCATCCTTCGTCTCTGAAATTGATATCCAAGAAACTACAGTCCATGTACTTGCGACCACTTTTTACAGCACTCCAATCCGATGCCCAGAGAGAGAGTTATTGAACTTTTCCCACGATCACCTCTTTGAGATTAAATTCAGGAGCTTGAAAAAGCACTGCCTTCCACAGATCATATCTCCAAAAATATTGCGAACCAAACTCTGAAATTTTTTGACGAATTTCTTCAGGATTTCAACTTCGCACCATAAGAATTTCAGATTCTGAACCTTCGTAGAAAAAAAGTTATAGCGCAAATGCCACGATGACCTGTTTAGGAGCCTGAAAAAAGACCTAACTTCCACAGATCATATCTCCGAAAATATTGCGAACCAAGCTCTGAAATTTTTAGACAATCTTCCTCAGGATTTCGGCTTCGCACCCTAAAAATTTCAGCTTCTGAAACTTCGTAAAAAAAAAGTTATAGCGAAAATGCCACGATGACCTGTTTGGAGCAGCGAAACCCTAGAATCCAAAGCTCTGATACCAAATGTTGTGTAACCAGCTCCAAAAATAGAAGAAAAGAGATATGAACGCCTTAGAAATAAGCCACTTCGAGGGGGCAATCTCCAATACATTACATGAATGAACAATTCTTGGATGATACAATTTACAAAACCTCCTTTCTATATATAGGAGTCCATGGGGCCATAATGTAATCCTAGTAGGCCACAATGTAATCCTAGCCAACCTAACAATAATAATTTAAGGGCACAAAAATAACAAAATGGGAGTTACAAGGGTACAATAATAACAATAAGGGGGTTATGCTAACAACAATAAGGGACCTAACATTCGAAGTCCAGGATCGGAACACCCATGTTTGCAGGTTGAAGAAAGCCCTCTATGGGTTGAAGCAAGCACCTAAAGCTTGGTACGAGAGGATAGATAGCTACCTGATGAAGCTGGGCTTCACTCGTAGTAACGCTGATCTGAACCTTTACTTCAAGGTTGATAGAGAAAAGCCTCTCATTCTGGTGTTGTATGTGGACGACCTCTTCCTGACAGGTGCTGACCCTCTCATTCATCGGTGCAAGAGGGAGCTCGCTGCTGAGTTCAAGATGAAGGACCTAGGATTGATGCATTACTTCCTAGGCCTAGAGGTCTAGCAAAGACCTAGCGAGATTTTCCTTTCTCTAGGAAAATATATTGTGAAGCTTCTAGAAAGATTTGGTATGGTGGATTGTAAGTCCGTGTCAACACTGATGGAGCTCAACTTTAGTGGCAGCGCTGCTAGGCCCGTGCTAGGAAATCCTACTAAGTATCGTCAACTCGTAGGGACCCTGATGTTCTTAGTGAACACCCGTCTGGACGTATGTTTTGCAGTGAACACTTTGAGTCAACATATGGTTGAGCCTCATCACTTTCACTGGATTGGTGCCAAGAATCTATTGAGATATCTTTGGGGCACGATAAACCATGGGCTGAGATACACTGTCGGGAGCATGACACTCCATGGATATACTGATGCCGATTGGGCTGGCAGTGTGGTGGATCGTAAGAGCACATCGGGATGCTGCTTCACACTTGGTTCTGCTTTGATATCATGGATGAGCAGGAAACAGAAATCGGTGGCTTTGAGCACCGTGGAGGCCGAATACATTGCAGCAAGTATGGCTTGTTGTGAAGTAGTTTCGTTGCGAAAGCTCTTCAGTGAGCTGTTCGGGCATGTGCTAGATACCACTATGATATTTTGTGATAACCAGAGTGGGATTCGGTTGTCCAAGAATCCCGTGTTCCACGATCAATCCAAGCATATTGATATCAGGTACCACTTTATCGGGATATCGTACAGCGAGGCGTTGTAAGGCTCGATCATATAGGAACTGATGAGCAGGTCGCGGATATTCTCACAAAGCCCCTGGGGAAGGTCAAGTTCCTAACCTTCCATGAGAATCTTGGAATCATGGAACGACCCTATGTTGAGCGTCCTGTTGGACGATGAGCTCTTGGAGCTCTGGGGGGCTTTGGGGATAGCTTCTCAGAGCTATAAGCACACACGGGGCTAGGCTTGCCGAACCTTGTGGTGCTTCTGCCCCACCATTATGATGTTAAGTTGGTTCACCTCTCATGATCTATGCCCCATATGCATCCTACCCATTGAGTCCCAGACTCATGGGAAATACCTCTAATTTGGCCAGTAAGGTGGGAAAAGCTAGAGACCAGTAGCAAAGACTGATGAACACATCAGAAATTGCCGTACTCTCTATGTCTAGGATGGCACGTGTCCAACCACTTGATCTGGGATCAAGTCTAGTGAGGTTTTGGACCTCCAACTGACTTTGAGTCAGGTAAACCAACTTAGGGTTGGTATGAGACCCTTTTTGAGTCCTATAGAGGTTTCTGACCTTGGGGCTGAATCTGTCAGTCGGGAATGATGTCTTTGTGACTGGCCCAAATTTTTTTTCAAATAAGGAAGCCAACAAAGCAAGTTACAGCGGAATGATGCACAATGTTTGGATGGCACAGGTGGATGGAGTTCTCCTTAGTTGAGAGGGGCAGTTAATTTTGGACAACTAGGTCCAAACTCCATGTTGTGATGCTCAGATGAAGATGCCAATATTTTTATTGGATTCCTCTTTCGGAGAGGTGCAAGATCGATCTATAGATCATCTTGATCAGATGAGTAGAGCATTTATTTTGAATTTATTCAAAATATGTGCAGGTCGACCTGAAATGAAATGTAGGCTTGAAGCCCCAGCAGTTGTGCCACACACCCTCATTGATGGATATAAATAGGTCAACGTTGGAGGTCATTTTCACTCATCCAACACATCACATTCTCTCTCCTCATCTAATTGGTTCGATCATCTATTGGAGTCTCTTCTTCATCCACATGTGGGAAAACACAACAAGAAGTAATTTATGTTTTCGACCTAGGGTTTCAGCGCAGAGTTGACCAGCATTGACTTTGGTCAACACATGGTCAAACTAACCCCAACTTTGTTCAAAGTCTCGATTTCTGCAGTCCGCATTTTCTGGCACAGAAATCGAGGTTGACTGTTGACTTTTGATTGGGCTACATTGACTTTTTGCTGCTACTGTTTGCGTTGACCATTCACTGCAACAACGTTGACTTTCGTTGACTTTTGGGTTGACTAATCTGGTTGTCCGAGAGGGTTGTGTGACACTTCTGGTTGGCTGACCATATTGAGACTTCGCTGGTTGAAGCATCCTGTTAACCGCCGTAACGCACCAACACACATATTTTTTGGCTTGTCTTTTGTCGATCTACTGGTGTGTTCTATCTGCATTTTACTTTCTTGTTTATGTGATTGCTGACTGATATTGGGGATAAAAAATAAAGTTGCATCAAGCATAGAAAATCTACAAAAATTTACAACATTGTACAAGTAGGCTCATTAACTCCTCTTGGGGATAGTTCGCTACTTAAGTTGCATATAAATACAACACACCTCTTATTTGTATATCATCATCTAGTGATCTTATTGATCTCTCTCTAAAAATTTTTGATGCTCAAGGGCACCTATTTCTTTGCCATTCTCTTGTGATTGGCATTTCTTTCTTTTCCCTGCACTTGTGCATCTCTTATGTAATGCACTTGTTCTTCAGCATTTCTCTCTCTCTCTCTCTCTCTAGCGCACTTGTGACTAAGTTATTGCAAAACTTGGGTTAGTCTTTGATTCCTTTAAATTCACCTACTTTCACTTGTGAATCTCAACACATAAGTCGTGATTAGTAAGGGTTAGGCAAAGATTGCATTGCCCAAAGAGCCCTTTTCATGTAATCAGTTTTTAATTTTGAGCTGTTGAACCTCCAGACTTGAAGGTAACTCTTGTCTAAGAATTACTCACAACTGTATGCCAAATACCCATTCAAAGTTAAAAACTCTCAAGGTTATACAATAAATCGGACACAAACAACTCAGGTCATCAGAAAAAAAACCTTGAAACAAGCAAGCATTACGGTAACTACATGAACAATCCTTGCTTCACCAAAAGATAGTACTGGGTGGAGAAAACACAATCAATTTATAATATACACCCATACAAAGTAAATACCTTTGCAACCTTTACAATGTTTTCAGTGCAAATGCATGGGAATGTTCTCCATTATACCTCTCAAACAATTAATTATGCACAGAAAAACTTGATATTAGAGGGTTATCATGAGGATATTTTGCTCCTCCATTGCTATTTGTGAGGTTCAAAAAATTCTAAATAAATATCCTTCCTTGATTAATGTTTGTGCGGCAGAAGCTACTCTTAATTTTTCAAGGGTATGTTCTTAAGCGATGTTTGGGGGGTGAAAATTTCTCTCCAAGTGCAGTGCGAACACGAATATCCCTCATGCCCTCACTGTGAAACTTTCAAACAAGGCAAATATAACCTCATATATTAATATTGTTCTGTCCATGTGTATTATGAAAAATATATTGTAGCATCACCTTGGGAAAAACCTTACAAACTTAGTTATCATGAGAAATTCACCCAATAAAAATATCACCTTGCAAAATTCACCAATTCACTAAATTTCACCCATAAAAAATTCTTTAGCAGTGGGATCAATTTTTTTAATTGTTTTTGCAACATCTTCTCAAGGCTTGGCAAGATGGATTAAGTTTGCCTTGCTCTAGCTTACTTCCATAGCAGTAGGCACCAACTTCAACCTGACTATAATTGTCATAGCAAACATGAAAGCATGACAACTAATCTAACTTGCTTCATATATTCATGTGAACTACCACGCCATGTATACAAAAAGGTTTGACCTCCAAATATGTTCCAGTTGAGAACAATCACTCTAGCTGAGAATAATATATGAAACCGTCATACTTAAAACATAATGAGTAGCTCATATCCAAGCTATAATAGTTCATTGAAACATTCCCAATGACTATCATAAAGTTCTCCCAAACAGCATAAGAAAGTGGATGCACAACTGTTTTCTTCTTAGAACACCAGGATCCATACTTGTACTTTCTGTCTCTACATTTAAAAAAAGTGGCAGAAAATCTAATTTTCAGGAATGATGTAGGCCAAAGACTTGCCATGTGTTATAACATGGAGAATGAGAACTATTTAATTACATCCACTAAAATATATGAAATATCTCTCTTAAAACTGGATAGCAAAATCTGATATGAAAGTAGCAACATCTGACAGATTGAATGGTTTAGTGGCCTCTTGAAAAGATACATGACAATATCGATTTCATAAGGAAGAAAAGCCCATCTTGCCATTTGAGAAATAAAGAGAAGGATATTCTGCAATGCATTTCCAATCCTCCAGTTGAAGCCAGGGCAGATATGCTTGCTCTCAATGCTTATGTAGGCAGGGGAATCTTGTGTGCCTGTCCTACAGCATCTACATATGTAGCTCTTGATGTACATACAAATTGATATTTAATTTGATATATGATGCATTCTCAAAAGAACAAAATAAAATATATAGAATGATTTGTGACTCGCATGGAACAAAGAGACCAATGGCCAGGTACGGCCAAAGAGTTTAAAGGTAGCCATAGTTTGTGGCAAGTGTCGTTACCTGAGCATCACATGTTTGAGCATGCATTTATGTTGGAACTGCTATCAAATTTGAGAGAAAATACAGCAGTCTAAAGAAAAGTTAATGATGGACCTCAGCCACATAAAAACAAAAGATCCAAAGCATTACTATCTATTGTTGAAAAGAACGGCATCAGCGAAAAATTGCCGAGGGTCTGTAATATAGCTTATCAGTAACATCAGTGAAAAAAGGGGCAAAATTTGGCAAACTGCACCGAGCATTAAAAATTACAAAATAACTGCATTTTTTCAAATTTTTAAACATATAACCCAACAACAACATCAAACACATTGGCACATAAATATGAAAAAAAAATCGAACATATATGATATAGTAGATGCCAAATAAGAAAGGATGTATCAAAGTTGATAATGAACACTGAACCATGATAGTTGTCCAATCAAGCACTAAAAAGTAGACAACCAATACAAAATGGCATCAAATATGTAAATGTATCTCATCATCATGAGTCACCTACAATCAGAATTCTAGCAACAAGCTAGCAATTCCCTCCCCGCTTTCTAGAAAAAATCTCATGGCTCATTTCAGTGGACAACCAATACAAAATGACATCAAATATATGAATGTATCTCATCATCATGAGTCATCTACAACCATAAATCAAGAAACAAGCTAGTGATTCCCTCTTCCACTTTTACAAAAAAGGTCATGGCTCATTTGCCACAAGAAGGTCCAACATCCTCTATCTAACAATGACTGGTGAGTGTAGCTGTATCAATCTGTGTAGATGGTAGCGTTGATGCCGCCACATTGCCCTTCATGTTGTCAAAGTGCTCATCTGCCCCCACACTTATGGTTCCTCCCCTACTCCCTGCTATTGTTAATGTTGCTCGTCCTCTAACCACTCAAGTGCCTCCTTGATAATAGGTGTCTTGTACTTCACCCTCCACTGAGACAAAAATGTTAATGTTGTCTAAGAAAATGTGTAATATTCCCAATTAGCAACAGCTAATTGGAAATATTAATTTTGACTAATTTTGCCTTTATAAAGTTAAAATATAAATAAAGTGGGTGAAGGAGCACTTAGCTCACACTTAGGATAAAAGCATTCCCTAAAGTCAATAAGGAGACATATCGAATTAGCAAGGTGGGGCCTAGTGGCCAAGTGGCAGCGCAGGGATTGGTGGGGCCTAGGTGAGGGAGAGGCTCACCAAGCATAAAAGGAGGAAGGGTCCCCTCATTCTCATTCATTCTGATTATGCATTTTGAGAATTGTCTTCTTGACATTGAGCACACTTGCTGTTTAGCAAAGTCTGCACGTACTGTTCAGTACACCGGGTGTCTCCGTTCAGAGATCCCAACCTCAGCCTCAGGGGACTTCGAGTGCCTGATTGGGTGAGGAGTTCCATCCTTATTTTTTCAGTGGGAGTTAGAGCTATCACGGGAGGAGCACCCACACAGAGAAACAGCGCAGTCAGTGAGAGGGAGGACACGGTCTTGTGGAGAGGTTGTTCCGGATTGGGAGTTTGAGGTGGATTCAGCCCGGGATAGTGGATAAGGGGCCAGTCCTTTCCTATTCTAGTGTTTTGGTGGAGTTACGGACCAGCTTTTGGAGCCGTTCATTCAGAGTTAGCATCCCTCCTTGAGGAGCAACGCAAAGCCTCAAGGGAGCTATTTTCGGGGGTCAGCCATTTCTAAAAAGCTTCTGCGTTTTTCTGGGTTTTGGGAGTAGAGGCCATTCCCGAAGTTTCAAAATTTTCTAAGGTGGGGAGCAGCCCCAAAGATTTAGTCCATTCCAGCAGTAGCAGCAGTAGCAACAGCACAGTAACGGCACCAGCAGCTTGGAGATTACGCAGTCATTGAGGGAGCAGCCATTTCACGATATATTCCGAGAGTATTTCTACGCTTGCCTAGTGCAAGCTAAGGTGCCATCATTCTGATCACCTTTGTATTCATTTTATCTTTCAGTACTTAATAAAATGGCTCAGCGTTCTCCATATTATGTCTGGTTCATGTGATGCCTCTCTAGTTGCTGTAGTTTCTTGTTTATGTGCTTTATATTACTGTTAATTTCCATTTGGGATATTACAGTAGTATTGAAGCTTCATTCTTGGCTCAGCCGTGGGGATATTTTTCTATGAACAAAGAGGGTAGGCAGAATCTTACCCACCAAAGGTAGTAGAGGTGGCAAATATGGGGGAGTCAAAGAGAAAAGGGGAAGCAACCTTTGGTAACATTTTTAAGGCCCTAAATGATTTAGCCAAAGGACAGAAGGGAATGTTGGAAAGACTCAAACAACAAAATAAGAATGAGAGCATCCATCAGGAATCCCTAGTTGGGGAGACTTTGGGGGTTTCACAACAGTGTGACCACCCTTTACCAGCCACTCACCCACCAACCTTCAGTAGGCCAACCAAGATCACGATGCCTACATTCTTACCTCTAGTATCGAGTGAGAAAGGTAGGCGGCATGATCATATACCCTTTGGAGATTATTTCCACGAATGGCAGTCCATGGGGGAAAACTTCAGAGCGGCTTTGCCCTTCAGAGATTACTGTCAGCTCAGGCAGGATGAAGGAGGAAGGAATAGTGGGGGGTCTAGCACGTAGAGTGCAGAGTTGCAGCGTAGCACTGGGAGGACACCTTTTCCCACGTATGATGGATCCACTGATTGCACGGTTCGAGATCGGGTGGAAAAGCTGGATACCTCTTTCTAGCTTGACCGAATAACGGAGGGGGAAGCCATCAAAATGGCTACCTCGCACTTGGAGGATGAGGGCACACAGGATCATGGGGAGCATGTGGATACACCCAGTATGACTCAGGGGTCACCTGTGTTGGAGACTTCTTTGACCATATCGGTTGACATCTTAGTAGAGAGAGTAGAGCTTACCCTAGTAGTACCATCCATTGAGGTGATGACCGGGGTAGTGTCCGAGTCTTTGGGTGGTATCAACGCGCGACAGATGCGTGAGGTGCCAAGAGATGTATCCACCTTTGATGAGGCACTAGGAGATACAGAGGTATTGGACGATGGTCGCACACAATGGTGTCATCATCTTCGAGCCGACCTTCTAGTTTTGAAAGGGAAGGCCACATCAGTACGAGAGGCTATTTTGTTACAGAACGAGGAGCTAGAGGGCATGAGAGTGGTTTGTGCCGAGACAGCGGCCAAGTTGGCCCACATTGGGGAACGGCTGGATTCCCTAATGATACAGCTAGAGGGCACATTGGAGTGTCAGAGCAGGCCCCTTCAGGCATGCATAGACAGGGCTAGTAGCATTGTTGGGTCACCTCTTTCCATTGGAGAGAGAGAGGTGTAGCCACCTAGTCGGATCTCATACGTTGACTAGGATAGAGGGATGAGACGATCAGAGTTGCACAGGGTGCAACATCCACATGTTGAGGTTGGATGGCGAGGGATTTTGAGTTGGTACCTGGTGGAGTGGGTTATGGAGATAGTGGTGGACCCGGGTGTAGTTCAGCAGGAGTTTCCAGGTGCTGGGAATACAGAAATCTCAGATTGGCATTGGGATCTAGGCAGGATTACCTGTCGTTTCCCAGGCAGGTCGATTGACTATGTCTTGGAGGGTATAGTTGGCCTAGCAGTTGAGCATGCGCATTCGCTAGGGGATTTTTGGTCAGCTCCAGTGGCCAACCAGTTTATGGGCAGACTTTCTAGGTTGTCTTGGTATGACACTTGTACGCGGGGTCACAGGGTGATCAACATACCTTGGCAGGAGCTGGTCGGAGGAGGTGGCATTGGCAGGCCACGAGATGGTGTCTTGTATGGAGCCAAGGATTCCTCACCTTTGTGTGGGGCATAGAGGTCACAGCAGAGCTGAGCAGTGGTGGTATCACTATTGACACATAGGGAGATTCACTTCTCGGACCCCTCGGGGAGCGTTTGGAGTGATGATCCATTCGTCGATGGGTATAGCGATGCGACAGTGGAGGTGATGATACCGATTGAGGGTGGTCCGACATGTAGAGACACAACTCTAGGTCATCACATCCAAGGATGTGTGGGAGCCTCTAGCATTGAGCAGTGGACTACCGGTGGACATGGAGTTGCATGGTGGTGTACCATAGTGTGTGGGACTGCATTGTGGAGTAGGAGTGTCCTACATCACATTGAGAACACACGAGGAGTGACCGATGCCTTGACACAGACAAGGCACGAGACGGTACAAGGTGGTACAGCAGTAGTAGGGGGTATCCAGCAGTGTACAGGGGTATGCCTCAGTGTGCAGTGGCATGTCGAGGAGTACATGGATGATCGGTGGTATGCGAGGGCGTACGGTGCTGCACAGCAGGGTCTTAGAGTATTGCCTCCAGGGAGACTCACGGACAGGGACACCAAGCTTACCTTTGGGGGTAGTTCACCCAGGATCGATGGGGAGACAGATGATCGATACTTGACGATATCTGTGGGGACTCACGCACATGACCCTCTTCTACATCACTCACGGGCACAGTCGATTTTGTTGTTGTCCTTATGGCACTTTGGGCATGAGTAGCAGGGTACGCGAGGCTCACTCAAGATATTTGGATGACACTCAACACACTAGGGGAGAGACTTCTCAGTAGTGGCACTGGGTCGGTGCACTAGTTGACAGCCACAGGTTAGGGGATGAGATGATCCTCTGCAGGGGTGGCACATCAGTCATCGTTGAGCCTACGCTTGGGGAGTGGGTCATGAGGGAGACATGTGTCACTCTTTTCTCAGGGCATGTCGAGACCATGCATGAGCAGAGGATATTGGGTAAAGCAGAGGTAGCATCCCAGTATGTGTCTGGGCTCCAGACAATGTATCGACACATTATCAAGAGGGTGGATGGCAGATCCAGTGGAGATGGTTGGCAAGGACAGGAGGGATCCACATACCTTGAGTCAATTGCGAGTATCAGATATCTATCTATTGATTGCATTCAGGGGGTGGCTATTTGTCACATATGGCTTCCAGCGGTCATCGGTACTACACAGTGGTCGACACAGGGTAGGTTAGCATGCATCATATTTTCCCATGATATATGGACCCTCTATATTGGTCACAAGCAGGGACTAGAGATGAGGCACAAAGGGATTCCCCCAGTTGTCAGAGCTATGGTGCAGCAGATCCGACTATGGGATGCAGAGATTCAGTTGATTGATAGCCCATTCTGTCTCATGATGGTCGGAGTCAGGACAAAGAGTGATCTATTTCATTGTTGGGTTGCACATGGGGGTACACAGAGGCCTTCATCGGATGGCAAGGAAAACTTTCTCTGTTGTTGCATAGATTCAAAGCTACATTTAGAGGCGTAGGTATTGGCCTCATGGCAATTCCTGGTCTGGATGAGCTTGTCTCTCATAGATCTCCTGCCACTAGGTATCAGGAGAGGAGGATACAGTCTACGCATGACAAGGAGTATCTCATGATCAAAGTAGCACAACATCAGCATGGTGGTACCTCTAAGAGATTAGCAGGATACTTGAGCATTACAGCTCTACACAGCTCGATAAACTCTCGGGGTGAGCTGTATACTACATGGGGAGATCATGTATATCTTCCATCGAGCTTTAGCGAGTCATTGATGAAGTGGTGGACTTCATTAGCATGGCAGGATGGTGAGTGGAGCAGGTGGAGCTTCATCTTGGACAGGATGGCTTGGGATCCCGGCATTAAGAGATCCCTCCATATCAGGGTGATACAGAGGACAGGGAAGATCCAATGGCGCATCTGGGACCCAAGCACATTTTACAGTGATGGTGGGGAGCATCAGCTAGAGAGGAGGCTTGTTTAGGCATTACTTGAGGACAAGCAATTTTTGGCGGGGAGGACTGTAATATTCCCAATTAGCAGCAACTAATTGGAAATATCAATTTTGACTAATTTTGCCTTTATAAAGTTAAAATATAAATAAAGTGGGTGAAGGAGCACTTAGCTCACACTTAGGATAAAAGCATTCCCTAAAGTCACTAAGGAGACATATCGAATTAGCAAGGTGGGGCCTAGTGGCCAAGTGGCAGCGCAGGGATTGGTGGGGCCTAGGTGAGGGAGAGGCTCACCAAACATAAAAGGAGGAAGGGTCCCTCATTCTCATTCATTCTGATTATGCATTTTGAGAATTGTCTTCTTGACATTGAGCATGCTTGCTGTTCTGCACGTACTGTTCAGTACACCGGGTGTCTCTGTTTGGAGATCCCAACCTCAGCCCCGGGGGACTTCAAGTGCCTGCTCAGGTGAGGAGTTCCATCCTTATTTTGTCAGTGGGAGTTGCAGCTATCACAGGAGAAGCACCCACGCAGAGAGACAGCGCAGTTAGTGAGAGGGAGGATACAATCTTATGGAGAGGTTGTTCCGGATTGGGAGTTTGAGGTGGATTCAGCCCGGGATAGTGGATAAGGGGCCAACCCTTTCCTATTCTAGTGTTTTGGTGGAGTTACAGACCATATTTTGGAGCCGTTCATTCAGAGCCAACATCCCTCCTTGAGGAGCAGCGCAGAGCCTCAAAAGAGCTATTTTTGAGGGTCGACCATTTCTGAAAAGCTTTCTCGGTTTTTCTGGGTTTTGGAAGTAGAGGCCATTCCCAAAATTTTAGAATTTTCCGAGGTGGGGAGCAGCCCCAAAGATTCAGTCCATTACAGCAGTAGCAGCAGTAGCAACAGCACGGCAACAGCACCAGCAGCTTGGAGATTATGCAGTCATTAAGGGAGCAGACATTTCACGATATATTCTGAGAGTATTTCTACACTTGCCTAGTGCAAACCAAGGTGCCATCATTCTGATCACCTTTGTATTCATTTTATCTTTCAGTACTTAATAAAATGGCTCAGCGTTCTCCATATTGTGTCTGGTTCATGTGATGCCTCTCTAGTTGTTGTAGTTTCTTGTTTATGTGCTTTATATTACTGTTTATTTCCATTTGGGATATTACAAAATGGCATCCACATTAGGTATTTTCTCAAGTTGTCTCACCCATTATCAAAGATTGTAGTGGACATAAACCAAATCATTTAGAGGCTGAAAATTCAACCCACAAGAAGGTCATAATAAATTTAACGAGTCTCAAGGGTCATAAATATGTTAGGGTCATATGTTATAAAAATTGTAATTGCTAAGTTGCGGTGCTAACTTGTTGCACTTCTTTGAGTGTATATTTTCAAATACGCTCCAACTATACTCGCAAATTCAAGCACTACAAGTTGTGTTAGAACCCTATTGCCTCTCAAGTTCTCACTTAGTTCAAAAGTTCAAATCACAAATGTGAGACCCGAAGGAAACCCACTATCACCTCAATAGCCTTTCCTCTCTCACTTTAGGCAAGAAGGGTGGCTCTAGTCAAGGAGGGCTTCCCTATCGTTGTCTCAATGTGTTGTAGTAAGAAGTTGGAGCAAGAGAGAGCTAAGAAAAAAAAAATTGTTTTGATATTTTGTATTTTTTTTGCGGTGGATGAAAGGGAAGATCAGTGCCATGTAATGGTTGGGCTGTGGGGTTATGATGCAACCTGAAGGGGGAAATTCTTCAAAGGATCTAAAAGGCTAATTTAGCTATGAAAAAAAGTTCAAAAGGGTCCTAGATTTAGAAAGCCAAATATCACAAGAATCTAGAAGGAAGGTGTCTTCAAGAACCATACCACCTCCAAATCAACTAGGGACTATTCTTAGCCTATGAGGGATTTTGATTTTGTTCACAAGGAATAATAAGGCAAGGATTCTTTCACTAAGGAAAAGTAAAAAGAACCCTCTTTATAAATACCTTCTCCAACATAGCAACATCACTTCTCTATGGTGCCCAAATTGACTTTGACAATCCAAATCTACAACAAAGACTAGCCAATATGCACCAAGAATATATGTCACATTTCAATAAGATTAATCATTCATTCCACAATTCTTAGACAATGATAAGAAAATTTTATTCCAAATATTGGTAGCTCTTTCACTCACACCATACAAATGGAGAGAGAAAACCCTTATATAGGTTCCAATTTAAGTCACACGACACGAGGACAATGTAGAAATTTCTGAATCTTAAATCTTATGCAGAAATTATTATTGTTAATCCGGTTAAGCTCCTCCTACTTATATAAGTTATCAACTGAATAAATTCAAGTTAACATCGAAGCAAAACACATAACAGATCTCTAGCAATTCAGATCTAGAATAAGCACATGCACACATTGACAAAGTGATAGTTATTTCTAGACAAACTGTCCCCGGAAAAACCCAATGTGGGAAAACCGGTCTCTGGCTGTTGGAGGGTTCTATTATTAAGAATATTTTTGAATACACAACTTCTGGGTTCCAGATCTGGAAAACCTGACAGAGAAAACTCTAGATCTATAGCTCTTGGCTGATCTAGGGCCACAAAATACTAACTGATCCACGCCCTCAAACGGGATTTATAGAACTTAGCCAGATCTAGGCCTAGAAATCCCAGTGCTGCCCCTGAAAAGCACTATGTCAGCCTTGGATGGCCTCCAAACCCTCAGCGCTGCTCCTGGAAGGGACTACGTTACCCCAGAATGGGTGACGCAGTCACTGTGCTGCCCCTGAAGGGTCTTTGCACAACCCCTAAAGGGTTTCCTAAAAAATGACGTTGTCCTTGCTGCTGCTGCCTTCCTCTGTGTTGTCCTTGAGCTAATCTCTTCTTTGCCTCTTGTGTATTCTAGACCCTGGGATCAGATCATCCCCTTGGTCTAAATTCCCCTCTCTGCAACTGAAACACTTCTGAGTATTCTTAGCAACCCTGCCCTAGAATCTCATCTTAGCTTCAGTGCTCTGCCTCTGTGTGTCTTTACAAATGATCCCAAGCCTTTCCTTTATACTTTTCTCGTTGACAAATCAACGGCCATGATCAAATCTTGAATCAATGGCTAAGATTAAAAGAAATCTTGATCCATGTGACTTAAGACAATTTCATCACATGTTTAATTAAATTCACTTTAATTATTTCATTTTCCTAAGTTTTAACTTAGGAAATACATTAAAATAATTAATTAATCTAATATCTCCTAAACCAGATGAAATTTCCCAAATCCATTTCTGGGTCTTGTAGATCAGGTGAACTCTAGTCCCTCCACAAATTTTGGGAGCTAGAGCACAAATGATGCTACCCCAAATACACAAAATCTGAACAGACAGGTCACAGGAGACACAGAGGATATGTAAATACGAGTATTCGACACGAGACACAACACCCTAGAAACTGGACACAAAGGACACGTTTTATATATATATATATACACTGAAATATAGTGCCTGATCCATATTTTTTAGAAATTAGAACATCTACAAATATGAATCATGATGATATTTATTTACTATTTAGTATTTAGTAATTTACTAGTTAGTTTATTAATTTACTACAATGATGTTCACAGTTCAATGTTCATTGTTCATGTTATTAACAATTGTTTAAGCACATAAGAAACTACTAACTAGAAATTAGAAATATCATGATTGATAAAATAAAACTAGAAATTTAGAAGAACTTGTGAACTGCGCTCTCAATGTGAATTTGTGAACACTGCGCTTGAATTCGGTGGAATTCCTCATTGCACAAAAAATTCGATTTCAACGGCGAGCAAACTCAACTTCGGCAACAAACAATGACAAAAAAACCCAAAAATAAACCAAGTTGCAGGTTTTAAATGTCACTTTTCGTGCGACACATGTCCTAAGAGCCAAGAGCCAAAAACATTAGGGAACATTTTTACCACATCCAAAACATGTGTCCTGATTGGAGGACACGAAAAAAATGTTTTCGACATGTTTTACTGCACGTTTCGTATCCGACACGTGAAATACTAGACATAAGACCCTGAGGGATGTGTCCTGTGACTTAGGTTCCAATTCAACCTCCCTTTACAATGAACAAGTATTTGTTTTCCTACATCCATTAGTCCAAGAATAACAATAAAATAACCCTCTCAACAACTTGCTAATTAAAAGTAGCAATGAGTATGATGAAATCCACAATTTCCTCCAAGAGGTTAAAATAAACTATCCAACGAAAGCAAATACAATGAAGCTCTCAAGTAACTAACTTCAATAGACAAGTCAAACAATAATAAACAATGGAGTTCGTTAGCGACCTCATCCAAGAATAAAGCTAGTTAGTGGGACGCCTCCTTTAGATGAGGTTTTGACCATGTCAATGCTCCAACAAATGATAAAGTAATCCTCCAATAGGTCTGCAACAAATGACAAAGTAATCCTCCACTAGGTGTGCCCTTATAGAAATATGTCTCATGTTGTGAACCAAGCATCAAGAGAGTGGGAAATCCTCAAACGAGTCGTCAAAATGCAAAAATATTCCTGCGAAAGATTTTAAAAGCACCATAACTGTCATTTTTTGCCCGAATTTCTATTATGACCACATGTTACAAATCCTACCTATGTCAATCTTTTCCAAATTTCTATTATGACCACATTAAAATCCCACAGCCATTCCACATCTAATGGCATTGATCCAGTGGAATTCTGAGCACTTTGTTAAAGGATAACTACACTTGAAGCTATACTGCCCTCAAATAAGTGCAAAAATCTCCTTAAGTGGATGCCCTCATCATGAAAAATAGAGCAAAGTAGCCTCAATAGATGGAAATTTGAAATGTCCCCAAGTACCCACCTAAAGCACATTACTTCTCTGTACACCTCAATTCTAAAGTTCTTATTAATCTGCCCCTTAATCAGTAATATTTAATTATGATACCATCAACTTATAATGACCTACATGCACACACATGGCAGCCTAACCAAATATACTACCAAGCATAATTTAAACAAAATTATCAAAGATAAGTAACATAGATATACATTATAGTAACAACAACAATTTTAAATAAAAAGTATTCATAATTACACATTAATCGTACAGAAGAGCAAAACACTTATCTTTTATAAAAGTCAAATCTAGCTATGGACTAAGGACGTTCCTCCCAACCTTATGCTCTACTCTTTTGGGTCTCTCAATAGTAGGCCACCCCCGAGTTGGGGCTATGACACAACAAGGGCAACTTTGGATCTGCTCTCCACAAAACCTAGTAACACTCAAGTTGCTTACTCAAACAACCATCCTAGTCACCAGCTCTCTTTTCCCCCTCATCCACATAACCCAAGAGGGGATCCCCCTTTTCCACCTCCACAGTCGCTTAGGTTAGCTCCCTCTTCCAAGAATCCAACGCATGGCTTCAACTTGACACATGGCAACCTAGGAAGTTTTTTCCAACTACCTTTGCACATTCCAAGGTTGATCCTCTTAAGGTTAAGTTATTGTTATATCGTAGGAGGTACACTATGTTTTGCATGAAAACATCATTGTAAGTGTAGTGAGATGCAAGTTTCAAATGTTGTTTTTTGGTAGCAATGGATGTGCTCTAAGCCCCAAATTTTGTGGAGAGGCTTAGACACATGCATCACAAATAACCCAAAAATCGTTTTGGGAAATTTCACCCAGAAACATTTTTATAAGAAAAAATAATTATTTTTAATGAGGACCCTAAGTCTAACTTAGGAAATTAAAATAATTAATTGGTATTAATGTAAACTGTGGATGAAACTTCCAGAAAAAGCAGATCAAGTCTAATTTAATCTTAGTCGTTGATTGGATATCTAATCTCGGTCGTTGATTTGTCAACGAGAAGACTATAAAGGAAGGCTTGAGGGTCATTTGTAAGATACACCGGGAGGATCTAGAGATCGAATTTTTCTGACGGAGCAAGTGTTCGGACGAAAATAAGATATAAGTGATTCTTGATTACATTGAGGGGCAGTAATTCCGGTTGGAGATTTTCCTGAGTCGGAGAATACACAACAGAGAAGGCAAAGAGCATGTTGTCATTTCTAGAGACAGCCTTGAGTTGTGAAAGACCAGTGCCTAGGACATCTTATATGTAGCAAGGAGCATAGGGCATACTAGGGGAAGTTATCAATACAAAGCTCTCATGCTATCTCCTGAAAACCAGAAATATTTATTTGAATGGGACCAAGACCCTCAGAAACTGACACAGAGAAAGGAATACTGTAGAGGAAATGTGCAAAACTCCAATATAAAAGAAACAGACAATTCAGAGACAGCTTACTGTAAAGAGGGCCAATTCAGAAATACCTCACAGAAAAAAATTTATCAGAAGGTGTGGCTGTAATGAAAGATTAAGAGAATATGTAATATCCCAAAAATGGATTTTTCAGCAGATCATGCCTGGAAAACGCATTCTTCAGGTATGATGGCTTCAGCTATCATATAATATGTCTGAAAATTCTCATCAACCAAAATAAATAACAGCAGCAACCTTTACTCAGCTTTTAAGCGCAAAAAAGCGGGGAAAAGTGAGTATTTTTTCCCTAAAATGAGTGTATAAGGAAATCTGCGTAAACTGACGTCTCAATTTTCTGGGATATGTTATAATAGGTCAAGAGGGACTTCCATGTCGAATCTCAGCTCAAAAAAAGGTGTTTTGCTAAGTTAAACAGTTCCTCCTTCCCGACTAGTCAATAAAAACCCTGATTTCCCAAGACTTTGAATATGCAGAAACTTTCTGAAGCAAGGGAAGCGTATTTTCTGAAGGAATATGATGTATAACACTATAAATAATCAGAGAATGATTTTTATAACAAGGCATAGGCTTTCAGCAAGGTTAAACAACAGTTTTATATAGAAAACCCCTCAAGATAGAGGTGTCGCAGGACAAAAATTGATCCAGAAACCCTTCAGCGTTTTCTCCAGGAGGCTGAAGCTTATATTTATTATATTACAGATCTGAAACTGATAAATACATGAAAACAGAGATCTATAATGAGACAAAATTCCCAAAGGGCTCTTTATTACTTTCCCCTTGGGGATTTCAGCAATACATGAAAATGCTGGAGCAGATCTGAGTTTTACTGCAGCAGATCTGAAGAATGATTCAGAATTTCTGAAGCAAACTTCAGTATCAGATCAGAAATATACTTGGATTGGTTGGCCAATCCAAGGATCACCCTTAATCAGAGATCTAACTCCAAAATGATGCCAAAACCCTTGGAACGCTGCTCCCTCAGCAATAACGCAGATCTGGGGAAAGAACTGCGCAGTATACCATGAAGAACATATAGGCCTGCTGCCAAGATCTGATAATAAGCTCCAATATCTCCCAATCTGATCCTCCAAAGGAGAGAGAGGCTCTCCCTCTGAAAAACAAGAGAAGGAGGTGGTGTCGTAAAGTCACCACGACAACACCCTACAACACAGTATTACGCCGCTGCAGCAATAACGCTGTCCTGGAGGATGATGCTAAGAAAATAACCTTGCCTGAGCAGGCACTCGAAGTCTTCCGAGGCTAAGGGTGAGATCTCCGCACGGAGACACTCAGTGCACTAAACAATGCAGCAAACGGGCTAAACAACCAGCGTGCCAAAGAAAGACAATTGTCTCACTCAATAATCCAAGAATCCAAGCATGAATGAAATGAAGAGGCTCCTTCATCTTTTATAGTGTTGCTTTCCCTCCAAAACCCAATGTATCCTCTCTCTCTCCTCCACATCCTCATCCTTATCCACATTCTCATCCTTATCTGCGCAGAAGCTTGGAGAAACTTCTAGAGTGTACATAGGCCCCCTCCTCCACGTGGTGTTGGGTCCCCCCTTGATTCCCACTTAAGTCACAACGTTGTGCTACTAGGTGGATGTCTTATTTAAGTGAGTTTAGACCCTCTTTACTCACTTTTTATTTACTTACAAACTATAGGTGGCAAAATAAACAAAATAGAATATTCCAATTTGCGGTCACAAATTAGGAATATTACAGTCCCCCCCCCGGAAAAATGTTGCTTGCCCTCAAGCAACTGCCTGAACAAGTCTCCTCCTACCGGATGCTCTCCACCGACACTGCAAAATATGCCTGGGTCCCAGATGCGCCACTGAATCTCCCCTGTACTCTACATCATCCTGATATGAAGGGATTTCTCAATGCCAAGATCCCAAACTGATCTCTCATGGTACCAGCCAACCAACAATCCTCTCGGATCCCATCGCCACCATGGCCAATAATATCCCAAGTCCCATGGCTCGGACTGTGCACTGCCTCTAGCTATGACTGATGAAGACCATGACTCCGGCTGTGCTATATCTGTCATGGTGTAATCTGTCCCATCGATTGTGTACCATCTCATAACCTCTCTCCACTCAAGGCATGAAGTGAGGAACACCTCTCTCATGTGGATCCTCCATCCCCAAGCAATCATCCAAAAAAAATGAGCCACCTCCCAACAAGGCAACTCCTGAAAATCTCCTTCCACCTCAAGCTCCAGTAATGAAGGTGGGTTGAAAATTTGATCTTGGCAAGCATCATAGCTTACCCCATGTTGTCCTTCTCTCCACTCATGACAAGTGTAGAGTGTATGCTTATCTTGGGCTGCAAAATCATTGCCCTCCAATGGCAAAGTGAAGAACAATCGTCCAAAGAAGGTTCCTCCAACAATGAAGAACAGGCTGGCCCAAAACAATTCATCCATGAAGAATAGGACATGTGCATAATGGATCATCCTAATGAGATGTTTGCTGAAGGTGTTACATGAGGATACATAATGCAAACAATCTCTCACAAGGATACAGCGTAGTCTCATCCACTGCAACTTCAAAAAATTACATGGCAAGCAATGTACAAGATTCATCACACTTACTAATGGATAGTAAATGGCTGAATATGAAAACAACATAAGACCAAACACTTGCCCATGGCTATATAATGGATGAATATCAGTCTCATGGCCCACCTCAAAAGAGAACACATATGTAGTAGTGGTGGCCATGCCCCCTCCCATGCTCCCATTAGAACATGTAGTGCAGAGAATGTGAGAATTCTTCCCACTCAAAGACACATCCAACTCATGTGTCTCCCTCATAATCAAGCCTCCCATACAAATCTAATCTATATCAGCAAATGGAGACATGATCAACAACAAAATGAAGGAAACGCTGAAGGTTACATGTGATGAAAAGAGGTACCAACAGCTTCCCCAACAAGTACAGCGCAGTTTTACAAGTTGCTGCTTGATAAGAGTACAAGGCAAAATGTTTATGTTAACCATGCATGTCTTCATATGATACATGATATAGTGCTGCAAATGAACATACATGAGGTGATAAAACATTTTCCCAAAGCTACAAAAGGGATGGTTGCCTCTATCATGTAGATTGGCCCAATAAAACTCATGGAGCAATATGACAAGCTTACCCCCTTGTGAAGCAATGCACTGCATAGGAATGGCAAGAGTGTGCAAATCAATGAATGTATAAACAAATCCCTCACCATATGCTGGAAGTAAGATGGTACATGGATCCATGAATGAGTTCTGCGTAATGTGTTGGCATGCTATGAAGAAGACTGAACCATTTGTTGCAAGAAGATGCTTGGAACCCCAAGTCAAGAAAAACATGCCATAGATATCTCTATCATCATTACCTCCTCTTTGTTCATCAAGTGCAACAAATATGAAGTGATCCTGGGACCTATGGGTTATAGATCCACCATATCTCTGTTGGGCACACTTCATCCATAAACCTCTGCTCCAAGGTGACAATGTTGTGAGCTCATGCAAGTAAGCTCCTGTCAATACAAAGCTCTGTTCTTTGACATGCTCCTTGTCAAAGACTCCTCTAATAATGCTACAACAAATATGGAATACCTCCCAAGATGGAAGTGCTTCCCAATCATCATCAAAGACCAAGGAGATAGTGCCATCTCCTCCTCCTGCAACATCATGCAAAGTGTGAGAGCAAATCTGCCCTTGCTCTCCCAAGCAAAGCAACAAGACATTTTGCCGCCTCCCCATACTTCCATCATACAACTCATATGATGAAGACATAATGAATGATATGAGTAACACATCAACACCATGCATCCATACTCTATGCTGCTCAATGATGCAAGTATCCATCCATCTTTTCCCCATCCTCCTACTCTTAGGAAGAGTGTTTTCCAAGTGATGGCCAAACTCTTTCAAGATTAACCAACGCAGCCAAGCCTCCTGCTACCTGGTGTCATAGATCTGCAAGTAGCCTCCTAGCTCCTTGCTCATCAACCACATCCACTCAATCACTTGTGGATGCCTTCTTCTTCTCCTCATCCTAGTATTCCTCCCATGAGGGCTACCATCCTCCCAAATCAAGTTTCTGACTTTGCACTTCATGGGATCTTGAAATATAAACTTCTCAAGGATCAATGAGACCCTATCAAGAATCAAATAGGTGGTAGGAAAAAACCTCCCATCATGATGTGTATGGCTCAAGGGATGTCCAACACAAGCATGAGAGATGTTATCCATCCTAAGATGTCCTCCATCTTCTATCTGCTCTTGTGAGAAGGGAATGAAAGCATTGCATTTCATGGTGTGAAGTGTGTATCCAATGAGATCTCTCCTTGAGACCTCCCTCTCATCCATAGTCTTCCAAAACCAATGAGGTCTTGGATCTGAAAGTAGAAGTTTCTCTTTGAGCTGAGAGGAGCTCATTGAGAAAGTGTCATCTTGAAGGGAGAAAGGATTTCTTACTCCAAGATGTCTACCATCCATCTTCAAGGCTTCAAACCCCAACCTCCAATGTAATTTACAATCCAACAATGGCTCATGAGAATGATGGTTCGATTCCTCCTTGATTGTTTCCATGTTGCACAGCGCAGTGCAACCAGGCTGCTCTATAGTAGCAATGAGATTTGAGCCTTGATCTACAAGAGTCCCATCCTCAAAAGTGTTGGCTGCCCCAACTGTCAATGCATGTGGCTGCTCCTCCACAAGTGTGACAATGTTTCCACAAGCCTCCTCAAGAGGTGATGTGATCTCTTCTTCTCGATTAGAATTGGAAGCACATGGTACTTCCTCTTATTTTTCTTCATTCTTCTTGACCTCCTCAAAGGTGGATGTATCTTTTCTAGATCTGAAAAAGAAATAACTATCCTTTTCCACCGTTCCGGTCCTCTTGGGCTTAGACTCATAGGGACTAGTGGATACCTCATGCATGGGAAGAGGTGATATCCCAGTAGTACGCTGCAAATCTGAACTCTGTATGCTAGAAACTCCATACTCTCTGAGCTGACAGTAATCTTTGAAGGGCAAAATTGCTTTTAAGTCTTCCCCCATGGACTTCCATTCTCTGAAATAATCTTCAAGAGGTATACGACCATGTTGCCTTGGTACTTCAGGTAAGAATTTATGCATTGTGATCCTCATATTTTCCATAGATAGCCAGCTCCACAGGCTAAGCCAGAACTATGCTCTGATACCACTGTAATATCCCAGAAGGGAATTTTCAGCAGATCATGCCTGAAAAATGCATTCTTCAGTTATGATGGCTTCAGCTATCATATAATATGTCTTAAAATTCTCATCAACCAAAATAAATAACAGCATCAACCTTTACTCAGCTTTTAAGGGCAAAAAGGCGGGGAAAAGTGAGGATTTTAGCACTAAAATGAGTGTGTAAGAAAATCTGCGTAAAATTACGTCTCAAGGTTCTGGGATATGTTATAATAGGTCAAGAGGGACTTCCATGTCGAATATTAGCTCAAAAAAATGTGTTTTGCTAAGTTAAACAGTTCCTCCTTCCCGACTAGTCAATAAAAACCCTGATTTCCCAAGACTTTGAATATGCAGAAATTTTCTGAAGCAAGGGAAGCGTATTTTATGAATTAATATGATGTATAACACTATAAATAATCATATAATTAGTTTTATAACAAGGCATAGGCTTTCAGCAAGGTTAAACAGCAGTTTTATATAGAAAACCCCTCAAGATAGAGGTGCCGCAAGACAAAGATTGATCCAGAAACCCTTCAGCGTTTTCTCCAAGAGGCTGAAGCTTATATTTATTATATTACAGATCTGAAACTGATAAATACATGAAAACATAGATCTATAATGAGACAAAATGCCCAAAGGGCTCTTTATTACTTTCCCCTTGGGGATTTCAGCAATACATGAAAATGCCGGAGCAGATCTGAGTTTTACTGCAGCAGATTTGAAGAATGATTCATAATTTCTGAAGCAAACTTCAGTATCAGATCAGAAATATACTTGGATTTGTTGGCCAATCCAAGGATCACCCTCAATCAGAGATCTAACTCCAAAATGATGCCAAAACCCTTGGAACGCTGCTCCCTCAGCAATAACGCAGATCTGGGGAAATAACTGCGCAGTTTACCATGAAGAACATATAGGCCTGATGCCAAGATCTGATAATAAGCTCCAATATCTCCCAATCTGATCCTCCAAAGGAGAGATAGGCTCTCCCTCTGAAAAACAAGAGAAGGAGGTGGTGTCATAAAGTCACCACGGCAACACCCTACAACACAGTATTACACCGCTGCAGCAATAACACTATCCTGGAGGATGATGCTAAGAAAATAACCTTGCCTGAGCAGGCACTCGAAGTCCCCCGAGGCTAAGGGTGAGATCTCCGCACGGAGACACTCGGTGCACTAAACAGTGCAGCAGACGGGCTAAACAGCCAGCGTGCGAAAGAAAGACAAATTTCTCACTCAATAATCAATAATCCAAGAATCCAAGCATGAATGAAATGAAGAGGCTCCTTCATCTTTTATAGTGTTGGTTTCCCTCCAAAACCCAATGTAGCCTCTCTCTCTCCTCCACATCCTCATCCTTATCTCCACAGAAGCTTGGAGTAACTTCTAGAGTGTACATAGGCCCCCTCCTCCACGTGGTGTTGGGTCCCCCCTTGACTCCCACTTAAGTCACAACGTTGTGCTACTAGGTGGATGTCTTATTTCATTTAAGTGAGTTTAGACCCTCTTTACTCACTTTTTATTTACTTACAAACTATAGGTGGCAAAATAAACAAAATAGAATATTCCAATTTACGGTCGCAAATTAGGAATATTACAGCTACCCACAAAGATCACATTTCAAAGTAAAAACCCCAATTTTGGGTAAGAAGAATAATCAAAATGCTTGAATGAAAGAAAATGAGTAATATAAATTAATCAACATAGAACCTAAGCTATACATTGAACCATTCGACACTGAACCTCACGCTAACATGAAGTTAAGTCACGGAGTCACGCTAATAGGTTCAAGATGACAGAGTCATGATGACCCATGTGAGACAGAGCCATGCTAAGCCAATTCATGCTAAGGGCATAAATAAATCCTGTAACTTAATTAATACTGAGGGGTTTTGTTAAAGGGATTGATTATACAAAAACATGAGAAATTGGAACTCAACCATGGCAGCGTGGCCATTAGACAGAGAAGTAAGAAAAGAAAAATTATGAACTAAAATTTAAAAGCCCCAATGCCAGATTGTTAATACGAAATATTGAAGGGAAAATGAGGAAACCCTCACACCATCAACGCAAAGATAAATGCTGAAAAGAAAACTTATAAATAAAACAAAGAATAGATAAATGACAACTGTTGAAAAAAGGATTTTCCCACAGAACAGGGAATCATACAAATGGAATGTGAAACGCAGCAAACCCAGTACATTTTGGTAGAGGGCTACCCAAAAGCCAAATTTAAATCGATAATATCTTATATTCCCAAAACCCAGAAAATTGGGATAAGGGTAGGCACTAGAATCTAAACATTAACACTACTTTTGCTCATAATTACAAAACTCAGAAAGTGCAAGATGAACCTGAGAGGTATGATTGAACCCAGAATTGATTTTGAGTGGAAATTACCTCTTCTGTAATGAAGACAGGCCAGAGGGTTGATAGATTATTGAAGGAGTACCATCGCAGCACTGGAGGAAGGAAGTAGTTTCCCAGACGTCTATGAATGGAAGACAGAGGAAGACCCTCTCCAAAAAAAAATAAACCCATGTCAGAGAGCTGAAAATAAATGAAAATCATGCTTAAAAATAGAGGTAGGGTTAGCCATTATTTACCTGAAGAGACGACGAGCAACCAATCAAAATAACAATGCATCCTCCCTACTAAATCAACCCAAACTCATCAGTAAAAAACACATAAAAGTGTCCCAACATTCAAATAGAAAAAAAACAAATTATCTTACCTGTGAGGGCCTGCAGACAAAGTGCTACACTGTCTCAAGTTTGAACCAAAGTCCTCAAAATATCAAGTGAGGAATCACATAGAGGACCTCTGAAAAATATACTTGCTGGTTGAGCTATGGGGGCATAGATTTAGTGACAATGATAGTGGAGGAATCATGTGCAAGGCCTCTAGAAAACACGATGGAAGCTCAAGATATGGGGGCATGTCATCAGAGAGAGATGGCCACCAAACTCACAAAAAAATGTCGAAATGAGACAGAAACAGGTAGGGTAAACCCCTTAGGGTTTCCACAGTGCATCATGTCTGTAGATCCATCCTCGTTGAATCTCTATCGTTCATGTGGAACCTCGATATGAGCGTGAGGGCCATGTGAGGACATGTGACCCTTTCGACATGGAGACTAGTGCATGGCACACGTCATCAGGTGGGGTACGTTAAATAAATTCGAAATGAACTTTGGTGGCATCATATAAACCATTGTACATACCTTATGAAAATAAACACATATGCGTTAAGGGTAGTAAGGTGCATAAATCCTATTTATATTAATATAGGGATAGTTGTATTAATATAAGGTTTGAAATATGTTTGCAATCATACCATAGGTCAGATGGTAGAGGTTTTAATTAGAATAATAATTAATAATGTAGAAGGTTACATTAGAGATGAATGCGATGTAAGGGTATGGTAGAATTAAGGGATGGGTTAATTTATATGGGGAACATTTTAACCATGTTAATTATGACAAAGGATTTAAATGTAATAAGTTCCCTATAACCATAGGAGAGATGTCATTGGGACAAGATGTTAAGGAGAAAGGTGATGGTCAATCATAGAGATAAGTATAAAAAATAAAATAAAAATAAAAAAAATTGGAGATATTACAAGTGGTATGGGAGCCCAAGTTAAAACATTAGGCTTATTGGTCCCAACACATGAAAACTCTATTATATAGAAGTTTAATTTATGATTAAATAATTATGAATCAGTTACATATTATGATTTATGAATGCTAATTTTTTTCTATGCATTAGATATAAAGTGCTTATAGAATTACAATTGTTGTCATGTCTGAGAGAGAAGAGTTGTATGTGGAACTGGGGGATGAGGATACCCCACCTGATCCAAATGCCCAGATGCTGGAAATTATAAAAAATTGCAGCAGGAAATGGTTTAGCTAAGAACTAGCAATGAACATTTATTGAAAGCTCGTAATGAACAAGAGAGGTTGATAAGAGAATTAACCTCTAGATATAGTCATCAAGAGGAAGAACCAGAAAAGAAAACAAAAGAAGAAAAACCCAACTTAGAGAGGTCTGAGAGTGGGGAAGATTCTGGTAAAGTAGACTCTAAATCCAAAAATAGGAAGGAGTTGCAGGGGGGCTTCCGCAAGTTCAAGCCTCCAACCTTTGACGGGGAGAAGGAAGAGGATGAGGAAGCCTGGCTCCTGAACATGGTAAAGTAATTTCAATTATATGAGTATGGAAGTAATCTAAAAACAAGGCTGGAAGTTTACCAATTTTAAGGTAAAGCCACACTTTTGTGGGAAGAGACCAAAATTATACACTTGCTAGATGAAAATACTATTTCACGGGAAGAATTTCGGTAGAATTTTAAATCTCGATACCTCAGTGAGAGGTATTATGATGAAAGAGCAGAGGAATTCCATGAGCTAAGATTTTGATAGCTCACCATTGATGAATTTTTTACGAAGCTCACAAATTTACATCGCTACATACCGTATATAAGGGAAGAAAAAATGAAAGTACAATGATTTCTAAAAATTTTACCCACCATATACAAAGAAAGAATTGAGTTTGACAATCCAAAGTCTATGGATGAAGTTGTTCGAAAAGTGTCAATGTGCTACCAACAATTTAAAAGCAGGAATGATCACTTGAAAAACTGGCAAAATAAGGAAAAAGGGAAGGTTGAAGCAAGCTAAAAGAGACCCAAACCAGCTTATCTAAAAAAATTTTGAAGAAACCGCCAACGAAAAAGGTTCAATAAAGGTGGCGAAAATCAGACCGCCCATTCTCACACAGGGTCCAAGCCTATGGAAGGGAAAAACAAGTAAGAAACCGTGGTAAAAATTAAGGAACCTTTGAAATGTTGGGGATGTAGAGAGCCTCACATATTGCAAGACTGCCCACACAACACTCATGCTATTAAAAACATTCAAGCAATACGGGAAGCAACCATAGTGAATGATGTTGCCTGAAACATTCCTTGAATCAATGTTGCACTGCAATACTGACAAGATGAACATCAATCAACTATGGTTGAAATTGAAGGTATCATTTCCGACTAACCTGTGTATGTTTTAATTTATTCTTCAACTAGCTTAAGTTATATTAGTCCACACATAGTGGAAAAACGTAAATTGCAGACAGAAACATTTCAGCGCTCTTTTGTTGGTGCAGTTGAATATAGGAACCAAGTGGAAGGTCACCCATAAATTGAACAAGTATCCTGTAAAATTGAATGGGTACATCATAGATTTAAATATTAATATCCTTCCCTTAGGATCTTATGACTGCCTGGTTGGTATTGATTGTCTGGAACAGGAGAAAGAAATAGTAAATTTTTTGGGAAAAATATTAAATTGTACTAATGTACTAGGACAGTCAGTGGTGGTAAGAGGTAAACCAAAACTTGTGTCTTTTATGCAAATTTCTGCATTACAGTTGAAGTAGACAGCAAGGGTTGTCCATTGTATGTTGTCCAAATTGAAGATTTGGAACAGCAAGCAGAAAATGAACTTGTAGAAAATTTACCAGTGATTAAGGACTTCCAAGATGTATTTCGTGAAGAAATTCCTCAACTTCCCCCTCAGAGAGATATTTACTTCTCTATTGAGTGGGTATTGGGGGTCACCACAATTTCCCGAGTCCCATATAGAATGAGAACTCCTGAAATTTTAGAGTTGAAACTTCAGTTGTAGGAATTATTAAATAAGGGGTATATCAGACCAAGTGTGTCTCCATGGGGAGCGTCGGTTTTATTTGTTAATAAGAAGGATGGAACCCTCAGAATGTGCATAGACTATAGAAATTTAAAAAATTTAACCATCAATAATTGGTACCCCATCCCACGAATAGATGATATGTTTGATCATGTAAGGGCGGCAACTGTATTCTAAAAAATTGACTTGAGAACTGGTTATCTCTAGCGTTGCATCAAATACTAAGACATACACAAAACAACTTTCTGAACTCGATATGGACATTATGAATTCATGGTTATACCATTTGGACTCACAAACACCCCTGATACTTTCATGTGCCTCATGAATAGTATTTTACATAAACATTTGGATAAGTTTGTTCTAGTATTTGTTGGGCTGCTATTTTGTCATTATTATTATCACTTTTTAACACCTATTTCATCCATTTCTACCATTCTTTATCACGTCATTTATCATGGTTTATCATATAATTCCATTTTATAATTATTTATGCTCTTATGGATAAATATTATTTCTTCTCATTTATTTTTAATAAATTGATGATTATTATGCATGATTTTATCAATGATGGTTTATTAATATATTTTTTGTAACATCACTCACCATTTTAGCCTCCAAGATATTTTCCAGGTTACAGATTTGATCTCCAGCTCATCATTAAATATTCCAACTCAGAAATTTGTTGGAATAAGAAGTGACAGTTTTTCATTGGACGGTTTGGGAAAATGCAGAAGAATCTGGAAAATTCGAAACATGGGTTTTGTCCAGAACAGACCGAATTAACTTTACTTAGAGAGTAGTTTTCCCAAATTCAGTTTGTATTAAGAGAAATGGAAGGTTCTCTGAAGATGATTTTCTCATATTCGTTGTTGTGGCCGTTTTCAAAATTTTCTCAGTTGCAATACCAAATTTGACCTGTTCTTGTTGAATGATTGATGGAAAGATAATTTAGATATGATCTTGCCAATTAATTTGTTGTGAACAATCCAATTTTGTTATGGGAATCATTTTGTTATCATTTATGTTGTAACTTCTATCTGCTCTCTGTGTATTTAAATGAAAAACAGAGATCAAAGAAGAAGATGATTTTATATGATTAGAATGGGATTAGAATGGAATTATTAGGGGATTATTAGATTAGAGATGATAGGAGGACATACCAAAAAGCGAGGAATGTAAATCAGACCATATCATGTATTGTGTTGTGTATCTTTCATTTACGTATCATTTGTAATGAACAGAACATAGTTCTGAAAGACAAATTTGTATTGTAATTGTTGCGATGATTAATCCATAGTTTATGTTGTTGTTCATACGATTGTTCTAGAGTAACTAAGCAGTATTTGTTGGTGGCTAAGGTCCCAGTCTCTGGTGAATTTCGCTACTATTCTTTGTGCTATACCTTTCCATTTACTGCAAGTATACTATGCTTTTCTGCTTTACAGTGAATTGCTTTTGATGATTTAAATTTCTGTATTTGTTCCTCTGCGTGCGCATTTCCAATTTATTAGTTGTTTGTTAAAATAATTGGTTTTGATTATTTAAAGCATAGACCGTTATTTCCATTACTTTCCTTTTGTCAGATTATGTAGATCCAGCTGAAAGAGCTCGGTTAATGCTGGAGTGCTCTCGGTTGATTGTCATTTGAATTGGTTGAATTAAGAATGAATCACGGTTCTTGGTTATAACACCTAGTGAACCATTTTATTTTAAGCTTCAGATTTATGATTGCATCTATATTAAAATGATTAGCTTTAGCATTACTCTTTGCATAAATAGCTTGCACATATTGTGTACACTCTTCAAACAAAAAGACTTACCTAGGTTGATAATTAATGTGAGGCAATTAGGAGTTTTAAAAGACACCTTTTAGCACCCAACACTTTTGCACCGTTGCGGGGGAGAGTGTTGCCATTTCACAAAGAGTGATGTATGTTTGATATTTGTTGCTGGGAAAGAATTGGGTATTAAAAATGGAAGCTAAGAACCTATGTAACGAGCAAGTAAAGTGTTTGCTCCTCTGCCCGCTTTTCAGCACAATTGCATAGAAGTTGAAGTAGGTGTTTGATGTTTGTCTATTGTGAAAGAATTGGGTATTAAAAATGGAAGGTAAGAACCTGTGTAACGAGCAAGTAAATCGCTTGCTCCTCTGCCCGCTTTTCAGCAGAATTGCATAGGAATTGAAGTAGGAATTTTAGAAGTAGAATTTTTGAAAAAAAAACTTGTAATTCCACTCGAGTGGTGATGTAAGCACCATCCATTTCACTAACCAATTGACAGGAACTTTTGAAGGAGGATCCTCAAAGAAACACATGAAGAACATCTTCTACTATGGTAAGAAATGGCTCACATTGCAACTTTTGAATTCCCTATCAAAGATCTAGGAGGAGTAACACAAATGCACATAATTCCCCCATCGTCTCTACCAAGTTTTCATGGTTTGACAAATGAAGATCTAGATACATTCTTATTTCAGTTTGAAATACTTTGTAGAGGATATGATTATTGTACTAATGATCGAAGGTTGAAAGTGTTTCCTCTTACTCTAAAAGGAGCAGTGCTCCGATGGTTCATGAACCTTGGTGGGAATTGCATCCAAACTTGGGAGGACATGAAGAACATATTATTTAAGTACCAAGACTATTGCAAGGTTGATGAAGATATTTTCAATATGATACAAGGGGAAGATGAAAGCTTGGAGGACTATGTGAAGAGATTTCGATACAACTTTCAAAAATCAAAACATAAGTATTTGGAAAAAGAGATCTTAAAAACACTCCTACTCGAAGGAATCAAAGATGAATTTTTAGAATTCTTAAATGTGATAGGAAAAGGCGATTTTTTTCCTATGATGATGATGTTGTTTGTGAATTATGCATAAGTTATTCAAGAGGAATCTCCAAGGCTGGTAAGAATTCTAGAGAAGCTTCTTATTTCTTTTCCAAATCTACTACAAGAAGAGGAGACATAAGAGCTGAAATCAATGTTTTATTTGAAAATTTTAAATATGATTTTATTAGCTCTATAAATTCACAATTGGATGTTTTACAGGTTCAAAAAAATCAAGAAATTTAAGAAGTGTTTTTCCCTTATTGCCAAAAGGATTATCCCATAGATACTCACTCTTCCTTATCTAGGATGGAAGTAGCATATCAAAGAGATGGGGAAGCTGCAACAATTTCAAAACCATGGAAGTCGTGGCCTACATGTATGGTTCAAAACACTTCCCCTCCATTTTGTTACTTATATAATCCATTATGGAATACTCATGTGTTAGGGCAGCAATGTCAATCTCGATATAACCCCCACCAATCTTGTCTACAAGTTTGGTATGGTTCATCTTATGATTGCATGACTACTCTCCCTCATCTTGTAGCACAAACACATCCTCCATATTCTCCACCAACTCTTCCACGACATCTTGCTTGCCTATCAAAATCATTCACTCAACCCAATCAACTACATCATCAAAATGCTCCATTCCCTACACAATTTCCTGCTCAACTCATTCCACACCCTCACCATAATAAACCAGTACAACATGCTTACAGTGTTGAACTGGAAAATTTACCCACCCTTCCCACCCATTCTATCTCACATGCACCATTGGAGATAAATTATACTGAGATTCAGAATGTATCAAATCCAAAAATTGTAGAGGTTATGAAAGAAAATGAGGTTTGAATCTTCTAGCCTGCATCAAAAAGTTGTTTTAAACACTCAAGAACTTCATGATATGACGGCTATGGGAAATCAATAAATTAAGGGATACATTGAAAATTTGTTTCACTCCATTTTTTTGCAGCATCACTCCATACTTCAACAATTTTTGGCACCATATTTTCAAGGGAAGTTGGCTTCTCATACCCTACTATTTATTAACATGCATTTTTCAAATTTGCGTATATACATACTGGAGGCCTTATTTAAAAAATGGATCGACTGGAAGTACTCTTATATGTAAGCATATTCAATTTTCAAAGAAGAGTAGGTTAGTGTAGAAAAATAAATAAATAAGGACATAAATAAATACATTTTTATTATTATGTAAAAATAATCGTTTTTGTTGCAACACATTGTGGAAATCAACATCGGTGATAAATATTTTAATTTATTTGTGTATGTATATGTATTATATTGAAAATAAAAGTTCTAAAAACATTCATGTTCATTTTTATCACCAATATGGAAAAAATTCTTGAATATCATATTTTTTTGGCTTGCGGGCTTGATGAAATTTCTGAAAACAGAGTCCGAACAGTCATGTTTTGAGGGACCAAAAATTAATATATTTTTAAAACCTATTTCTATCATAAGTAGGCCTTGATGTCTAATTTCCAACCCAATTTGAATCACTCCATTTGGATTTTAAACGAAAAATTTATAACCAAAATATTGACAGGGCATCTAGTAGGCAGCTCAGGAACAGAGTTGGGACAGCGAGTTTTTGGAGGCCTAAATGACTATATTTTTAAAATATGTTTCTATGGTATATTCCTATATGAATCTAGTTTACAAGGAAATTTTAATCGCTCAATTTTGATATCGTATGAGAAAGATATGACCCAAATACTGACTATCTATCCTAAATCAGCACTCTTAAAACTTTGTTTTTCTAGCTACTCATTAAAGTATTTGACCCATCAATTCTTTTTGTCTTCAAAACCTGTTTCTATTGGAGATAAATAAATGAATCTACTTTCATTTCCAATTTGAATCAGCTTATTCCCTCATCAAACGAAAAAGGTATGCTTAAGATATCCATTGTTGGTCTAAGATGGGTAATCGAAAATGACTCCGTTATGCAGGTTGTTCTAAGTAAAATTGACATATCATATCATTGATTTTTTTTTTAAATTATATTTATATTGGTAACATATCTTTGAATTAGCTCTCATTTGTCTTTTGAATCGCTCAAATTGGACGAAAAACAAAGAATTTATGATTAAAACACTACAGGTTAGCATGATTGGCCATGGCTCTCCCGCATGTAATAAATTAATTTTTTCCATGGATTTGTTTTACAGAGTAACTACTTGTTGAATTAGGGGAGCCTGATCACCTCTCTTTCTCCATGATTTAATGTTTTATTGCAAGTAGACACTCATTTTTTTGCAAGTCTTAGGAGAATAAAGAAGGTCAATTTATGGAAGAGTGATTCTTGAAAGAAATTTTAATGAAACAAGGGCATTTCTTCCAATTCATTACCTAACGGATTCATAACAGAAAAAAATGAAGAATTGATTCCCATTCAAAGATTCATGTCACTGCTACCAAAACATTTTTCCAAGAGATCAATTCTTTTTCCATTGACAGATTGATATTCCCTTGGGAAATAACATCATAGCTGTTGTAACTTAATTTATTTATATCCTATTTTTAAATAAAGTGTTGTTTCTTTTCTGATTTATCTTATGTTCTTATGTTTCAGGTGTTGCTTCCTTCAAATTTTAGTTTCTGCTCCATTGGAAATTGAACAATGAGGACCCCACCATGCAATATATTCAATTGCAGAAGGCAATTCTTCAGTAGCACCAATTCTGTAAAAAGTTATTTTTTCTTTAGATCTATACATACAATCATTTTTTCTTTGTTTTTTCTATTGTTCTTCTCTCTGTATCATCGCTCTTCTATTGTTTAGAGTAGGAGGGATGATTGTTTTTTTCTCTCTCTGTGTTTTATCTTGTTGTTCCATATAGGGAACAACACTTTTTCGTGTGATTTTTCCTTGCTATTCCATATAGGGAACAACACTTTTTTGTCTGATTTTTCCTTACTGTTCCATATAGGGAACAACACTTTTTTGTCTAATTTTTCCTTGCTGTTCCATATAGGGAACAACACTTTTTTGTCTGATTTTTCCTTGTTGTTCCATATAGGAAACATCACTTTTTGTGTGATTTTTCCTTGCTGTTCCATATAAGGAACAGTTGTTGTTCTATATAGGGAACAACACTTTTTTTTATGATTTTTCCTTGTTGTTCCATATAGGGAACAACACTTTTTTGTGTGATTTTTCCTTGTTGTTCCATATAGGGAACAGTTGATGTTCCATATAGGGAACAACACTTTTTTGTGTGATTTTTCCTTGCTGTTCCATATAGGGAACAACCGTTGTTCCATATAGGGAACAACACTTTTTGTGTGATTTTTCCTTGTTGTTCCATATAGGGAACAACACTTTTTTGTGTGATTTTTCCTTGTTGTTCCATATAGGGAACAACAATTTTTTGAGTGATTTTTCCTTGTTGTTCCATACAGGGAACAGTTTTTGTTCCATATAGGGAACAACACTTTTTTGTGTGATTTTTCCTTGTTGTTCCATATAGGGAATAGCACTTTTTTGTGTGATTTTCCCTTATTGTTCCATATAGGGAACAATTGTTGTTCCATATAGGGAACAACACCTTTTCATTTGATTTTTCCTTGTTGTTCCATATAGGGAACAACACTTTTTGAGAGTCTTTGCTATTCCCTCTTGGGAACAAAACTTTTTTGAGTTTTTACTATTCCCTCTTTGGAACAACACTTTTCTGCGTTTTTGTTGTTCCCTTTTGGGAACAACACTTTTTTGTCTTTACTGTTCCAACTTTGGAACAACACTTTTTGTTGTTTACTATTCAAACTTTTGAACAACACCTTTTTCTCTTAGCATGCCTTGCTATTCCCACTTTTGAACAGCTATTGTTCCATCTTTGAAACAACATTTTTGCTTCTTTTAAGTTTTGTGTTTTGTGAATAGCACTTCCTTCCTCTTGTGGGATTATTCCTAGCTCATCTCAGCCCCATTTTTCTAATTCCCTTTCATGACATGAAGTACAATACTTCTATGAGGACAAGAATAATGGATTCTATTGAAGTAGGTGAATATCATTAACATTATGATCTTTAACAGGACAACTTCTAGATGAGAGACTCTTTTTAAGAAAATGGACACAGTTATTTATATACTAATTTATTGCATCCTTTTCTGTTGTACATGATACTGATTTATAATCTTAATACCATGTTGGTTCCACCCTTCCTGGTTATAATCTTCTCTGTCTGTAATAAATGAGATTATGGGTATATTTTTTTTCTATTGACATGTTCAACTTCTTCCACCATCCCTACTCTTAAGGAGTACTGAGCCTCCCTCTTTTTATCATAAAACTGTGTAATCACAGCAAAATTTTGTTTGCAGATGGAGGATAGGGGGTCTCATTACGAGCCAGCCTACCATGTTCATAAGGCTGTAACGAAGTCACATTACCATTATGGCCACCACACCAAGGTTATGATCCACTGGATAGCCAAAATATCCTTGGAACAGGAGGCCTCATCATGAGCTTGCCTGATCACTTTTGCTACATCCCAGTGAATGGTAGTGTGGTTATCTAGTTACCACGCCAGCACACTGATCTCTTCTATAGAACAGCACTGGAACTCTGCATTTATAAATTGAGGATCCTGGCTCATATGGGTTAAAAAGCAACCCTGCCAAGGCTATGGACGCCTGCTGGCAGTAGAGGCTCTACTTATGGCATTGAAGTTATATCTTATCATCAATTATTTCTATAATACTCTTTTCTTATTCTTTTTTTTTATCGGAGAAGTTATTTCCTTAATTTTTCCCCGTTTTGAACCTTTACGCATGATAAATTGTTTTCCGATCAATCGCATCATTTTCGGCTAGAATACTATCAGAAAAGCATATTTTTGGCATATTGTTGTCCTTTTATTTTTTGCATAACTTATCATCAATCCAAAGCGTCCTATCTCTTATTCATAACTATCTTTACACACTCTGCTCTAATTATAACCATACTTCTTGCCGTCCTATCATTGATATGTGTACTCTGCTTCATTTACTATTGTATTGATCATTCCCTTGCCTTGCCATCAGCACAACACCTTTCATATTCTTTATGGTCATGGAATCCCTTTTCCAATTGAAGGAGGGAATGTATTCATTATGGGATAGCATGCGATATAATTACTAAGCTCTGCCATAACTTGATGATTTGACAAAATATTAGTACTGCATTTATACAAAAAAAAATATGATTAAATTTTTTTGCATGCATCTTATCTGTTGCTATTCAAAACTAAAACTGTGGATTCAAGAAATTTGCATGCAAAATAGTGACTTGTTACAGGAGAAAAACAAGTATGGGGGAATTCTATTCGCAGCAAGGCCACGCTATTGCCCCTAACAACATAGGCTCGTGCAACTCACGAACGCGCACAATTGTTTAGACATGATGTGCTTGCATGGCTTCCACATTTTGCATCACTTTCAGTATCCACTCAGGCTACATCAGCTTCAACAAATGCCAGTCCATACATGTCATTCCACATTTTTTTCAGAGGTAAAACTTGAGGTAAAATAGCATACTTTTCTGATTTATTACGAATTTAGGAGAATTTCATGCAAAATCTATTGAGCATTATTTATCATCATTCATTCCACATTCTTCAAAGACAAAATATTTCAGTTTAGGGGAGTGTTCTTTTCATTTATTTATTCATTATGGCCATCTTATTCATTCTCAACACCTCCCTTCTTCCATGTTGTTTTACACCAAGCATAGATTTCAACAAATTGTAGCAACCACCTCTATTTATTTTCTAGCATTGCATGAGGGAATGCTAATTCTTCAGTTTGGGGGAGGCATTGCTACACATGATGGATTTTTTCTACTTTCTTTCTCATTTAAGGCATACAATTTCATTTTTATACAGTGCAGAAATTGATTTGCATATATCTTTAAAACTATGAACTGAATTCTTGTGATTTCTGGATAACATAGAGGTATCATTAAAATACACAAACCCAGATAATTTCACGCTAAATTAGTTCATAAAATTTCGAAAATCATGCACTATAACCTACATCCATTTTGTTTATATCTCATGATCCGTGCATCAAAACGATCTGATTTTTGGATCATAGAAACATTAATATAGTAGAAATCTAGTTTTTGAGAAAATGGTTAATGAAGTTTGTTGTTATGTATATCATATTTTGCTGCAACTTCATATACATATAGTTGAACGTCAAATGTAAAAATTGTTACGCCTTCATCAAGATTGCTAAAATTGAATATTCATTATTTGAGGAAGAATTCATTTGTTCCATCCATTTCATGAGTTGGGATGAACAATTTTTGTGTTATTGCTTGGTTAATAAAGAGGCTTTGGGTTGCATGAGGACATGCAATATATTCAGTTTGGGGGTATGTTGGGCTTCTTGTTTGTCATTATTATTATCACTTTTTAACACCTATTTCATCCATTTCTACCATTCTTTATCACGTCATTTATCATGGTTTATCATATAATTCCATTTTATAATTATTTATGCTCTTATGGATAAATATTATTTCTTCTCTTTTATTTTTAATAAATTGATGATTATTATGCATGATTTTACCAGTGATGGTTTATTAATAAATTTTTTGTAACATCACTCACTATTTTAGCCTCCAAGATATTTTCCAAATTGCAGATTTGATTTCCAGCTCCTCATTAAATATTCCAACTCAAAAATTCGCTGGAATAAGAAGTGACAGTTTTGCATTGGACATTTTGGGCAAAGAGAAGAATCTGGAAAATCCGAAACATGGGTTTTGTCCATAATAGACCAAATTAACTTATTTCAAGAGCATTTTTCCCAAATTCGGTTCGTATTAAGAGAAACGGAAGGTTCTCTGAAGATGATTTTCTCATATTCGTTGTTGCGATCGTTTTCCAAATTATCTCAATTGCAATACCAAATTCGACCTGTTCTTGTTGAATGATTGATGGAAAGATATTTCAAATATGATCTTGCTGATCAATTTGTTTTTTTCACACAAAAAAAAAAAAAAAACATGGCTTATATACTATGCCATCCAGAGCCTAAAATAAACAGAAAAATCATTACAACTTGATCAACATGAGTACCGAAAATGGTTTACAACCACCGAAAGATCATATTAATCGAGCAAGAAACAGTGCTTTCCTTACCCATTTCCAAAAAAAATAAAACACAAATACAGCTTTAAACTGAAGCAACATCCCAAAGCTTAACAATAAGTATAAAAACTTAGTCTGCATTCATAAACAGAGAAACGACACAAGAGAAAAAATTTATGTGCCATTCACAGATCCCCCGGTCCAAAAATAGCAAAAGACAGATAATGTTCTAATGTCCTCATAACATCGCGCAAAAGAAAAAGCTTAGATACCATTGAAAGTACAAACGATAATTAGTTGAGACTCACCATACCCTGAGCACCTGAACCTGTATCATCCACCATCTCATAATACATGTTACCAAACTCAAAAATTAGTCCCATTTTTGAAATTCTATCCACCTGTGCATTTGACTCCCGATAGATATGATTGAAAGTAATGCTTGTAAAAGAAGTCTTGAGAGAGTAGATACGCTCCAACCATGACTTCAGGTTGTTAGGATTGAGATTTGTACCCCTATTCAGATGATCTATGAGAACCTATGAATCACCTAGCACCCACAGGTTGTCAATATATAACTGAGCTGCAAACCAAAGAAAACCCCAGAAGGCCAGCATCTCTGCCCTAGTGTTTGATCCCCTACCACCCGACCAGTGAATCTTATAATGATATGATGGCGAGATCAGTAGCCACGCACCACACCCACAGACATAATGTTTATAAGCTCCATTGAAGAAACCCGCGGGATAATGTTGGGTTGTGAACAATCCAATTTTGTTATGGGAATCATTTTGTAATCATTTCTGTTGTAACTTCTCTCTGCTCTCTGCGTATTTAAATGAAAAACAGAGATCAAAGAAGCAGATGATTTTATATGATTAGAATGGGATTAGAATGGAATTATTAGGGGATTATTAGATTAGAGATCATAGGAGGGCATAGCAGAAAGCGAGGAATGTAAATTAGACCGTATCATGTATTGTGTCATGTATCTTTCATTTATGTATCATTTGTAATGAACAGAACATAGTTCTATAATAAATATTTGTATTTTAATTGCTACGATGATTAATACATAGTTTGTGTTGGTGTTCATATGAGTGTTCTAGAATAACTAAGCAGTATTCGTTGGCAGCTAAGGTCCCGGTCTCTGGTGAATTTTGCTGCTATTCTTTTTGCTATACCTTTCCATTTACTGCAAGTATACTATGTTTTTCTCTTTACAGTGAATTTCTTTTAATGATTTAGATTTTTGTATTTGTTCCTCTGTGTGCGCGTTTCCAATTTATTAGTTGTTTGTTAAAATAATTGGTTTTTATTATTTAAAGCATAGACTGTTATTTCCATTACTTTCCTTTTGTCCGATTGTGTAGATCTAGCTCAAAGAGCTCGGTTAATGCTTCAGTGCTCTCGATTGATTGTCATTTAAATTGGTTGAATTAAGAATGAATCACAGTTCTTGGTTATAATACTTAGTGAATCATTTTCTTTTAAGCTTCAGATTTATGATTGCATCTATATTAAAATGATTGGCTTTAGCATTACTCTTTGTATAAATAGCTTGCACATATTGTGTACACTCTTGAAACAAAAATACTTACCCAGGTTGATAATTAATGTGAGGCAATTAGGAGTTTTAAAAGACACCTTTTAGCACCCAACAGTCTTCATAGATGATATTTTGGTGTACTCTAAAAACCAAGAGGAACATTACGAACATCTTCGAATAGTGCTTTAAACACTCAGAGAAAACCAATTGTATGCAAAACTCAGTAAGTGTGAGTTTTACAAACCCAAGATTCAATATCTAGGACATGTTATTTATAATGAAGGATTGGTGGAAGATCTGGAAAAGGTACACATAATTCTAAATTGGCCTATACCCATAGATATACCAGTAAAATGTTCATTCATGGGTATTTCCAGATATTACACAAATTTGTGGAAGGATTTTCTACATTGGCTTATCCTATTACCTCTTTGCAAAAAAAAAGGTGTGAAGTTTGAATGGACAGCCAAGTGGGAAGAGAGATTTGAGTAGATGAAACAAAAAGTAACTACTGCACCTATCTTAAAAATTGTTGATCCAAAAAAGGACTTTTTTGTGTGCACTAATGCTTGCATAGAAGAATTGGGAGGAGTATTATTGCAAGATAATGCAGTGATAGCCTATGAGTCTAGAAAACTGAAGAAACATAAGAAAAATTATGTGATTTATGACTTATAAATAGTTGTTTTCATACATGCATTAAAAAGGTGGTGACACTACTTGCTGGGTAAGAAATTTTTGTTGATGATTGATCATATCAGTGTGAAATATTTCTTTAGTCAACCAGATTTCAATGCAAGGCAAGCAAGATGGTTAGCTTTCCTTAGAGAATTTGATATGGACATCAAACACATTAAATGAAAGGAAAATCGAATTGTTGATGCCTTAGGAAGACATTCCCATAAAATTTTGTCTTACACAGGTTGAAATGTGAAATTCAATGTGGAGGAACATATTTAAGAAGTGTTGTCAAAAGATTCTTGATATTTGGAATTGCAGGAAAAATTACAGCAAGCTGAAATTCCAGGATACACCATGAATCCAAAAGGATTAATAAGTTATAAGCAGAGGTTGTATATTCCTAATGTACCTATCTTAAAACATATGATTTTGGATGAATACCATAAGAGACCTTATTCAGGTCATCCGAGTTATGAAAATATGGTGAAAACTTTGCGAAAAAAAATATGTTTTGGTCGTGAAAGAAGAAATAAATAGTTGATTTCTTAGTAAGAAGTTTGGAGTGACAAAAAGTAAAGGTAGAGGATCAACCATGGAAAATTTTAGGGACTAATATTCGTAGGTGGGTTAATATTCCATGCTTTTTCTGAAAAAAAATAAAAAATAAAATAAAATAAAATATGCACCAATTTCCATTTTTCTTAAAATTAATTCGCCCAAATTTTATAGTATAAAATTATTTTAGCTTAAAAATCGTGAATATTATATGTTGTCTAATATAAAATAATTGGAAATATAAACATTTTTACAAAATTATCATCAAACATTTTAAAATTTGGATATTAGGGACTAAAGATTCACCAAGGTTTCTAAACTTTAATATAAACTTACATGCTTAAAATTTTCCCTCGCAACAACATCTTACAGGATTATTAAACCCTCTTCCAATTCCAGAATGGAAGTGGGAAGTGGTGTCCATGGATTTTATCATTGGATTTCCATGTACCAAATACCATCATGACTCCATTATGGTGGTGGTAGACACACTAACCTTTTTACCCTTTTTTCTGATGCATTTAATATGATTTAGAAATGAGCTCCAAGACCTTCTATTTTATATAAATAGATGGAGGAATCAAGGGGGTTCCTTTTGGTAGTCAATGTGACCCTTCATTTGTAAGGTTAGACTTCAGATGAAAAAGCCTCTTTTAATTTTCCCCTCAAGAATATTTAAATATATTCACCTTGATGATTGCTCACCCAAATAAAATTTTGTGCCACATTAAATGATAGGAGGAATACCAAGTCGATTTGAACACATTCAATAATAATAATTTTCCCTTTATCCAAATAAATTATCTTGGGTCAAGATGGTTTCTCGCATGGAGATAGTTTGGCTTCTCTTGGGGGATTTCATCCCAAAGCTACTCAATTCTATCCTCCTCTCAAAATCGATTGGACTTAAATAAAATTTCCCACAAATGGCTATCCAACACCTTAAACAATAACAATATTTACCAAATCCTTCAAAACCTATAGTATGTGAAAGTATAATGGCTCAAGTTTTGGGATCTAAACATAAATCAACATTGGGTGGTGGATCACCACTAGCCCCCTTGGGAGTTAGGCTCCAATCATCCACAACAATTTTAGGGATAACAATAATTGGGTTCCCATCCATGATTGGTAGGTCCATGAGGCTTATTGGCTTTTTGGTATGGTGAGACCAAGTTTTTGAAAACCACAACCAAAATCAACTAGTTAAGGGTTCTACCAAACCGAAAGCAAAAGAAAGTGGTCCATATAGACTAGTTTTTGAACAAATTTACTAAAAATATCAACATAAAATATTAAAAAAAATAATTAAAAAAATACATATTCATGGACTTCAATGTAAATCAAATAATTAGACACCAAATATGAAAATTTTTAGGTAGTTTTCAATGCATGGATTTTGTAGTGTGGTGGGTTTTTCCACCCAACTTCTAACACCAACAAAAACATAGTTAAGAGGCATTATCGAAATAACCTAAAGCAACGTTCTCCACCTGACTTAGAGGACAATCACATTTCATATGCTGAAATAACAAGTTTGCATATTAATCCCAATTAGATGCATTTATTGATCTCAAAAACAAGGATCCTTGTGTGAAAATAAAAAATGAAATGAATCATGGTAGAGACTTTCCATCATTCCATCCATTTGAGAAAAAATCGCCCTTACACCCATGATTTTCAATCTCTATAAACTAGTCATTTATGGATTAAACATTTCCTTCTTTTTTTTAATCTATAAAGACTACTTGCTTTGAAGCTCTTACTAACAACAACTATGAACTATAGAGTAGATTGATAATAAGTTGAGTAGGAACTATTGAAGGGGATATCTTACATCGTACCACAATTTGGCCATGTACTCATAAGCATATTCCTTGTACTTATTCCAATGGTTTCAATGGTAGGTAGAGTGCAACTAGTAGTGGTGGAGGAAGGTGGAGGAAGAAAACTAACATTACTCTCATTATTTTGTGGGATTGAAAGTGAAACTATGGGATGCTTTTCATGAATGGGGAGAAACATGTCTAAAGTTTTTCCCTAACAATTATAGGAAGTTAAAGGAGTAACCTTGAAAATTATGGCTACATTTCTATAGAATCTCTCTCCCATTCTCTATCTTAACTTGCATCTCTTTACTGGTGACCTTTTTTCTGATTTATATTTATCAATAAGGGTTTTCATTTCCTTTATAATTTCTAGATCCTCCATAGTAAACCTCATCATGGTTTAATTTTTCCCTCGAATACTAAGCTAAGTGTTATTCCGGACTAAAAATGCCTAGCATTGGGTGGTGGGTCATCCTAGTCCTTTGGGACGTTTAGGCCCCAACCATCCATGGCAAGTTTAAGATTAATAAATATAGGAGTTTCATCCATTATTAGTAGGTTCAAAGGAGTAATTTCTACATTTGTTATGTTGATACCCTATTTTGAAAACTAGAACTCAGAATCAACTAGGTGAGGTTCTAACGAAACTAGAATAAAAACCGAGGAGTTCTGCCATGCTTAGATCGGGATGCTACGTTTTTCCAGCAGAAATTAATTCGCTTATTCATAATTTTGCATGATTTAATCTTATTTTCTTACTCCTATTGAGATTTTTCCCTTTAGGATCCATCTTTACTTGTAATTTCCCCTCAACTTCCACTTTTTCCTTCTGCAAATGTTTTGAGTCTTTTATCCTTCAACATGTTTGCCCTTGATTTGTCTTTTTTTCCACTAGTATAGAGACCACTAGTTGAATGAGGTATTTTTCTTGTCTATTTATTTACATTTTCCATCTTATCACATCTTTTCCATATCTCACGAGTTTAAGATCTTAACATGAAGATATCCCTTCATTCTTTGATACCTCAATTTTGTATAAATCACAGTCTAAGTGACACTTAAACACTTTCTTGAGGCTGTGACTATTCTCCTCATGCAAGGAATCTTGTGCTTAACCTTAACTTATAGATCTCCGTGCGAAAAAACAAAGTCATTTAAACAAAATTTGATTATAAGATGAAAGATACTTACTTGATAAGTGAAGATAAAGTCTTCATCTTGATTTCTTCGATGGTGGAGAAAAGATGTGTTAGTGATTTCTCTTTGAATGATCTTCTAAAGTGTAGATTAGATATCACATTGTAATGATGATAAAGCCTTCTTTTATTTTCGCTCTTCTATACCGTTCTAGGGAAGCTCGGTTCCTAGTCTTTAGATAATATCCTTCGCCTTGACTAGTCTATGAGATCTTGTATAGTAATGCTTCTCTTTTATCCACCTTATGATGATCTTCTCTTTTACGCACTACTTTTCACGGGACATGAAGTGGCAGATTGAGACCCCAAAACTACCTTGATTGCAACATGTTTCACTTTCACGGAGAACATGTTCATGTAGGAATTATCATTGTAGCAACATCGAGACCACGGTGATACATCATTGTACTATGACCTCTATATAACACCAAAACGTATTAGTCCCTTGACCTTTTTGTGATCTTCCATTTTCCAATGCTTGATGATTATGGATAATAAAACCATACATTTAAATCGAGACATCATCTCCTAAAACAGAAACACTCTGACTATGGCATCATACTGAATTGCTATCTACTATAATTGGTACTTAGGCCCAGAGCCTTGCCATCACTCATAAACTTATTGTGAGTATCAACGTAAACTAGCCTGGCGAACCACTATGTCCACTGAGATTTTATCCAAACACATGTAATATGATCCTTTCTTGACCTCCTGAAATTTTGATCTTTGAAAACGGAGAAGATAATCCAAAAATCTCGAGAGGAATATCTAAACTTGATTCGGTGTAATTCGATTCAGAAAATCTCGGACGAAATTTGAACTTCTGTCATTGTCTTTTCTGCGCAATCCAGTGGGCTATTTCTATTGAGAATTTGTATCACTGAATTTGTATCGAACTTTTTCTTTGTGAAAGCACAAAACTTCTTCTCTCTGAAGGAAGCTCTTCTGAAGCAAATGTGGAAATGAGTACTAATTTTTCCTTCTATCTTATATATTTGACCTCAATAAAATGTGTATGGGTTTCCTCATATTCATTTAATGAATTTTGGTTCCACATGAAACAACTATGTTAGATTAGGATCCTATCCTTTTGATATTATGATTAATTTACTTTTGTAATTTAATTTTGTATTAATATGATTAATTTACCTGAAAAAGGTATACAAAATTCTAGAGTATTTGGAAACATACAAGAAAGACTATAAGCTTCCTTTCGTCCCTATTATTCTTTGTGGGTAAGGTTTGTGTTGTATTCCTTTTAACATTATTTGTTTTGGTTATAGTTTCTAAAGTAGTAGTACCATGCAGGGATTGGAATGGAAGCAAACGGGGGTTGTTTACAAATTCCTGTGGTCTCAAGGTTTTGTTTCTTCCTATGATACTGCTCACCACTACACAGATAGTGATGTCGATTCTCATAAGGTTTGTACCATTGAGTTGTATGCTGGTCACTGGTTTGTAGGTTTTACAATCCTTTTCCTTTTAGTATTGATTCTTGAAAATGGAACAAAAACGAAATTAAATTGTGGTGAACTACCATTAGGGGAATTTTGAGGTCTAAAATGGGCCTCCTAAGGAAATAATAAAATAATAGTTAAACCAATAAAATAATATTTATGAATTTGCAATTCACTTTTTGCACCAAAATCCATGTAACCATGGTTAAATTCAATTCAAAAGTTGTACCAAAATAAAAATAACAATAAAATTGTATTGATGCGACTATAAATAAGAATGAGATTTTCAAGAAAAAGTCATTATCATTGCACAACTAATGCATTTTTCCTTTCCACTTAAATAACTTAAAATAAAATAAAAATAAAAATTCATAAATTCTTATTAATAGAATATACTATTAATTAAAATTTATATTGTTTAAATTATATAATAACATGTAATTAATATATTATATAAAAATAATATAATATAATATATTTTTTTATGTATGAATTTTATATTACATATTGAATTGATTTTATTTATAAATAAATATCTGAAAATATACAAATATAATATTTATTGGAAAGTGTGTAAATACATGAAGATTGTGTAGGGATATGCAATATTGTTTCTTTCAAAAAATATGAAATGACAATAATAATATTTTACTCAAAATGTGTGAAATGACATTTATTATGAGTACTTTACTTTATGACTTTAAAATTACTTAGAGCACTACCATATTTAACCATGAGATTTTATCCACTGTTGATAATGTGACAAGTACCTTTAACTCAAGCAATGCCACCTCAACTATTAGGGATGATGTCATCCCCTAAAATGTGATTGGTTCTCATAAAGTGAATTTTGATTGTACATTTTCCTTAGAGGCCCATTTTAGACCTCAAAACTCCGCTAATGGAATTTCTAATTAATGAGCTATTGGTTTGCCAATGGGTTAGCCATTGCAATCACCATGGTAATAGCTATGGAGTGGACTTTATTTGGCTTCTTAATCCCAACAATCTGAGTAAGCCTTTGAAGGCTAGCTGGAATGGTACATAATAATCTGCCAAAGGTTTGTCAATTCTCTTATAGTTTAGATTTTTCATTAGATTCAGCTAAGGTGTCGAACATTGAAATATAAAACATGCTTTAGAGTAGCTTAGTCTGGGGATCAACTATTTAACATTATACCCAGGATTGGATTTTCCCAAGTAATATATGTGGCAATCTTTGATGCATATCATGTTTGTGTTAATTGATTTTTATTTACCCAAAACAATGTTAAACAAATCATTTTTCGTTATGTTTGATTAATCAGAATGTTTTTTTTGTAACAATGGTCAAGCATATCAGTCTCTCTCACATCTAATTGATCTGAATATGTTTTGTTTCTTCATCCATGTAGCGAGGTGCACGAAGATCATTAATCCAAAAACTGATGATTCCAAGTATGTCATAAATGTTAAACAAATTTCCAAGGTATGCCTATTTCTCCAGGTTGTTTTGTGATCATACAATAAAGTCATTATTCTCTTATAGGTGTAGAAAGAATCAAAACTGATACTTTACTCTTACACTAAAACTATAGCTGCAGTGATTAGTCTTTATTCTCTTATAGATTGCTTCAGGTCACACCTTGTGGGTTTTGTCAGGAATGTAATGAGGAATGTAATGATTGATGGTCTTCTTTCTTTATGTAGGGTTGATCGCAATAAGTATCAGATTTAGATCCCTTTTCCTCCTAAGTTTGATCCCAGTGTGACAATGATGACTATTGAAGAAAAGAAAAATGCTACTTACAATGATGTTGGAGGTTGCAAAGAACAAATTGAATAAATGCGAGAGGTTTGTCAATTCTCTTATAAGTCATCGTCTATTCACATTTCATATTTCCTCATTTGGCCAATAGTATGAACAGAGTATTATGTCAATAAATGGTAAATATAAAAATTCATTTATCATAACAGTTACACGGATAACAGTGGGTAATCTCATCCTAGAAAAACTACTGATTTGTGATTTTGGTTGTAGATATATTGTGAATCAAGGATGCATTAAGCCTCTATGTGATCTTCTAATCTTTCTAGACCCAAGAATTTTAACTATTTGTCTTGAAGGGCGAGAGAATATTTTGAAAGTTGGGGAAGCATAGAAGGTTTTGGGCAACACTGGAGGTGTAAATCTCTATGCACAGTATATTGATGATGTTGAAGGACTTGAGAAGATTGAGAACCTAAAAAGTCATAAAAATAATGAAATTTATGAGAAGGCAGTAAATATTTTTGAAACTTATTGGCTATAAGATGATGAAGATGACCAAACAGTCAATTTTACCTCTCATATTTAACATTTTAAGCAACTTATGATATGGCGCCGATGGAGGGAACACTTCATTTTCCTACAGTCAGAGAGATTTACATAGTCAAGTATTCTTGCATGCATTGTGTATACTCTATGTCCACATGCTATCAAATATCTTTTAGGTTCAACATGAGTACTTTATTTGACCTTGCAATCAAACTTACAATTATTTACTATTTTTATGGAAGCTCGGATGGAGTCTAGTTTCCCGAATTGAAAGAAATTTCAAAATATGAGTCTTATGTTTGTCATCAAGAGAATAATTTCAAGTGTTATTCTAGCACTAATGAAATTTAATTTTGTAATATTTCTCCACCAAGCTATATAGATTCCAATCAATGATCTTATATTTCATAAGAGGCAAGTGATCTATTCTAGAAAATGTTGGTTTAAATGTTTTGTTGCTTATCAATATCCTTGGTTGTTGATCATTTTCTTTAAATTTAATTTTAAATTTTAATTCTTCTTGAACATTAATTTATGTTTTGAAATAGTTATTAAATTTTACCAAGTATTTAGTAACAATTATAGCATGTTGCAGAGTATTGGCCCTTTCTACTATCAACATGTATTTATGTGTCCCTTGCTATAGCTTAGGACAATGACAACATAAATTCAGACTTCTTAATTTTAGACAGTGTCATCCTTACCTTAGACTGTGGTGGAATCCTTAAGATTATGGTGAACTCCTTGCTCAAGCTATGGTGGACTCCTTAGCTCAAATTGTGGAATATTATAATGATTCCTGTGTAGTAACTACAACCGTATTGGACTATGTATTTGGCTCATTTCCTTGTTGGACAGTCTCAACATAGTGATACTAACTCTCAGAATAGTGGAGACCTTGATTGTTGTAATTGACCTAAATGTATATCATCATTCTTTTCTTAGTCTTCCTTGTTGGACAGTCACAACATAATAATACTACCTCTCAGAACGGTGAAGACCTTGGTTGTTGTAATTTCCCTGACTGTGCATCATCATTATTGGGTCGGATTTCCTTGCTAAATAGTCACAACACAATAGTACAACCTCTTGGAATGGTGAAGACCTTGGTTGCTGTAATTACCTTGACTGTGTATCATCACTCTTGGAACACAACAAATATTGTTGAAGTGTTGGAGTTGTCCAACATTAAGACCATTGTTGGAGACTTATTTTGGACAAGTGAGGCACTGGACAATGAACAATCAACGAAAGTTTTGGAAGCACCTATTAAGAAGTCTATGGAGATATATCTTACTTGGGAAAGGGTTATTGAAGACACCCTTGAAGAATCCTTGAAGGGTTTTCTTATGATTAATGCCTACAAATGAACCCCGAACATCAATTTTCATAATGGTTGTTTAAACATATGAATGATAATGATCCTAGAGTCATTAATCATAATGATTGAATTCATGCTTATTCCTTTAGTGCTTTTAAACCCTTTTCAAAGTGCATATGCCTCTATTTGTTATGATTCCAATTTTATGCTCCTAGCATTCCAATTTTATGCTCCATCAAGAAAATATAAAAGAATAAAGCTAATCCTTCTTCCAATTTTAAAAACTAGGAGTATTTTGTTGAAGCTATCAATATATGCTCTATAAACTAGTTTGAGTAAATTTTCTCCTTAAATTTGAAATTTACCAAACCATTTCTCTTCATCTGTATTGAAACATTGATGAGAGTTGAGTTGTTTTCCTTTGGAAATAATAATTTCATCTAATTTAAAAAACTTTTGGATTTATTGAAATAATATAAAAGTGTGAAATCCATTACTAGCGAAACTTTCTAACATACAAAATAATTCATAGCTAAACACACCTTTATGAATAGTTTTGACATTATTAACGGAAAGAAAGAAGGGTAAAACTTTTTGAGATTTACATGATGATTGATGATTATCTTGAAAATCCATTATTATGAGTAGTAGCATGCTTGGTGTTAGATCCATAGGTTACGCTATTTTAAAATAAAATATTGCATATAAAAATTCATGACACTTGAAAAGGATCATAAACAAAATTATTTTTAATTGGTTGTTGTTTATATTTTCTAAAAACCCATTTACAAATGGTAATTATGAAGGCAAAAATTGTTAAGGTCACAATCAAGATTTGAGAAATCCATTGGAAATGCAAGAACCTACACATAACTTAAAATTGTTATATGGAGGACCATGATCAACATAAAACAACCCACTAATGCAAATTTGGTTATATGGTGTGGTTATATCTCAATAAAAAAAAGTTTTAAGGATGACAATGACAAGTTGTACAACACATGGAAGAGAACACTTTCTAGTTTAATACACCCATGCCCATGAGGTTGGATTATAATAATAATAGAGAAAAAATATTTAAACTATATTTGATACTTCCATGATGATTGATGAGGAAACCATTATTACAAGTAATAACATACATTATTCATGTGTTAAATTTATATATTATACTATTTAGAAATACAATTATGAATAAGAAAATTCATGATACTTGAAAAGAGTCATAAGAATGTTTCCAAAAGAAATTGAAATTTAGCGACTTTCAAGTAAAGGGAATTGGCTTACAAAATAGGGTATAAGAATTTTTTCCATACTACATGTTGAAACTTTCAAAATATTGAGAAAAAAAAATATAGATTACAAGGGGATGTGTACAATATGTAAATGATTAAAGATAGAATTTTGGAGAATAACTAAATCTCGATTACAAGATCTTGAATGTTCCTTTGTAGGATCTATTCCATGTTGTGAACGATATTTTCCAAGCACATGTAAAATAGAAACATGTCAAATGAACATAGAAACAATTGACATTTGACATTTGTAGGATACTTTGTTGAAGCTATCAATATGAGAGATATAAACTAGTTTGAATAAATTTTCTCCTTAAATTTGAAATTTACCAAACCATTTCTCTTCATATATATTGAAACATTGATAAGAGTTGAGTTTTTTTCCTTTGGAAATAATAATTGAACATCTAAACACTTTTGTATTTATTTCTACAAGGGGTGGGATACCTATCTCTTAATATAAAAGTGTGAAATCCAATACTAGTGAAACTTTCTAACATAAGAATTAATTCATAGCTTTAAACACACCTTTATGAATAGTTTTGTATTCTTGAATGTTCCTTTGTAGGATCTATTCCATGTTGTGAACAATATTTTCCAAGCACATGGAAAATAGAAACATGTCAATAGAAAATAAAAGTAGGAGACCTCCATTATGAGAAGAGACAATAATGAAGAGATTAGCCACATCAAATATAAAATAATCTAAACTAATGAAGAGATGAAAATATCCACATGTCCATTTATTTGAAATCAATCCACAATATAGTCTTAAACTATATAAAGTCCAATGCATTGTAAAAATTATATGTTCTAACCCTAGAATCAAATTTCATTGTTCATCTTGAACAATGTGTTCCACTCATATGAAATGTGCTAGTGGAAAATTTTCCAAAATGGCATCATGATCATTTATCGATAACCTCCATTGTCATTGTTTTTTCCTACTCTTCACTTGCTTCAACTGCAACTGAGTTGCTATGACCAAGTGACTATATTGGGCATAAATAACCTCTCGCTGGTAATCTTGAAAAATAATATGATCTTTACATTTCTTTACTTCTTCAAAGAAATTTCCCATTAACACCATTGAACCGATTGGGTATGTATAATTTGATGGATCATTATACTCTTGCAGCAACGTGGATTTAGACATAGTGCTTCGTAATAAATAATAATGCACTTTTTCTTGATTATTTTCTGGCGCAATGACAGTGAGAACATCACCTTCTCTAACCATATCAGAAACACGATCATAATCATTTTCAATCACAACCACTTCATTTTCCATTTCCTTGTTAGTCACATTTCCAAATGGGGGCAATGGTGTCAATTCTTCGTGTTTCCATGGTTTAAAAAAATTCTTAATTTTGTTTTCACAGTCATCGATGGACTCTTTCTGATCAATACATGCAGAACAAAAGCAAGAGCACTTTCATTTCTCAATGCAATGTATATTTGTCATGTTCTTACACCTAAATGAGTGTAAACTTATTGTTTGAGGGATTCCAAGGCAATTAAATGGCAACGATCTATCAACATCACCCATTGCAATATTCCAAAAGTACATGCTTGAGAAAAACACACCCATGTATGAGTCAAATTTTGAACAATATTTAATATTTTTTTGATAACAAAATACACACATATATGTATACACATATATATCTCTAGACATTTATAATATATTGTTAGTTAAATGTGTACGCTTACCTATGCACATCAGTCATCCTTGGGTTCGATAGATGACTTAAATTTTCTTTGTACCAATTAACAACATCTAAAGAATTTGCAAGTCGGGAAGCTGAGTGATTCAATTGATGCCTCCTAAGTGCACATTTTACACATGCCCCAGCACCATCGTGCTCTCCTTTTCCATGCCCTGTCTCAAATAAATTCCATGTATGTCAAATTTTGGTTCTCTTATGAAGACGAGGCAACCAAAAGAACGATCTTGTTGATTTAAATTGACCAGCACAACCATCTGACCATACCCAATGTTCTTTAAAAGTGACCTTTCGTTTCAACAATTCATTATAAATAACATTAAAACAACGTTGAACAAAACATGTATCATGTGTTCGATCATCACTGATGTAGAAATGGTACTCCTTAATCACCTCACGATTATTTTCATCGCTATCAATACCATCGATAGCAAGCTCTGCATGTCTATACAAAATCTGCACAAATATAGATACTTGGTCTGAGTGATAATACTCACTTTGTATCTCCTTTTGTGGACTAAACGTGTAATTCTCAACAAAATCAACCACTGATAATATTGTTCCTTTTGGGAACACATCACGTGATTGCTTGAATTGTAAATCATACCATCGTGCTATATGACAATGCTTAATATATTTGTATATTTGCACCCTGAACTTCTCCATAAAAGATGTCACTGGAATGTCATCGTCAAGTAAAGTGATCTTTTTTGATGTTGTGCTTGAATCTGCAATAGGAGTGTAAGTAACATTCTCATATTGCTTCCAATTCAGATTGAGATTTGACAGTCTGGGATCATTAGGATCAATGGGATACTTTGCATCGTAGTGTGCCAAATGAGAACATTCTGGGAATTTTCTTCCACCAACACATTCTTTTTTATAAAATAATTCATTATTCTCTCGTGCACATAATATCTTCAATAAAAATTCACGAACACTTGATGGAGGGGGGTCATTTGACTAATATTTTATGCCAAAATTTACAAATGTCTCATAAAATAATTGGAATTCTACATGGTATCGACAACAACATGTGTCTCGAACAGTGATAGGCCTGACATACCATGGTTTAATCTTCACAAATGTGCTAAGGGAAACATTCACATTAGTATTACTCTCCATAAAGTTCTAGAATAATTCTACTTCACTGACCTATGTTATATGTTTGGAATGAGATTCATAATTTCCCTTAGATATACAGCGTCGCACAAAATCCTTTTCATTTGCGACACACAAGGATTCAAATCCCAAAACTCTTTTACCCTATCCCTCACACCATCAGGAATTCTATCATGATATGGACGCCTGCAGATATTAGCCCAACATGCAAGTTCATCATTCTCATCTAATTGAATTCTAAATTTTGTATGCCTCCATAAACTTTTTCTTGATGTTTTAAACAATTTTGAACTTGCTGACATAAACCGACTTGATGAAGTTCGTTTTGCAACTACACCTGTTAAAAGTGCTCTATGAGCATTCTTTTCAAATTGAGATCGCTTTTTGGCTAGTGTGGCAAGCACCGACGTCACATTTTTTGTTACCATTTCATTTTCTAAAACCTCTTTCTCGAATTTAATGCCCAATAATTCCATATCATTTTTGAGAGATTTGTGCTTTAAAAATCTACGTAACATCTAAGCTTGTGCTATGATAGATTTACCATCAAAAATATGTTTCAATCCAAAATTTACTTTATCTCGAATTGTCCTTTTAGCCATTGGTGGTCCCAATTCTTCAATTTTAGTTGGATCCATATTTTCTAGAAACTTGTAGTTGTATACAACGTTCTTGGAACTTCCAATTAATTATAGTGAAATTCGAGGTGTGGTAGTATCTTCTTGTTTTTCTGATGTTGTCCCTACATAAAAAACAATATTAACTTCTAATTTGAAATTGACACATACGTATTTTTAATTTTAAAACTATCTTGAACTACAATGTTTAAAAAAAAAAAAATACAAAATTCAAATTGAAGAAACTATTGACTCACCAATGAGATCGATATCAATATTCTCTTGGAAATTTGTGTTTTCAATATTCTCGTTGACAAGTTCCTCAACATTTCTCATTTCCTCGTCATTATCATGCACCTCTACATCTCTTTCATGATGCTCTACCTCCATATTTATTTCCTGGCTTAATATTTCCCTTTCCTCTCGCCTTTTTTTTGTAATCTCTCATTTTTATCCACTGAATCAGTTCTTTTTTGATCGTGCATTGATAGGAAATTCCTTTTGTTTCCCATATTCACAAAATTGGAAACCTAAAATCCAATTCTATTTGGACAAAATACCCAAAAAAACATAAAGACTTCAGAATAAGTACTTCATGCTTTCAATAAGAGAGAAAATTAAAAATAAATAATTAAATTCATAAAGACATTTTGCAAAAATACTTCATGCCTTCATAGAGACATTTTGAAAAAATACTCCATGTCTTCATAGAGACATTTTGAAAAAATACTTCATGCACCCAAAAAAACTTCCAAAAAAAAAAATTTGCACCCAGAAAAAATTTCAAAAAATATTTCGCACCCAAAAAAACTTTAAAAAAAAAATTTTCCAAAAATAATTTTGCACCTACAAAATATTTGCACCTTGACAGAAAAAGAATTCGGACCCTCGCACCTTCGCAATTTTTGGACCTTCGCAATTTTCGTTGGTTCAAAATGGTGTGTGGAATTAATCTTTCGAACGAGAGTATTTATATACAACTCTCGTCCGAAATATTGCGTTGTCTTTGGATTAACATTTAATAAACTCTAATCGGAGAGATTAAAAAATTCTCATCCAAGAGTTTCTTAAACTCTCGGCCAAGAGTTGGCCTTGGCTAAACTCTCGACCGAGAGGTGGCTTGGGTAAACTCTCGGGTGCAAACTCTCGGTCGAGAGTTTAGCCGCGCCGTTAAATGTAACTAGTGGTGGTTTAAACTCTTGGTCAAGAGTTTAATAAATATCTCGCCCGAGAAATTATCTAGGCCAAGAGTTTCTGGTCAATGAAAAACCCATAAAATTCTGCAGTTTGCAAGAACCTGCAAATTTGGAGGGGCAAAACACCTACAAGAACAAAATTTTATATTTCCGACTAGGTACCATCAGATTCATCTCTGAATCTAGTTTCTGATGATGTAAGATTTGTGGAGTTTCATTAAAAATTTCAATTTGTTATTAATTTTAACTGTGTCTCTATAGAATTTCATTGTTTGGAAAATTTCACTGAATGAAAATTCAATAACTTTAAAATGGCAACACCAAAAAATTTAGAAAATTCATATTGCAATTCCTCTCCCTGTCTTCTTCAGAAGGGTAATCTCATTTTTCTTATTTCCGATCACATTGAAAAGAAAATCTAGGGCTCATAAAATGTACTAAAACATCACCGTTTTTTTGTCTTCGCCCATTTCAAAAAATAATAAAAAATAGTGATTTAATCTGAAAATTACCGAAAAATAGTCAGTGCACTAGTGCAATATATGTAGATTATGATGATATGGTTTATTTCCAAAAAATGAATAACCTTCCCTAAAACAAGTTAGGGTTCAAAAAGTGACTATTTATGTTTTCCTAAAAATTTCAAGTATATGCAGTTAGTAAACAACAAATTTACCCATCTATATGTCAATATTTTTTTTTAAAATATGAGTATGGAGGTACGACAATTCTCTACAAATCTTTTTTTTATGTGAAAGTATAATTTGCATTAAAAATATGATTTTAGTGGAGTTGAAGTTGAAAAAATATAGAAAATTACAATTTTCAACGTCAAAAAAGGGCAAAAAGTGTTTCCCAACTTCATGTTTTCACCTAGTCATATGGTTCTTACAATCTCCAAGTCATTTTTTTTTGTTTTGCATGGGAAAACCCATAGTGTTTCGGACTTAGCATTCATCATGCAGGTAACTTTTGTTCCACATTTGTTCTCTGGTTGATATTTTTGAATTTTGTTATTATTTGTAATACATATCTCATAGTGGTTTCTTCACTTATGCAGGAGGGAAACCCACTATTTATCTGTGTGACCCTTTCAGTAATGGGTAATACTTCTCACCCATATCACAACATCATTGTGACAATCACTCTAGGAAATGTGGAAACCGTACGACCCCTTATTTTCAGTGCGAGGTGAGTTCATAAATATGTTGCTATGGTTGAATGTTATGAAACTAGCTCCAAAAATAGAAGAAAAGAGATATCAACGCCTTAGAAATAAGCCACTTCGAGGGGGAAACCTCCAATACATTACATGAATGAACAATTCTTGGATGATATAAATGACAAAACCTCCTTTTTATATATAGAATTCCATGGGGCCACAATGTAATCCTAGTGGGGCCACAATGTAATCCTAGTCGACCTAACAATAAGAATGTAAGGGCACAATAATAACAATATGGGGGTTACAGGGGTACAAAAATAACAATAAGGGGGTCTACACTAACATAATAAGGGACTATACTAGTGATATAGGGACCTAACATGCCCCTCTCCTTCAAACAAGTGTTGTCCTCAACGCTTGAGTAGCTCTGGATGCTTTTGTAAAAAATTCTCATCCTCCCATGTAGAATATTCAGTGGTTAAGTTCTTCCACTTAATGAGATACTCTGAAATTGATCAATTTCATAGCTATCGATTTCTTGTTTCCATGACCACTTCAGGTACCAATATGATTTTTCCTTCCTCATCAAGTTCTGGAAATATTGTTTGAACTGGAATATTTTCACCTATAACTTTCTTTAAGCATGAAACATGGAAAACTGGATGCACACGCGAAGAAGCAGGAAGCTCCAATTTGTATGCCATAGTACCAATCTTTTGCAAGACCTTGTAAGGACCATAGTAATTTGGCGATAATTTATTATCCTTCTTAGCTTTCTTAAGGGACATTTGTTTTATGGTTGTAGCCGTAAAAATACCCAGTCTCCTACATCAAAATTTCTCTCGCTGCGATGTTGATCTGCTTGTTGTTTCATTCGATTTTGTGCCAAATTTAGGTTATCCTTTAAGAGTTGGAGAACTTATTGTTGATGCTCAATGTGATCTTCCACTGCTTGAACCTTAGAATTTTCTCTTAAGGATGATGTTATGGATAGTGGATGATATCCATAAAGTGCCATAAATGGGGTCATTTTTGCTGCAGTATGGAAGGAAGTGTTATACCACCATTCAGCGAGAGGTAACCACTTGACCCATTGTGTTTGTTTATCAGATACAAAACAACGAAGATATCCTTCCAAACATTTATTTACTATCTCAGTTTGACCATCAGATTGAGGATGATAAGATGAGCTATGAGCTAATTGAGTACCCAAACAAGAAAATAACTCCGTCCAAAAATTTCCCGTAAAAATGGGATCTCTATCGCTCACAATAACCTTTGGGCTTCCATGTAGCTTTTGAATTCTGTCCACAAATGTAGTAGCAACTGTACTTGCTTTAAATGGATGAGATAATGCACAAAAGTGTGCATACTTGGTAAGTCTATCAACTACCACCATGATGACATTCTTTCCTTCGGACTTAGGTAAACTTGTGATAAAATCCATTTAAATCTCCTCCCAACGTTGACTTGGAATGGATAAAGGTTGTAGAAGTCCCAGGGTCTTAATTGTCTCCACTTTATTCTGCTGGCAAACCAAACATTCCGCCACAAACTTTTGAATATCAGATTTAAGGCCATCCCAAAAAAATCTTTCTTCACCCTGTGGTAAGTTTTTAAAAATCCTGAGTGTCCTCCTAAAGGAGAAGTGTGCAATTCCAAAAGAATATTTTGTTTTAGTTGGGAATTATTTCAAAGATATAAGCGATCTTTGTACCATAAGGAATCATTTTTCCAACTAAATGTATCAGATGTACTAGGATCTTGCTGCAACTTTTGAATGAGTGTCCACACTTCTTCGTCCTTCTTCCATTCATCCCTTGCTTTAGTTATCCAATCTGGTTGGATAATAGAAACGGCACAAAGCAATGCTTCCACCTCTTAATTCTTTCTTGAGAGTGCATCTGCAACAACATTTAGCTTCCCTTTTTTGTAGATTATTTCAAAGTCATAACCCAACATCTTTGTGACCCATTTTTGTTGCTCTTCTGAAGATAGTCTTTGTTCCAAAAAAATTTTAAGGCTATCATGATAAATTTTTACCTTGAAGTGCTGTCCCATTAGGTAAGGTCGCAATTTCTTTAGTGCATGTAGTATCGCTAACCTTTCCTTCTCATAAATAGCTTTTTATAACACTTTCCTTTGATTTGACGACTTTCAAAAGAAATGGGTCTTTCTTCTTGCATTAAAACAGCACCAATTCTATTTCCTGAGGCATCACATTTCACAATAAAGGTTTTTGTGAAGTCTAGCGTAGCTAAGACCGGTGCTAGGTACATTGCCTCTTTAAGATGTTAAAAGGCCTTAGTTGCTTTAGGAGTCCATGAAAATGCATCTTTATTCAATAATGTTGTTAGAGGTGCTATTATTCTCCCATAATTCTTAACAAACTTGTGATAATACCCTGTTAACCCAAGAAATCCTCGCAACTTCTTTATGGTTGTGGGGACTTTCCATTCCTTAATGGCTGTAATTTTGTTAGGGTCTACCTTAACACCCTCGTGAGATACAATATGACCCAGATATTCCACCTCTTGTACTCCAAAGAAAAATTTGGATGCTTTTGCATATAATTGTTTCTCCTTTTGTGTGTTTTGCACATTATTGAGATCAAAATATTGCTCCAACTATAGTATCCATGTTATGGGATCCTTGCCATCAAAATTCCTCATATCCATCTTTGGAATATGGTTGTTCTTCCATCCAACATTAGAGTTTATGAAATCACGATTAACGTTTATTTTGTTCTCATCATGAGTTTCCTCTACTATCTTTTTTCCATTAGGAAACATTTCTTATATCAACTTTTCCAAATCATTCTTCATGTTTTCCATGTTGTCTTTCATTTTTTTCATCGATCTTAGCTTCCATGTCATCCATCTTAGCTTCCATGCCATCCATCTTAGCTTCCATGTCCACTTCCATGACATTCATCTTAGCTTCCAAACCATTCATCTTAGCTTCCACGCCTTTCTTCAAACCATCCATCTTATTTTCCATGCCTTTCTTCAGAACTTCAATTTCATTTTTTGTTGCTCTTTGCGATAGAGAAATTTGGTGCACTTTCTCTTGTAATTTTGATATCTCATGTTGTGTTTCTTCGTCTTCATGAGTCGTAGTATAGCCTTCTGAAGGCTTAATGGGTGTTGAATTCTTTTTAGGGGGCATTTTAGAACCCAATACTGATATCTATTCTTCAATATTCCCTTGGAATAAATTCAAACTAATTTTATTTTATTTTTCAAACGATACTTATGTAATTTGAAAAAAAAACACACCTTTTTCTTACTTTTGAGGAGCTCGATATTGAAACTGAATTATCTTTGTGATTTAGGATATTCAATATATAAAATTAGTCCCTAATGTAGCACTCTGAATCTTCTTTCGAATGCCACTGGTCTGACCTGATTTGGATTCTTCAAGACAAAGTTATGCCCAATCTCCCGCGATGACCTAATTATGGAATAGTTTAGTAGAGCGAACTTGTATGACTTGCCACGTGTCTCTGTGTCCTCCTTTCACTCTGAAATTAATATTCCAAAAACTAAAGTCTGTGTAATTTCGGCCACTTTTTACGGAATCCCAATCTGACACTCAGAGAGAGAGTTATGTCATTTTTCCCACAGTCACCTATTTGAGATGAAATTCAGGAGCCTGAAACAATCCTATCTTCCACAGATTATATCTCACCAAATATTGTGAACCAGGATTTGAGATTTCTACAGAAAGTTCCTCAAGATTTTGGCTTCACTCTATGAAAATTTCAGCTTCTGAACCCTTGCAGAAAAAAAATTTATAGTGAAAATTTTGTGATCACCTTTTTCGGTTAAATTCAGGAACCTGCAAACTTCCCTAACTTCCACAGATCATATCTCCGCAAATATTGCGAAACAAGCTTTGAAATTTTTCAAAAATTTTCCTCAGGATTTTAGCTTCGTGCTCTAAAAATTTCAGCTTCTAAACCTTTGTATAAAATAATTTATAGCACAAATTCCACGATGACCTGTTTGGAACAGCGAAACCCTAGAATCCAAAGCTCTGATACCAAATGTTATGAAACCAGCTCCAAAAATAGAAGAAAATAGATATCAACACCTTAGAAATAAACCACTTCAAGGGGGAAACCTCCAATACATTACATGAATGAACAATTCTTGGATGATACAAATGACAAAACCTCATTTCTATATATAGGAGTCCATGGGACCACAATGTAATCCTAGTGGGGCCACAATGTAATCCTAGCCGACCTAACAATAAGAATGTAAGGGCGCAATAATAACAGTATGGGGGTTACAGGGGTACAAAAATAACAATAAGGGGGTCTAAATTAACATAATAAGATACTATACTGGTAATATAAGGACCTAACATTGAATATGATTCTGTGTTTGCATATGAATTGTAATTCTGATTCAGAATTTGGTCACTGGTTTTTCACTATACTCAGTAGCATGCTTTGGACATAATATTACACCCAATTGACTATGAATGCAAAGGAATTTTCAATATTTTGGTTGATTTAAATCTAGTTTTTACTTTTGATATATCATTTCTATTTTAGGTTGTATGTGCCCTTCACCCACGAATGGATAGTTTACGCACTGCACATTTAATGAGTTTACATTTATTTTTATCGAGACTTATTCTCCCTATTCGAATTCTGGGCTTGATTTTAGGATATTTGATAGGTTAAAGGAGTATTATAACCTATATTTTATGAGGTGTAAAATTTCATTAAAATGTTCTACTATGTAACCCAAATTACGCATTAGCATACTTTATGTTCTTCAATTTAAGTCTGGTCTAGTTTAGTTGCGTTTGGAATTTTTTCGAAAGCGTATGAAAGCAATACTTCCCTTACATTTTGAGTTAGTCACTGGTTTTTAGAGGTAACCATTAGCTTCTTGGTATTTCCAATTTATTAATTCGCTTGTATTCCTAAGGAATTTGTTATTCCTCTGTTTATTTAAATCCTGGGTTTAACATTCTGAACTTGTATATTGTTCATAGTAGTATTTGAAATCAATACATTCATGGGAGCTGTTAGCAAATCTCTTCTTTCCCATATGATTTATGGGTTGTACATTTACGTCATATCTATAATTTTAATTACATCTGGGTATATTCGTTTGTTCTTGGGTTAATCTCTACGTTACCCATACCATCTGGGTATAATACTCTGGATTATTACGCAAAGTATGTACTACCCTTGGCTCCATTTATTTATGAGATATATATATATGTTCATTATTTTGCAATTGGGGATTTTCCTCCTTGTATTATTTATGTAAGTTACGTAACCAATTTCTGGGTTGTTTCCCTTCACACTGCTCAGGGAAAATGCATAACCTATATGGGTGTTCTACCCCTTAAGTTTTTCACGCAAATCTCATAACGTAGTTTAATTCCTTATTTGATGTTTGGCACAACCCTTCTTACCCCTATTCTATTTCTCATTTTGACATTATTGTACATTTAATTTTGATTGTAGTTTCCCTTCTGTGTAGCATTTCATTTTTTTATCTAAATTTAATATGTCGATTGTTGTCACCAAGGTTAATCCTTTTCTTAGATCGAGAATTTTGTTGAAGGAGATGAGGATGTCAGCCTATCCTTGCATCCTTCCACCGATTTGGGTTATTTTGATAATTTATGAATTTTTTGGATTTCTCCTTTATGTATTTCCATGCTTATATGCTGGAGGATTCCTTCGCTCAAAAAATTGTTTTATTTGTATGCAAGTGGAACGAGAAACCTCACAACAACGTGCTAAGGTAATGTATCTCTCTCCCTTACACATTACTATTTTTTACTTATTATTCTATTTGGCTCTCTCTAATTTTCACATTTCTTCTCTTTTACAGGTATGCTTTTGAAGTATATTGGTATGCCTGAAAATCAAGGTTCCCGCACTGCCCATACTTACCAAGTGTATTCTTCCTCGAGTTAGTAGCATGTTGTTCCAGCATGGCTCTCCTTTTGGCACTTAGCTTAGACAAGTGGTATTGTAGTTCCTATGTTTAGGTATTAGTGTCATACTTGGCCTTTGACAGTTAATGAACTTATGTAATATGTGTTCTTCTTTTTAATTCATTCATATACATATGATTGTGTAATTGTCAAGGATGCACAAGGATTATTGTATCTAGACAGTTTATATATATATTTATCTTTTGGAAATACAGATTACATTTCCTCATCATATCAGTGATGGATGCATATGTACTTATATCATACTTTCATATTTTATAATGAAGTCATCTATTTTTGAATCCTTTCATGTGTTATGTGCTTTCAGAATTCACTTGGATAATTATAGTTACTTGCTGAATTTCTAGTAATTATTACATGTATCTGTAATTCATTCATAAATGAATTTGTAGTTTCTTCTATATTGTATCATGCACTCACTTCCTTTTATTTTGCCTCAATAACTAAAATTTTCAGATTCAGTATTATTTATTCCTTCCAACAAATTTAAAGAATATTACTTTTCCAAAGCTAGATCTGTCTTAGCTTAATCTCTAAGTTTTCAATTTTATGCTCATCATTCTAGCAATTGTTTAACTTAATTTCTACAAGTTGTCTTATTTATTTTATTTCTAACATATATGAGTAAGTAGACAATGTTTACTCTTTGATCATAACCCCTTTGGGGGTTTATAATTAAACGTATTGTAATTGTATCCACCTACAATACCTTAGTTTATTGTACAAAACACAGTATCGACAGTGTATTTAACACAGTATTGACAATGTACAATACACAGTATTGACACTATAAAATACACATTATTGACACTATAATATTAACCAAGCATATGCAACTAGCGTATACCACCATTCCAACTTGGTTTAACATAACATGATTCCCTCAATTACAAAAAAGAATTTGTCTATTAACTTAGACAAGCTAATGCTTCTATCCATTACTAAAATATAAGAAATTAATTATAAAATTTCTACATGTTGCATACCAACTTGTAAAGACAAATTTTCCTCCCACCAGGTTCTTATCCTTAGAACTCTCCCCCGAGCATAGATCAATTTTCCCCCGATGTTGACAACCTCTTGTCACACTAGTGATGGCACTTTTAAGCCCACTTTCCCCAACAAGTTCCCATAATGGCGTCACGTTATTATGGGTTGATTTTTCCCATATCCTAGGCATTACTTTTGTTTTTTCCACAAAATTTTGCTTTTAAAACTCGATTTTCCTCAACATAGTTTTTCTTACCACTGCCCATTAACTTTCCTCTTTACTGGGGATTTCTTATATATTTTTATTCTATCTAATTTATTTTATTTATTTTTCTCCAAAGGATTTTTTTGGAGAACTTTTGAAAAGTACAAAATTCTATCCTATCCTCATGGATAAGAATTTCCATATCTCAATTACTCTATCTTTACAAAATTTCCATAATTTTCATCAATAATTATTAATTAAAATATTTCCACCAACAACATAATTGTTCCACAGTTCCACATAGTCTTGGTACTATTTACATAAAAATAAGAGCTGCAAATCAGGGGTATTAAATAGTCCCACCCTAAAACAAAAAAATCATCCTCAGTGTTAGCAGATACTCTTTTTATTCTTTGAACAGTGTCGTGAACTCTTATTTCACGCTTTCTTCTCGCTCCCATGTAGCTTCTTCAGGTGTAATGTGTTTCCACTGCATTTTCACTCGAGCTACTGTTCTATTTCGCAGCATGATTTCTTCCCATGTACAAAAATATTCACGAGATGAATCATGCATAATATTTCTTTAGGTATATACCATTATTGGGCTCTCCCAAAGAAACATTGTCATAATAAAAAATTCACAGGATGTGTGCAAGTGAACAATTAAGTTCATGTGTTATGTTGCTAAAGAAAAGCAGTGTAGATTTGTGCTCTATTGTTGAACATAAACCGCGCAGAATGAGAAAACTCAAGGAATAAAATAAAATTCAGGGTAACAAATCACAAAATCTAAAAGGTGACTATCTTGAGAAGACTCAAATTGGGCTATCAAAAAGGGATCAAAAATTTAAAAAAAAAAACAAGGAAAAGGAAGAGAACAAGACTTTCCCAAGTGTAGTCTCCAATTTTTCATATTGGACTAATCCCTCTTACAGATAAGAGTAATCCCCCTATATTTTCAACAAAACCCAGTAACAAGCAGACAATCAAACTACTCTTTCCATGAATCTATTTTTTCTTGAATCATAAATCTAAATGGAGAGGAAATGAGATTCATACCTTATTGTTAAATTCTTGATGAAGATCCTCGTTATGCCTCGATGCAGCTCTTCAATGCTTGAAACAGACATGCACACATAGAAACCATAGGATCAAAGGAATATGCAGCTTAGATGATTCAAAGATTCAAACTAATGTTCAAGTAGATTAGTAACCAACATCATTTCAATGGGAAAAATAGAAATAAGACAAATCATTCATGAGATCCATAAAACATTGTAGTGATAAAAAGAGATCAATTGTATTAATTCAAAAATATAGAAGAGTCTCACAACCTTTACCTTGATGAGGTGAAGCTCCTCCCATAAGTATTCAATCCTTTCCTTGGATGATGAGCTCTCCAAACCAATTTGACCAACATAAGTCTATCTTCAGCAACCTCCTTCAACCCTCTAGCCTGTAATTTATTTATAAGCCAAGATGAGGAAGTTTCTTACCCATATCAAAAGGATGAGATCCACTAAAGGTATAATTAAGGTTCCTTGAAGAATTTTAATTAACTCCATGATGGGAGGGTGTTGGCTCGAGGGGTCCTGACCCAGGTTCGGAGGAGAAGGTTTGCCAACAAAACCCTATACTACTGGCCCTTTCGGCAGTGACCTGATTGCACAGGTCAACGTCTCACCCGAAGTATTATGGGTGGGTGCTGGAACCAGGTTTTCGCACCCTGAGAAAGGATAAGTCAAGTAGGGTTGCGTCCGGATTTATAATGACCAGATCGCCTATGTCAGAACCGGATCTATAGATCTCCTTCACATCCACATGCGCAAGGTCAACTATACTTACTATACTCAACAAATCATATACTTCTAAAATAGTAGTGCAGCATTACAGTTATTCATTGCATAAAATAGAACAGACCCAAACGCAAAAGAAACACTTAACATAGTACCTTCACAGCTTAATACAGAATATTCATAACACAATAGCTATCAAAGATTCACATCAACAATAAAAATATATTCAGCTACGCAACAACCTTTCTCATTCATTAATCCTTCAGTTCCTTCTTACAATACCCAAACCCAACCTATGCACACAGCAGCAGGGTCCGCACATAGCAAGACCTTGAATCTCCGCGCACACAGCCAGCAGGAGTCATTTCCCCAAAAACCCAAACAGATATACTAAGCCACAATTCGCATCAAGATCTCATCATCTTCCTACCTTAAAATTCAAAATGTCTTTCTATTTATAATCATCTAGCCTAATCCTTCCTATGGTCCGAAAACTGTGGTTTGCAGACTCGAGTTCTACCCTTTGACCCGTGACAATGCTTTCGGGGCTTTGACCCACCCCAAAACCATTGCGTCAGACTAAATATAATCAAAAATATACAAAATCGGACCAGTTTCGCAGCTTGTAGGAGACCCTGTTCCAACAGTCCCCCAACACAATATTGTGACTCGTCTCGAGTCACTGTGGTGGTGTGGTCTCTATCTACACACGTAGGGCATTGATGGCTGCAATCATTGGAGGAAATACTTCTTGACTATGAGAAGCAACACTCTGCACGATGTCTACAAGCTTCTGGGAGGTCGGTCCTTTAGTAGCCATGGTAACCCACTCTAATATCTGTTTGAGTCGCTCGATTGCGCCATTGGTATCCTTTGATAGCTGGAGGGAAGCGTCGGCCCATGACTTTAAGCATTTTGTGATGGCATGCCTCGTTCTTCGGAGATCCACAATCATATCTCAGAGCATGTTGCTAGTCTTCAAGAGTGCCAGATGCTACGCAGGGACTAAGGAGGGCAAGGTAGCTTCAATTTGATCGAAAGCAGCTTCCTTCTGTTGCAAGTCCTGCTTGATGTTCTGAAGAACTGAGTTGAACTGGACTGTTGTCCAGAGCTGCATGTCTGACTCGAGCAATTGAGTACCCTGAGTAAGTTGTCCCGTAATGATTTATGTAGCTTCTGTTACTAGCGCAGCATGCTAGGCTTGTACCTCTGAAGGTGTGGCAGACTGTAATTGGGCCTATAATGCGGTGAGTTACTGGTCCATTTGGGTCCTGAGGGTCTGTATTTCATTTCTGGATGCTTGTAGTGTTGTAACCAAGCCTTCTACTGTAGCTAAAAGCGGAGTTGTAGCCGGGAGCTCATCTAGGACCTCTATGTTGAGCTGGTGAACCACTGTTTCGAGCTGCACTGTCTACGAGATAGCAAGGGAGACATCTACGGTATTTCGTGCGATGATCGGCATGGCCACATCGAGTTGTTGATGCACAGTCCAGTCGCAATGATGGATCTCTTATAGCATGGTGGTGTGTAAACCTTGTAACACCTCACGAGGCAGCTGCGCCAAGTCCAATTGTAGTTCCGTATCCACTGGAGGGTGGGCGCCGACCAGGACAATGCTAGGCAACGAATAAGCACGGTTTTCGTTTGTAGTTAGCCCGGTACTGTTGGTAGGGGGTGGCGTATCTGTCTTTATCCGGAGGTCTCAAAGCTCAACAAGCATGGTGTTGAGTGAAATATTTTTCCATGCTTCTATGGTTTCCCATTGATCCTCTGTAGCCAGAGTAAGTGTGTCTATGATTTTCTCGAGATCACCATCAGTTACCGTGATCATTGCGTCATAGTCTGGGCGTTGGGTGTGCTGCTTTTTTTGGGGCCCCTTTGCAAGCTCCTTATGCTGCTTCATACCCCAAGGGGCTGTAATATCCTTGTTAGTTAGCTCTTTCATTCGCAGGACTAGCTGTGATTTGACCGAGTCAGCTCTCACAGTGATCTTCGACAGTTGCGTAACATCTTTTATGGCTTCTTCCAAGCCCATCCGACTGGATCCTGTGATCATCCCTAGATGGGAAGGGGTGTTAAATTCTGTCATATAGCTTTGACGCCAATCCGTGCAAGGTTCGAAGCCAATTTTCCCTGCAGGGAGCCAGAGGTAAATTAGCTTATAAATTTCGGCATCCCCAGACCCGCTTAACGTAATGTCCAGAGGCTTTGGACTGGTAAGCACCGAATCGTCTGCGGGGTTAGGGGCTGCCATATTAACATAAGGAGGGGGTCCTGAATTTGGAGACTCATAAGTAGCAGAAGTGATTTGATTGGGTATGAACAGAATGCGAAAGGTTTTGAAAATCATGCAGCAGAACAATACATGTAGATTACAGAGATGATATGGAACCTTGGTCGGAGTTATTCTTTCTCCTTTATAGTGCCCGTGGTTGTCCAATGGTAAGGTGAATCTTACTTGGAACTTACCATCAAGAAAATGGTAAAAACTCACAATAACCTGCCTCATTAATTGCCAGCCGCCTTTTTTCCGTAACGGTAATATTCCCTTTTTACCAGAGTTCAGTGTTCTGATTGTCATCATTTGCACCCTATGGCCTTCCCACAGATCTATTGACCTTGGATGAAGCATTCGTGCTACTTTCGCATCCTAACTTATATTTGAAGTAGGGTGTGATGTAATGCGATTCAGGTACAACCTAAACAACTTGGCAATCATGCGCATCCCATCCAGTGCCGAGGTTGGAATAGTTCGGGGATCATCCTTTCCTTTCATTGGGCTGAGGCTGCAGTATTCAACCATGTGTGGTACATGTGTTCCCCATGGTTTGGATGTGATGTACAGGCGTGGTCTACCCTAAGTCAAGGTGTCATTGTTCTGCAGAGCTGCGTTGAGTGCTCCTGTGCCATCCACCACCCTAAATATTTGCATAAACTCATCCCACAAAGTCTCCCAATGGCGAGTGCGCTGATGTAGCTCCACATCTAAATACCATGCAGCTGGACGTAGTCCCAGATCATGGATAAATAGTTGGACCCGTTCTTTTGGGGTTCTGTCGCACCATTGTGTTTCCCATGCGAGAAAATATCTGCATGGTTCTTCTGACCCAAGGAAATTTTGGATCTGTCTTACAGCTAGAGCTTCAAACCACAGGATCATCTTATCTCGACATTCATCCCAATCATGGAATACCTTCTCATGCGTATCCCACCAGCGCGCAAGTATTTCACACAGGGCTAGCTTAAGAGCCTATAGCCTGCATCCCTTGGGAACTTTTGCTTCGAATGCACGTAAAAATTCCTTAATGTTACCCGAATCCCCAAATTAGGGTAGGTCTCTTACCTCGGAGGAGATGCAGCGGAAGTTCCTTGTGACTCGAAGACATCGTAGCACCAAAACCTCATGCAACCGGCCTTGCCAATTCTCTAGTTCCCCATCGGATTCAGAAAAGAATTCACTGTCTTTTTTTAAAAATAGTACTCCTTCTGTCTTGGGTTTAATCCAATATTCGTCCTGCATAGTCAAGTTGTAAATGTGATCCACCTCCTCCTCATCTCGCGCTGGCTCTGTATATCATGCACCCTTTGCGGGATCCAACGGTACTATTACTCGTGTACCGTTATTTTCAAACACCATGCTTCGCTTTTTGAGATTGATAACACCCCTCATATCTATAGAAAATTCTAGTCCTAGGAGCGCAGGGTAGGGGTCTGCATTTTCTACAATTTCTATTACCTCAAAGTCAGCTTGGGTCTTTACTCCTGCGATATCGACCATGATTTTTGGCAGCCTTCCTAGAGGGATGTTCTTATGTTGATTCACCATGCGTAGCTGGATGGTGCACCATTCCAACTTAGGTTCCCCCATTCGTTGCCATGTTTGTTTAGGTAACACATTCACATCTGATCCATGGTCCAAAATAACCTGATCCATCTCGTAGTCACCAATCTATGCAGTCAGCTGCATTTCTCTTCCGGTGCATTTTTTATACATGTATAGTTTGTGTACATCCTTGGTCCCTGGGGTCGGATCGGGCCGCGCTGCTCAGTTATTCATTAATGTCTGAAGGTTCTCTGCAGCCTTTGGGTTACGTAGTAGCTTCATACATGCCTGCAAAAAGGGATCTACCCCCTCATCTATCTTGAGGTGCGTTGGTACCTGCACAGTAGCTTCTTCTTCCTTAGAAAAGTCTTGGCCAGCTGCGACCATTGTTTTGTGTCCCTTGTTCATGTTTGATCCTTCTTGATGGGTCAGAGGATCCCTAGCAGCTTCTTCCTTTGGTCCCCAGGTGGCCATCCCACTGTGTGTTATGACTTTCAAACTTGTTTCCATGTTCCTTAACTTGGCTTTAACTCTCTATACATTCTGCGTAGGGGTGGGCTGTTTTTCCTGCATTTTTTCTATTAAAATTGGGCAATCTTCGATCACATGGTCTAGCCGTCTGCAATATCGATAGGATTGTTGTGTAGGATTTGGGAAGTCCCTAGAAAAGTGCCCTACTTCTCCGCAATTATAGCAAATTAGTTGTCTGCGTCCTCGACCTGCGCTTCCTCCCCAACCTCCTCCCCTGCCCCTTGCTGGAGAGCCACCAAATTTCGTCGAAGATCTGGGTGACGCAAGTTCAGATAGTACCCTATACAAGTTTCCTCGATCTATCATTAGATCAAAAGTTCGACAGTTATGCTCATTGTGTTCTACCGACTGGTAGAACCTGCACCACTGTTGCTTCATTTCTTGGACATACGCTCCTAGTCGGGGGCAATGGTTCATGTCATGCAACCCTGCAATGCGGCATTCATCGCACCATAACACAGATCTGCTTGAGCCTAGACGCACTAGGTTGGGTTCTCCACTTGCTCCTGGATGCACCGGACTAGGTCCTCCTGCCTGCATGTAATATGTTAATAGTGGGCACTGATCCTTCCTATGGCCAGATACCCGACATCATATGCACCATAGATCTGGGCTGGCTCCTTTTCCTCGTTCCTTTCGCAGGTTCTAAATTTCCATGTGCATAGCTCCGAGCTTCTCCTGAATTTTTTGTACTCCTAACGAAGTGTCTTCTCTAGGCACATCTTCTAATTTCATAGCGACTTCCATAGCTTTTTCCTGCAACTCGAAGGTTTGGTGACTCATTTTTGTGTGCAGGAGAGGAAACAACATAGCGATGAACCATTCTGTATGTTGTCTATTGTCATACTCAAATCCTCCTTCCCTGATTTCTCTCTTCAGTCGCTGATCAACCTCCCATACAGATTCAGACGCTCCTTGCTTGAAGTCCTTCACATATACTACTAACTGAGAGTAAGATTTTGGCTTTTAGAACTATTGCTTCAGAGCATCCTTAATATCTTGAATAGAGGCATTCCCGTTCTAAGATATGTATTGCATATACCAATCCAAAGCTCTTTCTTCGAATGCTAGGGACAGTTGTGCCCTCTTCACCGTATCGTTTGTCACATTTTTCGCAGTCCATATAGAATCTGCAACAAACCAAAATCGGTCCATATCCTCATCTCCTACCCCTTTGAAGATAGGTATTTTTAGGTGCGCAGCCATATCACTATCCGGTGGAGGTGGTGGTATGGGCGAATTCTTACCTTTGTGCAGCCTGTACGGCGGTGTAGCTGGGGGGCTCTGCGCAGCCGTCTCCCCCAGAGGGTTATATATAGATCTTTCCCCTTCAAGGTTGGTTCAATAGTATTTACCACTACTTGTCATGCTCTCGTCTGGGGCCGAGGTCATTCACTAGGTATGACTACACAGAATAATCTTTTCGCACAATAATATCTTAGTCAACAGGGGTAATGTCTTCAGAAACTTTCCCCAGAAGCCCTTAAAGAATCTTCGCTCTGCTTCGAAGTAGGAGACGAACTAATCAATCGCAAATTCTGTCACAAACCCTCCTAGCACACTGTCCACCCAGTGATCCACCGTGCAAGTGATGGTATTATCAGTCCTTTCCAGCTGCTAGATTAGCCCTGGAGTCCACTGAGTGACTCATACGTCCTTCCAACACTTCTAGAACTCTACGAGCCTTGCCAGCCACTCATGAAGCTCGATTGAAAATTTCACAAATAAAATTTCGTAGCTTTCCATGAGAATGTACCTGTTTTTCCAATTTTCGTCGTTAACCTCATGTTGTGATTCTCTTTTATCGTAAATTCCTGAATCTGCTTTTCAAACCACTCTTCAATTTCCTTCCTTTCAGGCTTTTATTATTCTCTTGCCATTACCCGATCCCTCACTCAAAATGCTCCAGGTGCCGGCAACGGAACCATTTGTTGGCTCGAGGAATCCTAACCCAGGTTCGGAGGAGAAGGTTTTCCAACAAACCCCTAGACTACTGGCCCTTTTGGCAGTGACCTGCTTGCGCAGGTCAAAGTCTCACCCGAGGTAGTATGGGTGGGTGCTAGAACCAGGTTTCCGCACCCTAAGAGAGGATAGGTAATTCAAGCAGGGCTACGTCCGGCTTTATAATGACCAGATCGCCTATCTCAGAACCGGATCTATAGATCTCCTTCGCATCCACGTGTGCAAGGTCAACTATAATTACTGTACTCAAAAAATAATATACTTCTAAAATAGTAGTGCAGCATTATAGTTATTCTTTACATAAAATAGAACAGACCCAGACGCAAAAGAAACACTTAACGCGGTACACAGAATATGCATAACACAGTAGCTATCAAAGATTCGCATCAACAGTACAAATATATTCAGCTACGCAACAACCTTTCTCATTCATTAATCCTTCAGTTCCTTCTTATAATACCCAAACCCAACCTGCGCATACAGTAGCAGGGTCCGCACACAGTAGGACTTGGGATCCCCGCGCACACAGCCAGCAGGAGTCCTTTCCCCAAAAACCCAAATAGATCTACCAAGCCACAATTTGCATCAATATCTCATCATCTTCCTACCTTATAATTCAAAATGTCTTTCTATTTATAATCATCTAGCCTAATCCTTCCTATGGTCCGCGAACTGTGGTTTGCGGACTCGAGGTCTACCCTTTGACCCGTTACAATGCTTTCGGGGCTTTGACCCACCCCAAAACCTCTGCGCTAGACTAAATATAATCAAAAATATACAAAATCGGACCAATTTCATAGCTTGTGGGAGACCTTGTTCCAACAGAGGGGCTAGACTCGAATAGGCATGACCTCGAAGCTTTTAGTTGGGATATATTCACCCAACAAGGCTTCCATAATTAAATTTTATTTTTACTTTTTCTTGAGTAATTTGTGTGGTCTATAATGGAAGACAAAGTGCATTTCTGCGTGGGTACCAATGGTAGGAACTATGCATGCGCAGAAACGAGCTAGGAAATCGTGCAAGTCACTAAAAATAAATTTTTTAGATTTATAACCCAAAACTATTGCATTCTTCAAGTTCATTAATTTTTTGACTTGCAAAGGAGTGCTTTTGAGCACATGAATTGGATGGAAAAATATCCATTCTAGTGGTCATTTTTCATGGTGACAAAATGACATGTAACATGAAATTTTGGAGTAGTTTTGACCCCCTAAATGGAATTTTTTTTTAGCTCTACAGCAGGCCCATAGCCATAGGCAAGTTCCTGTGACAAATCTTGTAGTTTTGGGAGAGGCATTTCCAATCATGTATCATATGTGACAAATTGAGATAATATGACCAAGTTACAACCCCGGGAAGTTGACTTCCTAACTAACCCTAAAAGGGCCCACAAACTCTTGGCATTCCATCTCATGGGATTGGGGTTTTGGTTTTTTAGGCTTTTCTATTATTTTTCAATAATAAAAATGCCCTTGAGCCTAATTGTAACAGAGTTCATAAGCATTTACCTGCCACATATCTTCTCAGAGATAAGCTACGATCACCTGAGCTAGTTTATTTCCATTCTGTCTCTAAGCATATTTAAGTTCTTTCATATTAATGAAATGAAGTGTTATTTATTTTTCATCTCTATATTTATGGTTATATATGTATTATGTTGTGTTCCTGTTTAAGTTCGGATCAGAAAAAACTATGAAATATCGGTCATAACTGCACAGACAAAGTGTCCTAGGTGCGGTTGGAAGGTTCCAACCACACTCACAAGTCAAGTTGTGTGTGGTTGGGGAGAAAAGCTGGGAAAAAGAGTGGTCAAGTGCAAATAAAAAGTTCAAAAACATAATGACTCAAAAGGTCTAACCCTAAGGAGAAAAATAGGTTGATAACAATTGGACAATGACACAAATAAATGGAAGATGAGCACATGAAGGGGAGACAACGAGAAATTTCACACAAGAAAAGAACCACAGAATTAAAGGCAGATATCTCAAAGGGAAATCTTAGATAAGGCAAGTCATAGGAAGAAGTGGGGATCGCCCAATAAATCCTAGTTTATGGGCAAGGTCAAAGGGCTAGTTTTATGGATTTGTAAATAAGAAAAAATTTGGGGTTTCTATTGGTTCAAGGTGTAAGTCTTAGGCATATACATGAATTTTTTGAGACTTGGAAATCTTTGGAAATATTGTCATTGATGGAAAAAAAGCACAAAGGAGCAGCACCTGAACTATCAAAAAGGAAAGGGTAGCAAAGGTAGCTAAGAATCAATGCAGACAAGGAGCAAAGGTAGCAAAGAAGTAGAGGGAGCATAGGCAGCAAAGGAAGAAAAGGAAGCTAAGGCAGACAAGGTAGTAGTGAGTGAGGTGAGTAGCAATATAGTGAGTACATCGTGCAGCAAGAGTAATAATCCCAAGTCGGAGTGAATAACGAATAGAAGAAGAAGCTCAGGAGAGATCAGCGTGTTTAGAAACTGAATAAAGCTCAGGAGAGATCAGCGCGTTTAGAAACTTAATAAAGCTCAGGAAGGATAACAGATATGCAGAGTAGCGGTGGTCACAGAAAGAAGAAAAATAGACTAAGGTAGAGAACACTTAGAGAAATTCCAAGGGAGGCGATCGGACGTAGAATCAAAGTTTTAAGATTTAATGGCAGAGATCAAAGCAGGCGGAAGAGATGAAGAAGGGCCGCATAAAGGATGAGTGGATGGTCAATATTAGATCGCAGAAGTGAAGGTGAGATATGACTGGATGAGATTACATCGCATGATAAGTTGGGAAGGACAATCAGATTTGCAAGCAGCATCGGGGACCGTAGATCTGGTGCAGATCAACGATGACAATCACATTGCAACTGTGAACATATCGCATATCACAAGGTATAGTGATTATGGTTAAGACTCGCAAGATAAGTTATTTTGTGTGTGATGCGAAGTGGAGAAGGGACACGTGTTGGCATGGCAGGGCAAGCAGTGAGGACTGTTAGATTGTATGGAGGATCAACAGCGGATGGTGATTCGTGAGCTCGCACATCACAAATGTTAGCAGGCAGCACTAAGGCTTCGCAAGGTATGTTAATTATTTTTTGATGTGATAAGGTTAAAAAGATGCGATGTGGTGAAAGGGAGGAGCCATGTGTCAGCACCACGCATTAGCGCACATCGAAGATTTTATGGTTTAAGGTTCGCATGGTAAGTTATGTTGGATGTGATGCAGTGAAAGGAAGGAGCCATGTGTCAGCACTGCACATTAGCACACATCGCAGATTTCATGTTTTGTGCTTAAGGTTCGTATGGTAAGTTAAGTTGGATGCGAAGCGATGTGATTGCATATTGCACAAGATAGGAGATACGTTATTGTTTGGCCTTGAAATTATCATTCACTTCAATTAAATTTTCACTTATATTTCCATATTATCACCTTCACTCCACCTCCATTTCATTACATTTACCTTACCATTACCACTATTGGGTTACATTTATGTTTTTCCAAACTTTATTAATTCTTAGCATTTTTAAGTGAATTTGTGGCTAAAAATTAGAAACTAATGTGCATATTCTTATACCTAACAAGTGGGATGAGATTGTTGCCATGTGTAGGTCAAACGGAAGCTTCTAAAATACCTTTATGTGGCCTCCCAAAACCAAATTCGAATTTGAGTAGAGAAGATCATGGGATCATGAGGATATGTGTCTCATTTCCTATTTGTATTGAAACTCTAAGAAAACATGTGTCTTATCATTTCCTATTTTGATTGTAACTCTAGATATATGGGGAGAGATTCATGGACACTCATTAATGAGATAAATTCTCATATTTTTGTATAAATAGGGGAAGCTTTCTCCTATCAAAAGATGTGAAAAATAGGAGAAGAAGATAAAGAATTATAGAATGTTTTGTAACAAGGCTTTAGATGGAATGGGATGTAAAGTTGTGAGTTTCTCAATAAAGAAATTTATTTTCTATTATTGATTTTTAGAAAGTGAAATTTTGTAAGTTGGGATGCTATTGGACAATGGAAGGGCCCCCATCAACTATGTGCATCCCTTTATAAATTTGTAAGATTAATTAGTTTGTTTTACTTGGATTCATGCAAATAGTTTAGTTTTCCATTGCAATTGTTATTTTATTTTAAAATGTAGATTTACTTTACTGTGTAATCTTATGTTTCCTAATAGGCATCTCAAGAAATTAGTGTCTTATCTATTTTCCAAAATTGGATTGCTTTGGAGCAATAAGAATTCACAATTATCTAGTTTTCTTTAATGTTCTGCCACTTATTTTCTTAGATTAGAATTATCAATCAATTGAGTTAATGGATGTTTTCAAAAGCCATTTCAAGATTATGATGATCCTAAATTGAATGGTTGAATGTCTAATTCATACAGTGATTGAATTTACTCTGCACATTGTTATTTTCTTTCTAGGAATTTAGAAACTAAGGAATATTTGACTTCTTACACAAAACTTCAAGAAGTTAGTACTTCATATTGAAATGTTGGAGAAATTCAAATATACATTAGTTGTTTTTTGCTTTCACATTTTGCTTTCAGGTCCTCACTTAGTTGCATCATTGATATTCCTAAAGATCATTCCAAGGAAATTTATTTAATCATATTTCAAAATTGAATAATTGAATATTTAATGAATGCAATGAATGAGTTACCTTCCACATGAATTATTTGATTTTCTAGATCATTAAGTATAATTGGTTACTTAACACCATCTCAAGAAGATCATACTTCATAATTGAATGTTGGAGTAACCAAAGATACATTAGATGTTTTTCCTCTACTTACTATTCTAGGACATTAGAATTTAAAGTACAAAAGGTTGCTTAACACATCATTTCAAGAAGGTCATACTTCATAATTGAATGTTGGAGTAACCAGAAGTACATTAATTGATTTCATTTTCTGTCTTTACTTTCATGCACTGCAATTTCATTCTTATCTCTAAGAATTAAATCCATGGAATAGGACTAATAATAAGATAAACTAGATGCTTTGTTTTCCAAATTAGATCCTAACTAGCTAACAGATTTTGGTTTATTTTTATAAAAAATTTATTAACTTAGGAACACTTCCTTTTCTTTCTTCTTAAAATTCATTAGATTCATTTAAATATTTTCATAGTTTTAGATTAAAAATTCTTAGACATCAAAGAACAAAAATCCCCCAAAACAATATAAAATACAAAACAATGAAGTAAGAGAAAGGTTAACTAAGCACACACAGTGCATCACACTTCATCAGTTTACTAACCCAAGTCGATAATTTATGTTAGCAATTTAAGACAGTAAATTGACCCAACATTTTAGTGCCATTATCAGGGAAGTGTAATTTGGAGACCTTATTTCTTACATCTAAAAAAATTTCAAATAATAATTTCTCAAGTATGCTCTCCTTATGTGCTTTATGTGATCTAGAGGATCAGAAAAAGTGAACTTTTATGTTAAAAAAATAAAAATAATAATAATAATAATAATAAAATTGTTTTCATCATTTCAATTGATTTAATTTTACAATAAATTTTAAAATAAAATGAAAAATGAAAAATTTAATTTCAATAAATTGTTTTGTTTAATGAAATATATATGTATATTTTTAAATTTTTGAAAATATAATATATATAATTTTATTAACAAATCAATTAAAAAAAAAACGTAATAATTTTTTTTTTGGCTCATGGAAAGGAGACCCATGCATATGCGTGAGGCTAGCCTTTGGTTTGGCCTTATGCATATGTGCAGGCTTTCAATCCACACAAAGACCCATGCACTGCAAAAAAAAAAAGGACCCTTCTCTTTTCCATATTCGATCTTCCTCAAGCAGCAGTTATTAGAAATCGTTTTTAAAATTTGCAGAGACAGACAATGAAGGTGTATCACATGAAGAAATTTTTGATGAAGAGAAGATTGTAAATTACTTATGAAGGGAATATTACAAATTCAATTGCAGAGATAGACAATAAAAGTGTATCACATGAAGAAACTGTTGATGAAGAGAAGATTGTAGACTGCTGATGAAGAGAAGATTACGGATTCCATTGCAGGTAATTGGAATGAGGGAGATCGATCTGAACTTCTCTGTGAGAGACAAGTCATTACACATCAAAACCTGCAAATAAAAAAATTAAACCACATCAATTTTATTTTGCTACAGAAGTACTTGCCAGAAAATGAAATTTCTAGAAATGCGTAATTGTTAAAAACACCCCATTTTAAAACGCATTTTCTGAGCAAACCGGGGCAAATTAGAAAAACTAAAACATGGGTTGTTTCCAGAACAGGGTGAATTAGGTAACCATATAACAATTTGTTGGATTTTGCAGACATTTGGGAGAACTGCAGGGTTCTTCGGAGCTTCATTTTGCAGATTGCGTAAAGAAAAAATGATTTGTTTTGAACTGTTTAAACATGGAAAGTTGAAAGAAAAAGAATCCAAGTGAATAAAAAACTCTGCTCCACATGACATGTGGTCTAAGAGTCCAATTTGATTTAGAAGAATCCAAGTGAATAACAAACTCTGCTCCACATGGCATATGGTCTACGAGTCCATATATATATATATATATATATATATATATATATATATATATATATATATATATATATATATATATATATATATATATATATATTTGCATATACAATCAATTTATTGAAGCAATTTATAAGGAAAAAAAAATACTTGCAAAATTTGATTGAAATATTTTTTTGTGCAAGTACCTTTTTTTTTACAGCTTCAAATATTTTTGACTTTTGCAGCACAAATGACGATTCAATTTGATAGTGACTTGCAGAACAATTGAAAAATTATTTAGACGATTTCTGAACATTTGGAATTAATATTGTTGCTGTGCATTTTTCTATGAAGTTTTAACTTGCAAGACACAATGAATCTTTGTGATGCCAATCGTTTTACTGAGCACAGTGCATGAAGTCATTCGACAATAGGGAGTTGATTTATTTTTCATGGTCATATCTTAAAAATAGACTTGTTATCGAAATCATGAATTGGACTAAATATAATGTTTTCAATTTTCCTTGAAAATCTGTTTCATTTGGCATTAACTCTTTTACGTATGTATCGGAAAGGAATTGATCACTTCTTTTTTAACACACTCACATTTTAAGTTTTAGTGCCAAGTTTTTTTTTGCAGGTTTCGGACGATTGAATGATCAACAAGAAGATTGAATTGTGACGACAATTGGTCTTCAAAAGAAAAATCTCATGAGAAACATAAGAACAAGTCCATGTCCATATTCATCAATTACTCTTCCTCCCTTTTGAATTATAAATCCAAACAAGAACTTCAAATCAAGCTACAGTTATTTTCCAAGAAAAATTCAGTTGTTCATTTTCCTTCATTCACATACACTTTCCATTACTTTTTTTCTACTCCACAAATAAAAGGAAGAATTTCACTTACATGCTTATTGCCCATTGTCATTATTATTTTCCATTTGTCATCTTCCATTTCCATTTTCCTTATCCTATCCTTTTCATTTCGCAAATAAACCTTGCTTCAATGAAAATTATTGAGTCTATAGTCCTTTGAGTCTAAATTCCTTGCAAAAACACCTTGAGGCTTGCATGCCTTAATGGAAAGTCTTCTTGCCGACGAACAATGGAAATACATTAATGTCCCTTATTCATTGGATCTTCTAGGTACTCAACAACAACAAAATTATTCGTACCTAGCAAGATGTGTTTGGACATCTTGACTCTCATTGTCATCAATGGTGAGAGTTCTCGTGTTGACTAGTGGCATCTATTAATGGCCACTAAGTCAACAATTTCCTGCTATGTTCAACATCAGAACATCTATTCACATAGCAAGAATTATGCGAACGATTTTTGAAGACATGAAGACTATCATTTTCAGCATTTTGAAGCAAATGAAGAAGATATGCAACTACAATAGATCAACACCATTCTGCAGCTGCATAATCATATGACAACTGCATAATCAGAGGGCAGAAACAGAATAAGATGGAAACTGTAGAATCAGATGGTAGCTGCAGAATCAAAGGATAGTTGCAGAATCAGCATCATTTCGCAGCAAATTCAACAGTTTTAGTAGAAGCAATAAAAATACATCTTTACTATTTTTCTCCATAACTTGCACAATCAATTGAACAAGATTACAATCAGAATTTTGCAGCCACCACACATGCATCTCATCCATTTTTAAAGGGTAAGTTAAGGTACATCATTTTCTAACTTTTTACCATATAATTCCTTGAAAATCTTGAATGATAATTTTTTGAAAAAACATTTCTCTTCCTCATTTCATAAAATTTCCAATACCATCAGTTGGGGGGAGGGGGGGGGGGGGTATACATTCATATTCATACTTTTCCATGCTCATATCACATCCAGAAACCCACATACTTCCAAAATATATTAAATATTACATTATTATTATGAGCATACAATGGCTTTTCAAAAGTACTCAAAAGATAATTGGATACAAACACAATCATGTTTGTGACACAAGAACCAACCATGATGCAATCCAATAAGAATATACTTTGCAAAAAATAATAAAATTATCATTATGCAAAGTTAAAAGATCAAAATTGAATGCAACAAAAAAGTATGGTTGTAACACAAGAACCAACCATGTTGCAATTCAAGAAAAACACTTTGTAGAAGTATGGAGTTATCAAATGATATCATGCAAAGTTAAGCCAAAGTTCAAGGATTAAAAAATGTTAATCTAATAGATTGCATGAGGGCATGCAATAGCTTCAGTTGGGGGGTATTTTGGGCCTTGAAATTGTCATTCACTTCCATTATATTTTCACTTATATTTCCATATTATTACTTTCACTCCACCTCCATTTCATTACATTTACCTTACCACTATCACTATTGGGTTACATTTATGTTTTTCCAAACTTTATTAATTCTTATAATTTTTAAGTGAATTTGTGGTTAAAAATTAGAAAATAATGTGCATATGCTTATACCTAACAAGTGGGATGAGATGTTACCATGTGTAGGTCAAAATGAATCTTCTAAAAGAGCTTTATGTGGCCTCCCAAAACCAAATAGGCATCTCAAGAAAGTAGTGTCTTATCTATTTTCCAAAATTAGATTGCTTTGGAGCAATAAGAATTCATAGTTATCTAGTTTTCTTTACTGTTCTGCCATTTATTTTCTTAGATTAGAATTATCAATCAATTGTGGTAATGGATGTTTTCAAAATCCATTTCAAGGTGATGATGATCATAAATTGAATGGTTGAATTTCTAATTCATATAGTGATTGAATTTACTCTGCACATTGTTATTTTGTTTCTAGGAATTTAGAAACTAAGGCATAATTGACTTCTTACACAACACTTCAAGAAGGTAGTACTTCGTATTGAAATGTTGGAGAAAGTAAAATATACATTAGTTGTTTATGCTTTCACATTTTTCTTTTAGATCCTCACTTAGTTGCATCACTGATATTACTAAATATTATTCCAAGGAGATTGATTTAATCATATTTCAAAATTGAATGAATGCAATTAATGACTTACCTTCTGCATTTCTTATTTGATTTTCTAGATCATTAAGTATAATTGGTTACTTAACACCATATCAAGAATATCATACTTCAAATTGAATGTTGGAGTAACCAAAGATACATTAGATGTTTTTCCTCTGCTTACAGTTCTAGGACATTAGAAGTTGAAGTACACAAGGTTGCTTAACACATCATTTCAAGAAGGTCATACTTCATAATTGAATGTTGAAGTAACTAGAAGTACATTAGTTGATTTCATTTTCTGCCTTTACTTTTAAGCACTGCAATTTCATTCTTAGCTTTAAGACTTAAATCCATGTAATAGGATTAATAATAAGATAAACTAGATGCTTTGTTTTCCAAATTATATCCTAACTAGCCAACATATTTTGGTTTATTTTTATGAAAAATAGATTAACTTAGGAACACTTCCTTTGCTTCCTTCTTAAAATTCATTAGATTCATTTAAATCTTTTCATAGTTTTAGATTAAAAAATCTTAGACATCAAAGAACAAAAACCCCCCAAAACAATATAAAATACAAAACAACGAAGTAAGAGAAAGGTTAAATAAGCACATATAGTGCACCACACTTCATCAGTTTACTAACCCGGGTCGATTATTTATGTTAGAAATTTAAGACATTAAATTGACCCAACAGTTATTGCTAAACTTTGAAAGTTGCGGGCAAGCGCAGTGCGATGTATTGTGATTTTTCAAGTGTTGTGGGACCCGATAACCCCTGTTCCGCATTCTATTATATAAAATATGCGTTGTTTTATCATTAATGTATGTATGTGTAATAAACTAATATATTATAATACGTTGCGTTAAAAGGGAGTTTGTGTGGGCCATACCCCACATGTCACAAAGCAAATACTTGAATGCATGACAAAGGACAAGGAGCCCATGCAAAACAGTGTTGTGGCAGTGAGTTAAATGAAAAGGCTGAACGTGGAAGAAAAGACTCGGGTAACAAAAGAAAATTTTTAATACAGCAAGAAAAGGCTCGGGTAAGAAAAAGGACCCGGAGCTCGTGCAGAACAGTGCAACAACATGGGTCGAGTCAAGAAAAAAGGCAATCATGCAGCACAGTTGGAATATAACTGTAGTAACATAAAAGACAAAGGGACACCAAGAAGAACAAGAAAAATACACAACAAATCTAAGAAGCTAAAAGGGTTGAATGAAATATTTGAATTTAACTGTAAATGTATTATTTGTTTTATATTGTTTTTGATGCAAAGGCAAGTCTCCCAGGAAAAGTAAAACTCCATTTGATACTGTAATAATTGTATATATTGTTGTAACATAATGAATATTTTGAGTGAGGAAATGAATGGGTGGAAGGCAAGAGTCATGCATGTTCACTTCATATTCCCATATAGAATGAAAATAGCCATGAAGTGATCTCTCTAAAAGATGTTATTTTAATATGCATAAAGAGGTTAGAGAGTGGAAGAATGAGAGAGCGCAGATAGAGATGTTGTGTAGATCCAAAGATGATATGAAGCATATTTGAAGGATGGAAGGGAAGCATTGAAGAAGGATAAAAATAGATCTGATATCTAGGTAAATTAGCATATGATTTTATTGTAGTGTGAGGGAGGTGGTGCTTCCATATCAACTTGTAGCTTGATAGATGTATAGTTGTAGTTGGTTGAGGTAGGAGCCTCCTATGGGTTGTAGCTTGCAGAAAGTAAATGGGAGTTGGAGCTTCCTTGCAAGTTGTAGCTTGAATAATTTGGGGTAGTAGCCTTCTGTAGGTTGGAGCCTACAGAAAATTAGTTGTGAGAGGGAGTTGGATCTTGTCTTTGCATCACAACAATAATAAGATGTGGTTTTCTCCCTTTATGGGTTTCCACTTATATCTGTTGTCTATGTGCTTGATGATTAAGTGTTGATGAGATGTTTTAATCTATTTAATTACGTGTTGTCCACACATTATGTTTTTTGATCCATTACGTATTAAGTTGCTTATGAAATGAAGGTGTAAATGAGTTGAATAAAAAATTTTAAATAACCATGAATGTATTAAACCGATTCACCCCGCCTCTCAGTTTAAATAAGGTTTCATCAATTGGTATCAGAGCCAGTTCCTTCTGTATCAGTTTAACAACTGGAAGGAGATCCTAGGTCCCCAAAATGGCTAGCCTAGAAGGATGCTCAGCAAATAAAGTCGCATTGTTTACTGGCACAAACTATGCCTTCTGGAGAATAAGAATGAGGACATACATAATGTCTCTAGGAATAGAAGTTTGGGTTGTTGTGGAAGAAGGATATGCTCCAAAGGATATTGACATAGAGAAAGAAGCCAAGAAAAATTTCATAGCTAATGCAAAAGCCATGAATGTACTCTTGAGAAATCTATGTGAAACAAAATTTATCAAAGTAATGCATAGTGAGACTACCAAAGATATCTGGGAAACATTAGAAAATATCCATGAGGGAGATGAAAAGGTGAAGATGGCCAAAATGCAAGCCTATAGAGCTCAGTTTGAAAATGTAAAAATGAATGAAGATGAAGATATAGCCAGTTTCTTCTTAAAGGTTGAAGAAGTTGTGAATAACATGAAGGCTCTAGGAGAAACCATTAAAGAATGTGTAATTGTACAAAAAATATTGAGATCTTTACCATCCAGGTTTAACCCTAAGGTTTATGCCATAGAAGAAACAACAAACTAGGAAACACTGACCATGAACCAATTTCTTGGAAACTTGATGGCCTATGAGATGAGACTTCCAAAAGGGAATTAAAATGTGAGGGAGGAAGCCTTTAAGGAAGATAAGTGCAGAAAAGAGAAGGAAGGTACATTCTCTTGCTCTGATGAAGAAGAGGCCAAATTTTTCAGAAGATTGGAGAAAGGCACAGGTAAGTATAAAGGTATACTTCCATTTAAGTGCTTTAATTGTGGAAGATTGGGGAACTATGCATCTAAATGTCCTCATAAGAAAATGGAGAATCAGTCAAGAGGGAAAGAGAAAACCAATTTCAGCAATAGGCCGAAAGGGAATAGATTTAATAGAAGAAAATTATATGCCCAACAAGACAGCAGTGCATCTGAGAGCTCAGATGAATCCCTCAATGAAGAAGGAACATCAAAATTCATTTTGATGGCTAAGGAAGAGCTTGAGGAAGATCTTCGGGAATTTGAAGAAGAAGGTGAGGTAGATCTTGAGGGGGAGCTAATTAGTGCCCTGGAGGAAATAGAAAGACTTAAACTCAAGAGTAAGAAACAGAAAGAGATGCTTCTGAAATATGCAAAGACAGAACCAAATTCATAAGATATTATTAAATTTAAGATTGAACTAGAAGAATCAAGGAAAATAGAGGATATTCTGAGAAGAGAAATAAAGGAGAAAAATCAGGAGCGAGAAATACTAGAAGAAGAAGTGGTAAACCTGAGGAAGAAATTATAAAAGGCCCAAATTGAATTAACTATGAATATTTCTCAAATGAAAAGCACTGGACATTTGGAAAAAATTCTAAATTCTCAAAGACATCCTCATATAAATGTTGGGATAGGCTATGAAGGAGAAACCAGCAAATCCAAGGCAGAAGATAACAAGAATATCATTTTTGTAAAATATGTAAAGGATAATGAAGGAGAAAAAAGGGAATCCATAGAATTAGAATCCAACAAGACCATGATATATAATGAAAAAAACATAAACAAGCAGCAACCTCAAGTGACAAAGAAAGAAATGAAGAAACAGTCAACTGCAAAAGGCTCATACGCTCCTAAGGATGAATTGAACAAATTTGGAAGATGTCAAAGGAGGTTCCTTCCCCTTGTGAGAAGAATCACCTGCTTTTTCTACCACAAACCTGGACATATTGAGGCATACTGTAAGACAAATAAAATCCAGTCCAACCAACAAAAGATGCAACAAATGAAAATACTACCTCAAACAACTCTCTCTGCCATAGACAAATACTACTTCCATGGGTATTGTTTTTGTTGTAAAGGGTTCGGTCTTAAATCCATGGAGTGTAGAACGTATATACATAAACTGGAGTATGGAAACTCAAGGGGAATTAGGAACAATGATGGATTCACTCGTGTACTCAATCTATTCAGAAATACAATAAAAAAATTTAGCTGCCATAAAAATGGGCACAAGTCTGACGAATTTCCTCTCAAAGAATGTGATCCATCTTATTAGAAAGGTTATAGAGTGGAAAATAGCTACATGCAATGGAAAATAAAACTAAATAAATGTGATGTGGTTCTAATTGCTCAAGATCAGAACAATCAATGGTATGTGGACAGTGGGTGCTCAAAACATATGACTGGAGACCGAAGCAAGTTTGTATATTTTGATTAAAATAAATCTGGGAATGTAAAATTTGGTAATGATAAATCCTAGGGAAAATCAAAGGAAAAGGTGTAGTCAGCCTGAATAATGGAAGAGGAGAGGCTCAGGATGCATTATTTGTAGACGATCTAAAAGCTAATGTGCTAAGTGTTAGTCAAATGTGTGATAAAGGCTCTGAGGTTCTTTTCAAAGCCCAAGATTGTGAAGTAAGGTCAATCACAACAGTAAATACCTTGGTCAAAGGTGTTCGAAAATAGAGTAATTCTTATATATTAGAAGAAAATAATGAAACATGCCACATCAGCAAACTTGAAAAATCTTGGCTATGGCATAAAAGATTGGGACATGTCAATTTTGACCACATCATCAAACTGAGAAAAAAGGAAGTTTTCAGAGATTTTCCTACAATAAAGAAGCCACCAAATACCATGTGTAAGTCCTACCAACTAGGAAAACAAACTCGCACAACATTCAAAGCTAAAGACCAACTATCTACAAGTAAGCCTCTCCAGCTTGTACAGATGGACCTATGCGGACCTTCAAGAACAAATGCACCAGGTGCAAAATCGTATTTCATGTTGATAATCAAATATTTTTCCATATTAACATGGGTGGAATTTCTCAGGTACAAATCCAAAGCGTTTGAGAAATTTAAGATATTTAAGGTACTGTCATAAAATAAAACTGGATGTAAACTAAAATGCATTAGATCAGACAGAGGAGGTGAATTCACAGACGATGACTTTGCAAACCTATGCAATGAATGTGGTATAAAGCAACAGCTTACAGTTTCAGGTACACCTCAATAGAATGGAGTGGCAAAGAGACAAAACAGGTCAGTACAATAGATTGCCAGAGCAATGATGCAAGAAAGAAAAAATTCCCAAACCTACTAGGCAGAAGTAGTACATACAGTCGTCCATATTCTCACAAAATCTAATCTCAAACCAAATTGTGACAAGACTCCATATGAATTATGGCATGGAAAATCGGCATCAATCAAGCACTTTAATGTCTTTGGTAGAAAATGTTTCATAAATAATAATGGTGAAAAATTGGGTAAGTATGATGCAAGAGCTGATGAAGGAATATTTTTTGGATATGCATATAAGAGTAAGGGATACAAGTGCTACAATAAAATACTGCATAAAATTGTGGAAATCATCGATGTGAGATTCAACGAAGATCTACACGACAGAAACAGAAGCACAAACTATGTCAATCCTCCAGATGATCATGAAGATGAGAATCAAGAAAATGAAGACCAGAGTAAGACTATAGAAGATACAGAAATAAACTTTAAAGGACCCTCGAGACACACTCAAAAGAACCATCCTGAAGACCAAATTATTAGAGACAAGAGTGCAGGAGTCCAAACTAGAAGAAATCTAGTTGAACAGACCAAGTAAGTGTACCTCGCCATGTTGTCACAAATAGAACCGAATAATTTCGATGAAGCCAGCAAAGACAAACAATGGGTAAATTCTATGAATGAATAATTAGACCAAATTGAGAAGAACAAGACCTGGGAGTTAATGAATGAAAAAAGGGCAGGTAATCAGAAATAAAGCTAGACTTGTATGCAAGGGATACTCTCAAATCGAAGGACCTGACTATGATGAAACTTTTGCTCCTATAGCAAGAATGGAAGCAATTAGAATGTTTTTGGATTTTTCATGATATCATGATTTCAAGGTATATCAAATGGATGTGAAGTCTGCCTTCTTGAATGGAGATCTAGAGGAAGAAGTCTACATGGAACAACCCAAAGGATTATCTTTAGCATATAAACACGACTATGTGTGAAAATTTAAGAAAGCCCTGTATGGTCTCAAACAAGCACCATGTGCATGGTATTCTAGGTTGGAAAAGTACTTTCAAAAACAAGGTTTCAAGAAGGGAGGAATAGACAAGAATTTTTATATAAAGGCTGATGAAAATGAACTCTTAATTGTTGTAGTACATGTAGATTACATCATGTTTGGTAGCAACAAGGATGAGTTAGTAAAATTATTTACGAAAGAGCTGAAGTCATAATTTGAGATGTTTATGATTGGAGAGCTTACCTACTACCTAGGACTTCAAATTCTACAAAAGAACAAAGGCATATTCATTTCCCAAGAAAAATACGTAAGAGATATGTTAAAAAGATTCCAAATGGAAGACTGCAAACCTGTGTCAACTCCCATGATCACTGGATGCAAGTTATGTGTTGATGATGAATCCACGGATGTATATCAAAGACTTTACAAATCTATGATAAGAAGTCTGCTATACCTAACTACCTCTAGACCAGATATTATGTTGGCAGTAGGACTTGTGGCAAGATATCAAGCAGCACCAAAGCAAAATCAATTGCTATCAATCAAGAGGATATTTAGATACCTGCAAGGAACTGCACATTATGGCCTATGGTATCCAAAAAGCAAAGATTTCACATTGACAGCATATACAGATGCAAATTGGGCCAGTTGTGTGGATGACAGGAAAAACACAAGTGGAGGTGCATTTTATTTAGGATAAATTCTGCTGGCATGGTTAAGCAAGAAGAAAGCATCAATCTCTCTATCTACAACAGAAGCAGAATACATAGCAACAACAGCTTGTTGCACACAAGTAATGTGAATGAAACAAACTCTCCAAGACATGAAGATAATAATCACTAAACCTATTTCTATCAAATGTGACAATATAAGTGCAATAATTATATCAAAAAATCCAATACTTCATTCGAAAACCAAGCACATCCCAATAAAGTATCACTTCCTCAGAGAACAAGTAGCATAGAAAATAGTAAAGATGGAGTATGTACCAAAAAAGGGACAAACAACAGACATATTCACAAAACCTCTTGCTAGAGAGCCATTCGAATATCTAAGAGACAAACTAGGGGTAGTGTTTGTAGATGATACTCTCTGATATGATCCAAAAAATAATAATAATAATAAATAAATGAAAATAAAAATTGGAAATTGGAAATTCACCAGCAAAGGCAGCAATATAAGGAACAGAAACAATGCAGTATACAAGTGATAGTTAGTAACAGACAAGAAAGCATCATTCCAGTGGGAGAGCAGCCCATGAAAGTTGTCACATAAGAGCTAGAGCTATGAAGCTGGTAAAGATCTACAAAGTATGGTATGTTACAGGTCCTCAGGATCGGAGAATTATGACAAAAGTACAAAAAACTTCTAGCACATATCACCTCTATCAAGAAGTAAGGGATATAAGTACAGAACATTCTACGGTGACATGCCTCCATTCATGCAATCTCAATAATTTTCAAAGTGTTCTCCCAACAACTATTATACACTAGCCTAGAGATGAAAATTATAAAGTCAGAAGAAGAAGGCCTATACTCAACTCAGAGAGAATTAATGCAAGGATAGAAACTACACTCAGAAATGTGAAACCCTTTTCCATTGATGTCAAAGGGGGAGGAAATGCAAGCAGAAAAAGAAAGGCTCTTTTGAAAAGTAAGAAAAGAAAGAAAGACACCTCTCAGAATGAAAGGGGGAGGAAATCTTGGTGGAAGTATTGGAGTGTTGGAGGAAATGTTGCCATCAATTCCAAAGGGGGGGGGTTGTTGGAAATATTGTCATTGATGGAAAAGGAGCACAAAGGAGCAGCACCTGAACTATCAAAAAGAAAAATATAGCTAAGAAGTAAGGCAGAAAAGGAGCAAAGGCAGCAAAGAAGCAGAGGCAGCAAAGGTAGCAAAAGCAGCAAAGGAAGCTAAGGCAGACAAGGCAGTAGTGAGTAAGGCGAGCAGCAATGTAGTGAGTACGGCGTGAAACAAGAGTAATAATCCCATGTCGGAGTGAATAAAAAATATAAGAATAAGCTCGGGAGAGATTAGTGCATTTAGAAACTGAATAAATCTCACGAGAAATCAGCGCGTTTAGAAACTGAATAAATCTCATGAGAAATCAGCGTGTTTAGAAACTAAATAAAGCTCAGGAAGGATAGCGGAGATGCAGAGTAGCGGTGGTCGCAGAAAAAAGAAAAATATACTAAGGTAAAGAACACTTAGAATAATTCCAAGGGAGGTGATCGGACTGCAAAGATCGAATCACAGAATCGAAGTTTTAAGATTTAACGGCAGAGATCAGAGCAGGCAGAAGAGATGAAGAAGAGTCGCGTAAAGGATGAGCAGACGGTTAGGATTAGATTGTAGAAGTGAAGGCGAGAGATCATACGGATGATATTACATCGCAAGATAAGTTGGGAAGTACAATCAGATTTGCAAGCAGCAGCGGGGACCGTAGATCTGGTGCAGATCAACGATGACAATCACACCGCAAACATGAACATATCGCACATCGCAGGGTATAGTGATTACGGTTAAGGCTTCGCAAGTTAAGTTATTTTGTGTGTGATGTGAAGTGGATAAGGGACACGTGTTGGCATGACAGGGTAATCAATGAGGACCGTTAGATCATATGGCAAAACAATGGCGGACGACGAATCGCGAGTTTTCACATCGCAAATGTTATCGAACAGAGCTAAGGCTTCGCAAGGTATTTTAATTAGTTTGCGATGCGACAAGGTTAGAAAGATTTGATGTAGTGAAAGGTAGGAGCCACGTGTCGGCACTGTGCATTAGCGCACATTACATATTTTATGGTTTAAGGTTCGCACGGTAAGTTCTTTTGGATGCGATGCGGTGAAATGGAGGAGCCACATGTTGGCACTGCGAATTAGCACACATCGCATATTTCATGTCTTGTGCTTAAGGTTCGCATGGTAAGTTAAGTTGGATGTGATGTGATGCGATTGCATATCGCACAAGATAGGAGATACGTTATTTCTAAATGTTGAAAATTGTGGGCAAGCGCAGTGCGATGTATTGTGATTGGTCAAGTGTTGTGGGACCTAATAAACCCCATTCCACGTTCTGTTATATAAAATATGAATTGTTTGATCTCTAATGTATGTATGTGGAATAAACTAATGTATTTTAATCCACTACGTTAAAAGGAATTTTATGTGGGCCATACCCCACAAGTCACAAAGAAAAGACCTGAACGCATGACAAAGGACCAGGAGCCTGTGCATAATAGCATTGTGGCAGTGAGTCAAACGAAAAGGTTGAACGTGAAAGAAAAGACTCGGGTAACAAAAGAAAATTCTGAACACAACAAGAAAAGGCTCGGGTAAGAAAAAGGACCCGAATCTTGTGCAAAATAGTGCAACAGCATGGGTCGAGTCAGGAAAAAAGGAGGTCATGCAGCATAGATGGAATATAACTGCAGAAACATAAAAGACAAAGGGACACCAAGCAGAAGAGGACAAACACACAGCAAATCTAAGAAGTTGAAAGGGTTGAATGAAATATTTGAATGTAACTGTAAATGTATTATTTGTTTTATATTGTTTGTGATGCAAAGGCAAGTCTCCCAGGCAAAGAAAAACTCCATTTGATACTATAATAATTGTATATATTATTGTAACATCCTAAATATGTTGAGTGAGGAAATGAATGGGTGGAAGGCAAGAGTCATGCATGTTCGCTTCATATTCCCATATATAATGCAAACATCCATGAAGTGATCTCTATAGATGGTGTCATTGTAATATGCATAAAGAGGTTAGAGAGTGGAAGAATGAGAGAGAGAAGATAGAGATGTTGTGCAGATCTAGAGTTGATATGAAGCATATTTGAAGGCTGGAAGGGAAGCATTGAAGAAGGATAAAAATAGAGTTGATATCTAGGTAAATCAGCATATGATTTTATTTTAGTGTGAGGGAGTTGGTGATTCCATATCAAGTTGTATCTTGATAGATGTCCAGTTGTAGCTGGTTGAGGTAGGAGCCTCCTGTGGGTTGTAACCTGCAGAAAGTAGATGGGAGTTGAACTTCCTTGCAAGTTGTATCTTACAGAATTTGGGGTAGTAGCCTCTTGTAGGTTGGAGCCTACAAAAATCAGTTGTGAGAGGGAGTTGGAGCTTGCCTTTGCATCACAACAATAATAAGATGTGGTTTTCTCCCTTTATGGGTTTCCACTTATATCTTCTATCTATGTGCTTGATGATTAAGTGTTGATGAGATGTTTTAATCTGTTTAATTACTTGTTGTCCACACATTATGTTTGTTGATCCATTATGTATTAAGTTGCTTATGAAATGAGGGTGTAAATGAGTTGAATAAAAAGTTTTAAATAACAATGAATTTATTACACTGATTCATCCCCCCACTCAGTTTAACTAAGGCTTCATCAAAAATTTGGAAAGTGAGTTGGGTCGGGCCAAAAACTATCTATCTTTGTAATTGTTGTAACATATAGTATGAATTTTTGAAGTTACTAAAAAGGGGATACCTGCTATTTGGGAGTTCCCCCTCCCACTATACATGTTTCATACTTGCTGAAATGTATTTTTTCCTATGTTCATTGTACAATGTTGAATAATTTAAGCTTGTTTACATTGATGCTTGAATGAATATAAATGAATTGTTGAATATTGAATTGAATAATTGGCTAAGTGTTGAGGTGTTTGGCTATTGTGTTGGATTCAATTAGAAATCTTAATTCTACAAAGTCAGTAGGTGATTCTGCTAAGGCACATAGGCTAGAGGTGTAGTCTGGGAAAAAGTAGTTGAGTGCCTTGATATTAAATCTAACGATTTCGCACACCCACAATGTTCTAAGTGGTATGATCATCATGGGTTCATGACACCAAGGGAGGCAAGGACATGCGGACCTAGTTTCTTAGGGATAGAAAATGCAGGTGCCTAAGTGCTACAGGAAATAATTAGGTTGAATATTGGGGAAAATTTCAGGTTTGTAAATTTGGGGATTATCCTACCAAAGAAACTTTGGATTTCCTAGATTGTGGGAAATTTGGGGATCAACAAGCATTCCAGAATCTTATGGCTTGATAAAATTTAGGGTATTAGCATAGAGAGGTTGAGTTTTTTTTTTAATGGTTTTTTTATATACTTCATATTTCAAGGGACTTTCTAAGATACATGGTTAATTTATATTTTCAACCTAGGGTACGTCGAACTTGTGAGGTACCCTATGCAATATACACGAGAAGAAGGTTCCTTACTTACCATAAATGAACTATTCCACTAGAAAGGAAATCGATGGTAATAAAGAGCTTAGATAGATGATAGGCTTGATATTAACTAACAGCTAAAATAGAGGGTAACACATGCATCCAAGGTCCCTTCTCGGATACTTAGCTTTGTTTCACTAGTTATACTAAGTTTAGACAATTCTACTGCATGTAGATTTCATAACAAATATTGTCACAATCTGGTTGCATCCAAACTCTGTGGCAATAGTCACAGATTTTGTCACTACTAAAACAAATTCTAATAAACAAGACCTAATAAAATAAAATTGTTGGTACTCGCAAAAATTAAGAGGCATACACTAGGATAAATCACACTTGCAGAATTTTTATAAAACACACACACACACACAACATAAACAACTAAGGTATGAGAAATATAGCTTGCTATAAATTGTTTTCATAACCCAAAATGAAATAGCAATAGCATAGAGCCTTACCTTGAGTGGGACTTAATTACAATAACAATACATCATTTAGTTTTTTAGATATAGTAACAACAAGAAGGCACTCATTTTGTTTCTAGTTTCCATGGAAGGCAATACTTCTCATGGGAAATTTTAGTTCCATGCTGACTATGTAGATCTCGTGGAATAATTGTAATTAAACATCGAAGCTGTAAGGGGAGATTACAAATAGACTTGTTATCTATATTCCATTTGCATGCAGCTTCTCCTAGAATCTTGTTTCCCAGTTGTGTGTACCTACTGGATATAGTTATCACTTAATTTCTTATGTAAACCATGTGAAAATCAAGAATGTCAATGGATATTTTTGTTAAGTTGGATCCAACTGTTCCTTCAAGAATGGAACTAGTATAACCCATAGATATGTAGAAAGAGCTTCAATGAACTCATGAGTGTTAAAGGGTCTTATCAATCCAAAATTAGGGGAATGTCATGGAAATTTGAAAAATTATTAGTGTGATTCATATATTCATAGTCAAGTGGCTTTATAATTGTAACTAGGAATCATTTGCAATCAAAAGTAAGCTCATTTATTAAAAACACATGTAATTAAATTTTATATAACTCTAAAAATACCTAAAATTCAATCCAAATAGGAAAATAAATTAAAAAAATGAATAAGTATTTATTATTTTAGCTCAAGGTCACAAAAGGATAGGTTTTACAAGTTCAAAAATGAGAAGGAGATACAAATTGGAGGTACAAAAAGAGTAATTTGGTAGCACAAGTGTGTTAATTTCACATCTCATCATCTCCCCGTAACTTTTTATGTTGCATTTCCTCATGCAACTTATTCTAGTTCAATGACCCCTGCATGTAAGTCACCCCAATTGAAAGTGAGTTAGCTAAATTATTCGAAATTGTAGTATCCCAGTTCCTTTTACATCTATAGCCAATGTGACCTTCCTATTCATCCTGCTGAATGGGAGTCCTATAGAATCTAGTGGGGCACCATATCAGAGGAAAGTGGAAACAAATTCCCAACCACCTTCTCCCATGCTTCAGTAAGGATTTGGTATAAATAACATAATGAAAACTTAAGACATGAGAAAAATACATCACTATCAAGAGCTGACACAGGAATCCCTGTAAATCACACCTTTTTCTATTCATTCACTAGAAAATCATGAAAATACAATACACACAATGTTATTTCTTTTCAAACCTGACCAACCAACCAACCTTTTGCACACTGAAACCCATGAAAATATATACAATTATCTCATCCCTAGACTCAAGGGGTATATCTCAACCATTTCCCTAAAGATAGAATAAATTACATTAAATTTGGAATTTCCTGCTAGTGATAAGGACCGAATTTGTGGAAAATAGGGGTCAAAGATTAACCTGTATCTCTTGAAACATGATAGTTGTTACAAAACCGAAGGATGTTTTTGTATATGATCTTGTTCTTGGGAGAAATGAATCTCATTTTTCACAAATTCCTCTCCATATCCTCATAATTTGCGCCAAAAAAGCATGACTAAAACAGGAAATAACAAAATCTAAAAAATAAGTTGTAAAACTTCATTCGAATATTCCAATATATGACAACGTTTGAAAAAAATAGAGGTTTTTTTTTATTTCTCTCTTTATTAATAAAAACCTCTTTTACCTTTTGAAAATTCATGTCCATTTGTTCATAAATTAATCTTAAAGTGAAACTTTCAAAAGTGCAGCAACTGTCCAAAAGCGCGGCAACTCTCGTGTAGCCAAAACACAACGAGCTAATTTTTCAAATATATTATAAACGGTGAATCGGATTGAGCTGATTTTTTTCAGTTGGTTAATATAATTATAATGTTACTACACAAAAAATATGATCTAAATCTGACTCATGAATTTCGAGAAAAACCAAAAACTTGTAGATGGCAGTGTCTCGTTTCTCGAAAATGGTGAAGAATTTTGACTAGAAATTGAGTGACTTTATTCATCTCCTGTAAAAATTTCATGGAAAACGGGTACATGGTTTAAGAGATATGGTGAAAATATGTTGACTGTATGAAAGCGCAGAGCTTTCAATTTGTTTCTCCAAAAGCACTGCGCTCCAAGTTTATACTACCTTCGTCCAGACTCTAAACTAATTAAAGCACTAGCCTTGTGTGAAATAGTCCATACAATGTTGTAAACCTATGAGAAAGCTTATAGGACAAACAAAAACTTCCAAACTTCAAAATCTCTTCTTGCAGCAAAAGCACAACATAGTTGTGCAGCGCACCTTTTGTGATGATAAGGACTTGATGACACATTTTATTTTACAACGGACACTACAACTCATGACTACTAACTCATGATGTGACACCACTTATTTCTCCAAATGACGCTCTAGAATTGATCTTTATAAGATCATGAATAAACTCACAACTTGACCAAAATACATAGAAAGACCAAATTGGCTTTGATTACCATAGTATATGACTCTAACATCGGCTCCAATGGGGATGGCATCCGCCCTGTGAGGTGCCAAAGAACACTGTAGACTAGTAGCATGATCTTGTAGGTTTTAACCCTTTATAGAAATTACTTGCAAGAAAATTCTTAAAAACAGAAAATAAATAATGGCGAGAAAATAAAAATGAAACACATATACACAAATATTTTCCCTTGGATCCCAAAACCGGGACTACCAAATTGTTTTTCATTATATTCCTTTCAATGTTATAATACATATATATACATGTCGAAACATTCATAAACCCCAATCCATTAACCCTAGATTAGAACATAATCATAGTTCCCATGCAAGAATATAACACACACTCAACAGATCCATGGGCGGATCCCAAGCTCATTTTTCCAAATGTAGCATGTAACCTACTCTCTTCCAAATATTCAACACACAATTGCAAACTAAAAATTAGTGTTGAAAAGTAATACCAATATACCAAAACAAATTTCTATAAAAATACCTGCAAACTACAATCCGAAAACACTCATGTTGAAAGAGATGCTTTCTAAGAAAGCTTATTTCACACCATTTCTTACTTATCCTATTTTGTTGAGAACAAGCGTTGAATCAAGTGATCTCAAATTTCCAGTAAATACAGTCAACTAGTTGCTAAAATAAGTGGATTTCTTTATTGTGCTTACACGATATGGGAATTGGATAGTGTAATGGTGGTGGAAACTCATGATGAGTTCAGTCTCCATATTGAAAACATTATTGAAAACACAAGTTGAAAAAACCTTCCATATATTGAAAAGGATCTTAAAAGACATGATTTTTTTGATGATCCTCAAGGTATTCAATGACTCGATCATCAAGGTTGAATTTTTTAGATGTATTCTCTATGTCAAACCATGACTTCAATTTTGAATTTTCAAATTCTTGTTCAAAGAAAAAAAATTATTCCATCGTGAAAAATGAGGGAAACACTACCTCCTTTTGTTTTTACTGGTAAAAGATTTCAAAAGATTGAATTTGATATTGGAAGTTGTGATATTATATTTGAGCTTCTAAGACCTCAACATCTCTCTCAATTTTTAGAATAAATTCTCTAAGAAAATGAGCTTTATTTATGGAAGAACATTTGCATGAATTTAAATACATAGATAAAAGCTTTCAAAAATCTTCATCAATCTGATCATCATGGAAATCCGTCCTAATATTCCTTACAAAATTCAATAGAAACGAGATTTGCCACATAATTTGTAATCTTGATTGATTAGGAAAATGGATATGTAATTTAAACTCTGAATTTTTTGGATAACAGAATCGCCATGGATGTTATGAACTCTGGATTATTTGAAAATGGAGTTGCCCGATGAATAATTCACAACCTTCTTGTGTCTGATCATTTTTCACCATCAGTAATCGGATATGAAACTTGATGTTTCTTTCCTAGGGAAGTTGAAACCTTTCGCTCCTTGGCAACGTCGCCACTATTAGCACTCTATAATTTCTCCAGGATGAGGAGAGAAAATCAAAGGTAACCACAAACCACTTAGAAGTTGGAATATATCCCTTCCAACTTCAAAGAGGTCTCTCTCTATATGAAATTTTCAATCACTTATATGTTAGGCTATGTATGGTGCTTAGTCGAGTATAAGTTTTAAAGGTTTTCTGGTGGGAAGGAAGACATATCCATTGGGCATGGAGTCATGTCAAGTTGATTATTTTTCCAGTGATAGGATGAAGAGATGAGGGGTATTTATAGGGGAAAGGTAGGAAATCTTAGTGGTGTAATCAAATTAATTCGTTGTATGAGGGTGAGTATAAGAATGGTGAAAACAACATATAGAGCATCAAATTGTGGGATGAATTCTAAATGTTGTTTACGAAGAAAACATAGACTATTTGGAAAATTAAATTATAGCATTTTAGAATGAATTCTGAGATAAATCATGATCTAACCAAACATGAAGACATACATTCAAGGTATGAAAAAAACATAAGGAAAACTTACGACATGAGAAAAACACATCGCTATCAAGAGCTGACACATGAATCCCTGTAAATCACACCTATGTCTATTCATTCAATGGAATATCAAGAAAACACAATACAGTGTTCTTTCTTCTCAAACCTGACCAACCAACCAACCTTTTTCACATTGAAACTCATGAAAATATATACAATTAGCTCATCCCTAGACGCAAGGGGTCTAGCTCACCCATTTCCCCAAAGATATAATCAATTACATTAAATTTGGAATTGCATGCTAGGAATAGGGACCAAATTTCTGGAAAATAGGGGTCAAATATTAACTTTTATCTCTTGAACCATGATATTTGCTACAAAATAGAAGAATTTTTTTGTATATGATCTTCTTATTAGGAGAAAAATATCTCAGTTTTCACAAATTCCTCTCCGGATCATCGGAATATGCGCCAAAAAATCATGACTAAAACAAGAAATAACAAAATTTGAAAAATAGGTTGTAAATATTCATTTGAATCTTCCAATATAAGACACCTTTGAAGAAATGGAAGGAGGTTTTTTTTATCTAGATCGTTTTAACAAAAAACTATTTTACTTTTTCAAAATTCATTTCCATTTGGTCAGAAATTAAACTTGAAGTGGAACTATCAAAAGCGCAACAATTGTCCAAAAGCGCAGCAACTCCCCTGCAACCATGATCCAGAATTATGCAAGAACACAATAAAATAATGAAATACACATAGATGCAGAGATGTAGAATAAATAAGTCTTCATTTCATTAATATCTCATAACTAAAACATGCTTATAGAAAGAATGGAAATAAACTAGCTAGGGAATTGGTAGCTTATCTCTGATAAGAGATGTGGAGGCTACATGCCTCTAAACTATCTTACAATGAAGCTTGAAGGCCTATTTATAATTGAGAAACAATGTAAAACCATAAACATCCAAAAAATTAACTTTAGGAGATGAAACGCTAGACTATGGGCCCCGTCGGGATAAATTGGTACATCAATCTCCCGGGGTCGTAACTTTGGCATACTATCTCCATTTGATGCACATGATACATCATTACAAAGATCTATCCAAGGACTACAACTGCTGACAGTGAATATCGAGTCTCTGAATCATATAGGTTAATTGATAATCCACTATAAATATTTTTTTCCCTTCGACTCATTTTTGTCAGAGTTGGTTTCCCCAAAAATGTCATTTAGAGCCTCAAAACGGCTCTGGAAGTTCAAGGCCTGAAAAACTGCAAAAAATAGTAAATTGTGCTACAATTAAGGAAACTAAAAAAATGAAAGAAATAATGGTGGGGGTCCAATTGGAATAGGTGAGTGGCCACCAATATCCACCTGGATCATTCATCCCCCCCCTTAGGAAGCAATGGTCCCCAATGCGTTGAGTTCCTCCATGAGATGAGAAAAATTTTGTTGAACTTGGTCCCTGGTGAGCCACTTTCCCTAGTGAAGGAGTTGGCATGCTTGGAAAACTTAATATAGTTGGATCCTCTACTGGCGAGTGTTCTTTATTGCTCCTTCTACAAATGTAGTCACACTTTTTCGCCCACTTGGAATTTGTATGGCACCCGATGTTGATCATGTCGCTGCTTGTACTTAGCATTGGCTTTGTTCAATATGTCATGAACCTATTGGTGGATCTACTGAATGTGCTTAATGAATTTTTTTGCCTTGTCAGCTTCAGACTATACATGAGCTGAATCAGCCTCAATAGCTACAAATGGAATGGCTACGTCAATGGGACATAATGGCTAGAATCGCAAGCCCACCTGAAAGGGACTGTGGTCAGTTGAGTTGTGGAGCGCCAAGTTATAGATGTCATGTGCATACGAGAGGCTCTCATCCCATGTGTTTGGATGATTTGAGTTTTACATGTGCAAAATGTGTATGATCATCATGTTGATGACCTCTTCCTGGCCATTAGTTTGGGGATGGAAAGTTGTGGACTTGGTGAGTTTGGTGTCCAACATTGACCAGAGGCTGGACCAAAATGTATTGAGGAACCTGTTGTCTCGATCTGAGATGATATACTATGGGATCCCAAAGTGTACCCACACTTTTTCAAAGAATATTTTAGTAGTGGCTTCTACTATGATATTATTCTTGCAGATCTTCATAATGGCCATCTTCAAGAATATGTCAACGACCACCAAAACACATTCATTGTCATGCTTAGTAGAAGGAAGGCTCGACATGTAATCCATGGAGATGAATTCCCAAGGTCAAATAGGGGTAGGAAATGGAGTATAGAGGCCTTTCTTCTTGATGGTTGGTTTGACAATGGCGTAGGAAGTGCAGGATCTAATGTACTTCCTGACATCCTATCAAAGGTTTGGCCAATAGAAATACTTCTACATTACTGCCATTGTTTTCTCGACCTCGAAATGCCCAATGACCCAACTATAGTGTGCTTCCCAAATAATCTTGGCATGCTCATTAGAAGGAACACAAAGGTGTCCCAGGCGACATAGAATTGCATCCTGGAGGTGAAAATTTGGAACTCAGTTACCCTCCAAGAGCGTCTTGTATGTGTGGCCAAATTCTGGATTACTCTTGTAGAGAAGTTTCCAATCAGAATTCTTGTTCCCACAAGAGTTTAGCACAGTGGTTAGCGCCACAATTGATGGTAGGCTAAGGAATTTTGCAACATTATTAGTGTTGCCCTTCTTGTACTTGATGTTCAAATGAAACTGTTGCAGATATGTGGACCAATTTTGATGGTGATTGTTCAGCAACTTCCCTTGTGTCTGTATGAGCTACAAGGATATTTGGTTTGTGTGGATGACCATTTCCTTCCCAAAAATGTAATGCTTCCATTGTTGCAAAGTATGCATAATGGAATACATCTCTTTGTCATAAGTGGGATAATTCTGGACTGTGTCAGACAGTGTCTCATTGTGATATGCCACTGGATGCCCCTGTTGAGTAAGAAATTCCACAATAGCATAGTCAAAGGCATTTGTCTTGATCTCAAATGGTTGTTGCAAGTCTAGTAATGTGATCACTGGGGTAGAAAAAAGACGATGTTTCAACTCTATGAACAACTTCTGTTGACATTCAAATCAAAATAATTTTTCTTTCGCTCCTCCCTTGGTGACTTGACTCAAGGGCCAAGTGATATGAGAGAATCCCAACACGAATGTGCGGTAGAAATTAGTAGGACCTAGAAAGTTGTGGAGCTCTGTTAGAGTGGTTAGGGCTGGCCAATCCTTAATGACTTGGATCTTTAATGGATCCACATGCACCCCCCACTCATCAATAATGTATTCCAACTAATAAACCTAGGTCATGCCAAAATTTCACTTCTCCAAATTGGCACACAACTTGTGTTGTCGCAATGTTTGGAGGACCTGTTGGATGTGGTGGAGGTGCTCCTCCCAAGTCTAGTTGAAGATCAGGATGACATCCAAGTATACTACTACAAATGAGTTGGTGAATGGATGAAAGATGTCATCCATCAACCTTATGAAGGTTGTACGAGCATTTTTCAACCCGAAAGGCATGCCAAACCATTCAAATAGGCCCTCCTTGGATTTGAAGGCAATCTTCCACACATTGGAGGGTTCAATTGGTACCTGGTGATACCCGGACTTAAAGTAAATCTTACTGAAATATTTTTCCCCCTTAAGTTGGTCTAGAAGGTCATCAATCTGTGCGATCGGGTACCTATTCTGGACAGTGTTCTTGTTCAGCGCCCGATAGTCAATACAGAGTCTCCAAGTCCCATCATTTTTTTGCACCAACACGACTGGGCTCCCACAGGGTGATGAACTCGGCCGGATGTGACCTTTTTGCATAAACTCCTGAATCTACCTCTTGATTTCATCGTTCTCCATAATAGAGTGCTGATAGATTATTCTATTGGGCAGCGTCGCACCTGGGGTCAGATCTATGGGTTGCTTGACCTGGCAGTGTAGAGGCACCCGTGCGGGTGAGGTGAATATTTCCACGTACTCCTCCACAACATTGTTCATTTGTTATTGTCGTGTGGAGGAGCCTTTTTTGGAGTTCATGTCCACAATCTTCTACTTTCTCTAAGGGTGGATCATCAGGAAAAAAAAATTCCTAGTTTTGGAAGTGGGCTTACTGTATTGTTTTACAGTAACCAAAGAGATGGCGGCAGGAGGTGCTACCTCCGGTATCCTGTACAACTTATTTCCCAAAGTAATAATAACAATGCGAGGTTGGGACTCATATACAGCATGTCGCTTCCAAAAGTATGGTTGACCTAATAATATATCACAAGCATCAAGAGGGGCAATGTCACATAATACATCATTTGTGAAGGGCTTGATGTTGTAGGGAAGGCGACATTGATGGCTGACGCGGAGATCCCGTCCTTGGTGAAGCCACCCGATGGTATACGGTTTTTGGTGTGCTATGGTCAGCAAGCCCAGCCACTTCACGAACTCTACTGAAATGAGGTTCTTTCAGCTCTCGCTATTGATAATGAACTGCAGCGAGGAACCCTTTACCCACATCTGGGAATGGAAGAGGTGCTCCTCCTCCTCCAGATCTTTCAATTCCTCCTTCTGGATATTCATGGTGGCGACAGTGGCGTTGGGCTCCGCGTAGATAATTTGCTTCCCTTTTTCACTCCCCTTGTCTTGTTCTGATTTAGAGTCGGAGCATGCATCTGATTTAGAATCCTTCAGCTCGGCCATCAATGACAGCTTGGCCTGACACTCACTTGTGTTGTAAGTGGAGCTCTTATGGAACTCATGCCACTTTCCCATGTCCTTTTTTGGCTTCGCGGTGTTATTCTTTTCTTGTGGCTTTGGTGAGTTATCTTGGGCTGCCCTGCCTTGGCTTTGTCCTTTATTCTGCAGTTTGGGGGCACCTTTCCCTTGCTTCTGATTCGCAGATCCAAAGTCTTAATTCTTTTTTTTGAACTTCTGCTCAATATTGGCAACATACTGGTATGTTGCACCAAGCAAGGAGATGTCAAGGAACTCCATTTCCTCCTGAATGTATCTGTGCAAACAGTTGTGTTACTTCAACACTAAATGTTTCTCTGAATCTTTGATACCCAATTTTGTGCACATGGTATGGAAAATATTCGTCATCTCATGCACATCTTAATCCCTTTGTTGTCGCAGCATAGTCCATTATATATACTTGTCCTCATAGCTCCCCACGAGATAATATTGTTCCTTTATGGCATCTCGGAAATCATTCCAAGTGGGTGCAACCGAAAATAGGTAGGGTTTCCTCTCGTCCTTTTTCTCATAATAGGTTTCCCACCAATCCTTGACATGGGGGGTGGCTTTGAGGAGTGCAAAAGTAATCTTTTCCTAGCTGGAAAAGTAATGAATCGAGAAATACCCTTATAATAGATTCAACCATCTATCTATGATGTCTGCATCTATTTAGTCCTCAAATATGGGAATGTTAAAGTTTACTTGTACCTTAAAAGGAGTTGCGCCTCCAGAGTGGCTGCTGGATGCAGATGCGCCATCGGTGGGCAGTCATTGAAGAATATCGGAAAAGTTATCCATCATCACGTTCCTTTGTTTCTCAAGGGCCTCCTCAAGAAATATTTTGATAGGATCTCTTGCTCCCTCCTCTTTCTTTTCTTCCCCCATGGGTGGTCATCAGGGTTTGTGAGGCTGATCTTGCAAAGGTTCAACCAAATCGAGCCCTAACTCCTTATACCATGACCTCATTGGGGACATGCAAAAAAGGATCGAGAAAGAGTAGGCCGCTCTAATACCACTGATCCAGACTTATGCAGGAACATAATAAAATTCATAAATACACATAAATGCAGAGATGTAGCTGAAAAGACACTTAATTTCATTAATATTTGATAACTGAAACATGCTTACAAACATAATGGAAATAAACTAGCTAGGGTGTTGGTAGCTTATCTCTGAGAAGAGATGTGGTGGCTACATGCCTATGAATTGTATTACAATGAGGCTCAAAAGCCTATTTATTATTGAGAAACAATGGAAAACCTTAAGCATCCAAAAACCTAACCCGAGGAGACGAAACGCTAGACTATGGGCCTCGTCGGGGTAAATTGGTACATCAATTTCCTGAGGTCATAACTTTGGCATACCATCTCTGTTTGACGCACATGATACATCGTTAGAAATACTTAGCCGAGGACTACAACTACCAACTCACAAAACTTAGGGGTGGTTTCCCCAAAAAAATGTCATTTAGGGCCTCAAAACAGCTCCGGAAGTTCAGGACCCGAAAAACTGCTAAAAATAGTAAATTCTGCTACAATTAAGGAAAATGAAAAACTTAAAGAAACAATGGTGGGTGTCCAAGTGGAATAGGTAGGTGGCCACCAATATCCACCTAGATCAAGCCAAAATGCAATGAGCTTATTTTTCAAATATATCCTAAACAGCGAATCGGATTGAGCTATTTTTTTTCATAATGTTAATATTAATACAATTCTACTCCATAAAAAATTGAGCTAAATCTGACTCGCGGATTTCAAGAAAAAAAATGGTTGTAGATGAAAGAGTCTCATTTCTCGAAAAAGGTGAATCATTTTGACCTTAAATTAAGTGAGTTTATTCATCTCATCTTGATGCATCTCTTGTAAAAATTTCATGGATAAAAGGTGCATGGTTTAAGAGACATGGTGAAAATATGTTGACTGTGTGAAAGTGTAGCACATTCAGTGTGTTACTCCCAAAGAGCAGCACTCAAAGTTTATACTACCTTCGTCCATCCTATAAACTACTAAAAGCATTGGGCTAGTGTGAAATGGTCCATGCAATGTTTTAAACTTGTGATAAAGCTTCTAGGCCAAACACAAACCTTCAAACTTCAAAATCTCTTCTTGCGGAAAAAGCACAGCACAGTTGCACAACGCACCTTTTGTGATGATAAGGACTTGATGACACATTTGGTTTTACAACTGAAACTACAACTCATGACCACTAACTCATTATGTGACGCCACTTATTTCTCCAAATGATGCTTTATACTTTATCTTTATAAGATCGTGACTAAAATTCACAACTTATCCAAAATACATTGAAATACCAAATTGACTTTGATTACTATAGTAGGACTATAACAATATGGATATCCCATTAGAAGTCTATCCCATAGACAAATCGGTAATGTTTCCAAGATGTCATGGGAAACCAAAAGAGCCTCGACCAAATGTTCCCCAACCATTTCATGGTATTCAATAATAGCATATCATTGATGATGCCTAATAGTGACAACATCACTTGGATCTCCCCTCAACCTCTGCAAATCATCTTTGACAAGGCATGTAAGTGGGTATTCATACCTAACCATTATTTTTTCCTCTATCTTTGTCCGAGTATAAAAATACGAGGTGTTTTTCCACACTATCAAATTAAAAAAAATAAGAAATAAAATCCCTTAATTACACATCCCCAATTTAGGGGTTGGTATCCCAACTTGAGTTATCTTACATAAAAAAATTAAATAACTTCAATTCAGAGAGAAAATTTTTATCTATTCAGTCATAATTGTAACAAAATTTGATGAAATCATAAGGTTGTTCAATCTCATAATGATGATTTTCCATTATTTTCTTGGGTCCAAAGGTTGTCCATTCTATCATGTATAAAATTAAGATAAATTTGAAAGGTTCCTAATCTGATGAGGCTTCCATCCCTAGCTCACATGTAGCTTGCTTAAGATTTTTTTCCTTCAAGAATTGTTCCTTCCATTTCTTTATCTTGGACTTCCATTTTTCTTCCTGATTCATATACATAGAGAACCATCATTGTCTCATATTTTTTATGACATTCTTGTGTCCTTATTTTTAATAATTCCTAAATCAAACAAGTCACCCTTGGTCTACCATTGAGGTATATCAGGCTTCAGTTGAAGAAATGCATAAAAGTTTGTAATAATGTAATCTAAAATGAAATCAATAGTCTATTGAGCCACTTCAGTACATCCATTTGAATACTACTGAGCTCTCAACTCATGGTCATCTACTTGGTCAATTGCATCTAACAATGAGCTCAAATTTCTAAGTTTGGGATTGAATTTACGTAGTTTAGCTCTTAGCTTTTTATTTTGCAATGTTACCTTTATATTTTATCTATAAAGAGCCTATTAACTTGGATCTACAAAATTGAAATGACTTAGGAGAAATTATCATACACGTACTTTTTCTCTTCCTCTATTTGCTTGGTCTAGCTTCTCCAATCCCATTGGTAAATATCGTATGTGCAGTTTATGTGAAACCACCAGTCTGTAGTTGGGGCATGAACTCAACTTGGGTTCTCCTCAACTATAAATTTAGGTTCTCCTTCTATGGGGGCAAGGTTATCATTGTGCCCTTTTTCACTTAGTGGTGCTTCATCCTCTTCCAAAAATTCCACAGAATCTGAGATCCCCATGCTAGCAGGTTTTTTTTCCCATTCCTATATTTTGAAGTTGTGAAGCCCTCATGGGGAAATAAGGCTCGGGTTTAGAGGTATACCCTTTCATGTTAATTTTCTATTCTGGGAGGTAAAACTCTCATTCGTGGCTTAGCCTAAGTTCTTCCAATAGATACATTTTATGGAATATCTATTCCAATTATCATCCTAATCAAACCCTGATGGTATAATTCAGTCTCAAGGTTCCCTTGCCACGTGCATGATAATCATATATGGTAGTTATATGCCATGTTGAATCGTCCCTTCCAGGTGACAAATTTATGACGAGGAAGACCACCTCTTGTCAGAGGAATAGCAAGGCCTCTCATCTAATTCCACATTTAAGGTTAGGAAGTGGAGATGGTTCCTCTAGGAGTAGGAACCAACTTTCATTTGGGACTTTAAAAATTTTGGACCATGCCTCCCCCTGCTGGAAAAGCCTCATCACCTTTGTAAGTGTATATTCTTCACAACAACTAGGAGATGTCTCAAAAATTCTTTGGCCACATTGAATGATTGGGCGAACTCTAGAGTGATTGTAGAATCATAACCTTGGAATTTTGCAAGGAATTATACCCATCCCACTCGAACAAAAATCTTCCATAATGTGAAATTTTATGGGTGTGTTATATTATTTCCATGACTTGCACCACACAATGTTATGTTGCATTAGGTGCAGTGGGGGGATCATAGGGGGGAGGCATCCCCCCCTATTGGGGGATTTGTAGGGGGGCGAAAAAAAAATTATGCAGACCGAAGGAGAGGGGGTGGACCCAAATATGGTGGGCGAACCTACCCAAAGTTTTGTGCATGCTTTTTTCACATGGTTTTGGGCATGATGGTTTTTCCCATTTTATTTTGTAGATCCGGTCAAGGGAAATATGATTATGTTCTAATCCAAGGTTAATGGATTGGGGTTTATAAATTCATCGACTTGTATATAATGTATTGTAGCATTGACATTAATATAATGAAAAATCAATCTTCTTTCGATGGTTTTGGGTTATAAGAGAAAATATTTGTGTATATTTTATGTTCTTTCCATTGTATGTTTTTTTTGTTTCAAGAATTTATTGGAAGTGATTTGTGTACAGAGTTAAAACCCACATAATTGGCGTAGATGGCCTCAAAACTATTGGTTTCATCTGAGTTCCCTGCTCCACCCGTTATCCACTCTTATGCAACACCTTAAAACCTAACTAAGCTTTCTGATAACATGTTCTTCTCGTGTTACACCTGGAAATGGATCAAATAATGCTTCTATAGTGTCCACTTATTTCACACAATTTTTTAGTATTATGTATTAGTTATGATATTTCATGCTACCAAAGAATCATGATTTTTATGTTGTGAAATGAGTGATTTTACCTTAGAATACAATATAAGGGAGGTAGACAATTAATTTGTCACAAGCTTAACTCATGGTTCAAACACAGTTGTTATGATATAAGCCTTGATCCTTCATAATGTAATAAAGTTTAACAAATTTGTATGTGCAATACCAAGGGGCTTTCTCCTTTTTTAATTAGGAAAGAGAGCATAGTCATGAGGATTTGGGACAGAAAGAGGTATTATTAGGTATGTCAAGGGATGGACAGTGATTAAAAGGTTGGAGTATTTAAAGATTGGAGATCACCTAAGTCACTATAGGAAGACATGTAGTGTTGTTTTTATGTTGCTACTTGTTCATCTCGTGAATAATCTTCTCATGGGTATCCTTGAATCTTGAGGATATATTGCATGTTATTCCTATGAGACCGTGAATTACAAAATAACAGAGGATAGAGTAGGTTTTCATATCTTTATCAGGTGCTTCATAAAGATATCAAAAGACAAATTTAAGTAGTTCGATGAAACAAAAATCATAGAAATGTCTTATTTTTATTTTTTCTTTTATTTTTTTTTCCTTTTTTTTTCAATCTCTTCCAACTAATCACCCATTTTCTACAATAATTTTTTCCAACTACCACATCATCCTAATTAACAATATTATGAATAAACTCTTCCTTTAACTAAGGGTTATCATATACCCTAAATCAATGGCCATTCTCTATTAACAAATTCATGTTGTCATAAATGGCACAAATCTTGATAGAACCATTTTCATATACCTTGTCAAATTTTTATGGTCTAAGCCATCTAGTGTAGAATTTACCTTTAAAATATTTGTAACTAGAATCGAACAAGAGGGTCCAATACCCTTCCTTAAACTTATTCCTTTTGATGAATATATCATGTCATTTTTCTCATTGATGTTGGAAAATAAGTGTTTATCATATAGCATCTAGTGGATTTCATCAATTTTATTAAGTTGATTTAGTCGATGTTGTTGTGCCTCCAAAATATCTATCCCAACTTAAATGGTCATCCATAGTGTCTGGATTTCAAATTCTATAGGAATAACCACTTTCTTTCCATACATAAGCTCATAAAAATTGAAGCTCATGGCATTCCCCCAGGTGATTCAATAAGCCCAAATTTATTTTAGAAGTTTCTCGGCCTAATCCTTATCTTGTTGTTGAACTGTCTTTGTCAATATGGATTCTAATAGTTTGTTACTAACTTCCACCTACACAAATTCTTATGGATGTTATGGGATGTAAATTCGGTTCTTGATCTTGAACTCCTTATTAATGAATCAAATAAATTGAGAAATAAACTATAGGCCTTGTTCCATGACAATTTCTCAAGGAACACCATAACAAATGAAAATTTCTTAATATAACAAGTCATTTTTTGCTTACTATGTTGCTTTCGGTAGGGCTTTTGCTTCAACCCACTTAGTTACATATTTGGTACACACCAAGATGTATACATTTTTCTTTGATGATAGGTTGATTGGCCCTACAAAATCAAAGGCCCATTTTTCAAAGGTGTCTATCAAAACCTATGGTTGCAATGCATTTCATCCTATTGTACAAGTATTCTCATCCACTAACATTATCGCAATTCCTAACACAATTCTTGGTATCCTTAAAAATAGTTGGCCAATAATATCCCAATCATAACACTTGGTTTGTAGTTCTCTTATCGACATAGTGCCTTCCACATGTTTCATCATGGAATTCTTTAATAATGTCATAGATATAATTTTCTTGCACACAACACCATATCACAATATCTGGTCATGTGTGAAGCATATATCCTCAAACCCAAGAATACATGTTGTTGTGTCTAATGACCTTTTGACGTTACTTTGGTGATAAAAGTTGTGGAATATTTTTTGCAACCAAAGAATTAACGATATTTGTAAACAAAGGATTGTTAGTATATAATGCAAACAAATGTTGATCAGGAAGAAAATATTTTATCGAAACAAATTTCTTGTTATTTTCTAAGTCTAGAGATGAAGTTAGCAAAAACATTTTCCCACCCATGTTTATCTAAGATAGTGATGTAAAATTCTTGTAGGAGAAGAAGTTACCTAGTCACTATGTCATTAATGATAGGTTTATTCATCAGAGAATGTAAAACGGAGTGATCAATGTGTATGAATACTATGTATTTGGTGATGTAGTGAAAAAAATTATTAATAGTGTGCATAACATAGAGAAAAAAAAATTAGTCACAATGTATTTTTGTTAGGCGAGATTAAGGTATTTAATACTATAGTAGATAACATAAGGTTTTTGCTCCTCCTTTTGACCTAGTAAAACTCTAATGGATGTATTTGATGCATCAATGGAAATGTGGAAAGGAAATGACTAGTTGGAAACTCATAAATAGGGTTTGTGGACAATTTCTCCTTGAGACTCTCGAATGTTAACTAACATTGGTCAATCTAGTAAAATTATGTAACTTTTTTTCACATGTGAAATATAGGTGATGCTAGCTTGGTAAAATATTTCATTAATCTTCAATAGTACCTTTCATATCCTAAGAAAATGTGGACACCTTTTCGTGTAGCGAGAGGGAGATTGTAACACCCCACCCCACATTTACCCGCTTCAACATACTTACCAAGGAAAAATGAGTTGAGTTACTATGCATGACCCAACTTCCAAGATGCAGTCATGTAAATGGTGTACATTTCCAACTTACTAAAACCATCCAGATACATAAGATAATAATTTTATCAGCCTAACATGACCCAACACTATTTCCTTTCAGTTTTGTTTCTTTAAATTTAACAGAAATTTCTATTTTTGGAAATTTTTTGGGTCCTAAACTTTTGAGGTCGTTTTGAGGGCCTAAATGACATTTTCATGGAAAACGGAGAGACCAAAATAGTTCCAAAATGAGTTTCCAAATTATATTTTCATCCTCCTCATGTAGATCTTTGAAACGAGGTATTATGATAGTCAAACAAATATCGTATGCCAAAGTTACAACCCCGAGAAGTTGGAGGTCCAAATTATTCATTTTTACAAACACTTTGTAAACAAAGTACCTGTAGGTCATTAACATATATATGTTCACTAATTCATTAGTTTCATCAAATAATCATCAAGAAGTCGCAATGCATTCTCAAGCTAGTTACAACAACACTTGTTAGCCCATGCATACATCAACCATTCAACAACGTATCAATTCATGAACAAGATCCATAGAAATAGAACATCATATAACCATGCATATAACCATATTAGAAACCTTGAATAATAAACCATAAGATCAACATAATAATCAGTACATGTGCTAATTTATCACAATACAAAAATAACTAATATTAACATATTCAAAAGCCAATGAAGTCAATGACTTCCATATATCACTAGACCATAGATTGGGCTAAACCAAATATCACTTTCATCCAATCACCCATGTGTCATATTCCAAGCATGAATGTGGGATCATATGGGTTAAACCAAAATATAACCAAACAAGGCTTCTAGAGGCTAAACCACCTCAACCCTCAACCACATTGATTTCACCTAAATGGTCCAAAAATCACTAATAATAACCAAATTGGTCTCTTCCCAAGTTGTCCAAGGCTCCAGGGATTCTATCTAAACCCGCATTCATAGAGAACCCAATTTTTTATAGGGCTCCATAGAACTACCATCTCAACACATAACCTTCCAGGGAACCTAAGTTATTCCAGGGCTCCAAATATTATATCCCAACCCACAGTCGTAGGGAACCAAAGAACCAATTAGAAAATCCCAAAGGGAACCCACTACATCATGGCTATCCATGAAATGGCAAGGCAAAGCTCAAACCATTGTCAATAAAGGAAAATATCCATGCCAATGAAAGCACATAACCAAGGAACCACATGCATGTATCATGCATCCATAAACCAACAAGGAAATCACACATGCAACCTATTACCAGCAGAGTATCTCCTGTTGTATTTTTTTATCCAACCTTCTCTTCCACTTCCCACCAATTCCCTTGCGTACTTGATTTCTTTCTCCAAGCCCAAGTGAATGTAATAATTCTCCAAGAATTCTCGAAGTGTGTAAGAGTTTATGAGAGTGTAAGAGTGTGCAAAGAGAGAACCAAAATTGAACTAAATAAAGTTTTGAATTGTTTCTTTGATGAATTTTGATCACTGATGCCCCTATTTTCTTCATTTTCCCTCATTTTTCCTCTAGTTTCCCTTGCATTCACATTTGTGTCTCTTCATCTCCCTTTTCTCCTATTTTCCTTTATTTTTATAATTTAATGCAAATTAATGCTTCTTTGTCTTTTCCAATGCCTTTTCCAATTTCCATAGCCATAAATAAACCATAAGAAATGTCCACAATAATGTTTTTCCCACCATTCAGCTTGGAATAAGTGTGCCATGACCTTGGTCATATTTTATTTACATGGAAAATCAACCAGGGGCTATTAAAAAGGTTACACATAACCTCTATTTTGACTAGGTCCACTTTTATCCCTTAAAGAGACACATGATGTCCTAATATAATACCTTCGATAAAGAGAATTTTCCATTTCTCGTTACTGAGAATGAGATTGTTTTCCTTACATATAATTAAAACTTTCTCAAGACTGTTTAAGGCTTCCTCAAAAATATCCCTATATACAGTGAAATTTTTCATGTAAATTTCCACATAATCATTAGTTAGGTTGGAGAATATGCCAAGGAAAACCCTTTGGAATTTAGCAGAAGCATTACATAATTTAAATGGGAGGAATTAATAAGCATAAATACCCTAGGGACATGTGAAAATTGTCTTCGAGGGTGACTTGGATCTAGTTGTAGCCACTGAATCATTGAGAAGCAAGAAAAATTTATTCCTTGCCAAGGTTTCAAGGACTTGATCAATGAATGGTAGGGTAAAATAATCTTTCAATTCGGCTCTATTTAACTCTCTATAGTCAATGCACACGTACCACTTACAATTTATCTTTGGCATAATAACCAAAGGTGAAACCCACTTACTATCAAAGATTTGATAGATAAAACCTGCACTAAGTAGCTTCTAGAGTTCTTCTTTGACTACATCCTTTAGATCAGTATTCGTCCTAGGTTAGGGGTGATGAATAGGTTGTGAATATTCCTTGATATATATGTGATGAGCACACAAATTAGGATGGATTCCTTTCATATCAATATAGTCCCAAGAAAAAGTGTTGTTGTGTTTTTGTATAATTTTAAGAAGTTGATTCTATTGAATTGGTTCTATCCCAACATTAATGTTTATAATTCTCACATGGTAGATTTCAAAAATAAGGGTATAGACTTTAGAAAAAACATTCATATGAGAAATATTATCACTTTTCTAAATCAACTCGGCAGTTGAGCAGCTTTCCAGAGAGTTCTTTTTAGGAATTTGAGCAAAAATTAAGTAGCCAGGTATGAGAGGGTGAGCTATGAAGGTGAAAATCAAATAATCCTTAGTGTATTTCTCAAAAATTGAGGCTTGGTTAAGAGTAAGGATAGGTTGGATTTATTATTCATCATTGTCTTCATGCCAAAGTGGGTTCTCATGGTTGGAAGTAGTTTGGCAGGGAGATAAAGGGTAAGTTTCTTGGTAGATTTTCCATGAGAAATGGTCTATCCCCAGAACCACATATAATATATGCATCAATAGTAGCTAACCATGACATTCCCAAAATTAAGGGATATCCCCTAAGGTTATATTTAGGTTTTAAAACCATGTCAGAATCAACCAAATACTCCTGTGAATCTATAGAAACAACTAGGACACCTTCTAAGATTACTTATGGCTTCTAAGATTCCATGTAGATTTATAATAGACATATCAACTAATTGAAGCAATGTTGGGGTTAGTCGTAATGATGAAAATTGGAAATTTTCCATGGTCTCTTTATTCATTAATGTTTATAGGTTCCCCCAAATATATCAAAGTATTTTGTATGAGAGTATTATTGATATTGACGCTTACAACTGGGCTTTTAGGGTCCATATACTTGGCTATGAAAAAATTTCCCAACATTGGGTCACCCAACTTCCCTATTAATTAAAAAATCTTAGTCTCCTCCTTTTGCCTTCATGGCTTCTTAAGACAAAGTTCTCTAATAACCTTAGCATAGATCGAAACTTCTTTGATGTCTTGAAATAATGGAATTTTGAAACATATGTTCTTAAGTTCCCCTAGAAGATCAAATTATGGTTGAGGAGGAAGCTTTTCTAAACATAACCTTTCTAGATATGGGGGAACTAACTCTTTTCATGTTGTAAGTTCAATAACATATGACTTAATAATTGGATTATTTGGTTTCAAAAGGTCTTACTCATCATCTTATTCTTGAATAATAGGGGTAACTAGATCAAATCACCTTCCCTAATCATAAATGAACATCATGAAAATCCATTAGATAAATGACATAAGTAGGACAAGGAGGTAGTTCAACATTGTATGTGGGTTGTACTACTATATTGTTTGGTTTATGCATGGATTGGGCAAGTAACTATGTCCTTTGGGGTGGCTAGTTAGATTGTAACGAAATTTTTTTTGGATGTGGTTGACGAGGAGAATATTGTGGGACCTATGGCAGCATATTCCCAAAAGGAGGAGGTCACCTCCAACATTGTGGACATGCTTGATTTTATCCTTGGGTAGGCTATTTTTCCCATGGAACTAGGGGGTACTAGCCTGGTAATGGATTGATATGAAGCAAATCATTGAGAATAATCTTTTTTTAAGCCAAATGGTCTAGACAAGCAAGGCGTATTTTTTGTAACAAAACATGTTTACTCAGTCTCTGCATTATCTTCTTCAAACATTGTCTTATGTCTCCATAATGAAGTACAATATTGAGTGGCATGTTTATGTTCATAAATTCTACATATTTCCACATCACTTAAAGGATATTATCAAAGGGGGTGCTTCTTTCAAAATTTGGGACAAAATATGGCTAAAGCTAGCTCAAACTCCTCTCTCTTATTCTTTTCTTGTAAGATGTCTAACTAGGAACTAAGCATGCTAAGGATGTTAATTTTAAAATTTTCTAACAAGCTTCCCAGTTCAGTTTTAGTTACCCATACCCTAGGTGATATGTTAGTTCTAAAGATTACATTCTAATGATTCTTTCCATATTTGGAGCTTCCCTGAGAATAACATTTACACAAGTCACAAAGCTCCCCATATGTTAGTTGGGAAACATCCCCTGCTTCCATAATATTTAATGTGTCAATTGAATCTTCATGTATTCCTTTAAGAAAAATAATATGCAAACTTTCTTCATGTTGTTTGTTCTCTACATATTGTATTGAAACCTCTCTATGTAATCTTCTTGGATTTTGTCATGTGCTTGTGAAATATTGAATATTTTTCCTTTAATATCTCATACCATACAACAGTTTTTATATATCTTTAAGAATTCCTTCTTCATCTCCTCCCAAGTTCGAATGGAGCTTCCTCAAAGTATCATAAACCAACGGAGAGTTGCATCCTTTAAATTAGCAAGAAATAGTTTTAGTTTTTGCACATCTATAGAGTAATCATAGCTATGAAAAAGGACATCAAATTCAAACAAAAAGGCATTTTTGTATTCACTTGTGAGACCACTAAATTTTGGAAGGTCAAAGAGAGGGATATTTCTCATTTGAACCAATCCATTGTGATCTTGGATAAGGAATTCAAATTTGACAGATTTTCTAGGTCCATTCACTTATTTGTCCCCCATTCCCATAAATTATATTTCCTAGTATTTAGGTTCACTTGAATGTTTGGGCCCCTGAACTTGTGAGAACCTTCAAAAATTTTGGGTTCCTTGATTAGTAGAACTTCTTCCACCACTAGTGGTTCCTTTGGTTGGTATCCAATGGCTCCTCGTGGGTTTCCTATCTCATATTTACCTGTCGGGGTGTTAATATGGGTGGCTCCTACATCAGAAAATGTTTTTGGGAATCGATATTTTAATGCATTTATTATGCCCTAACATGCAGGAACAAGGATGTAGGTTACTGAAAGGGGTAGTAAAACTCCCTTTGAACACTTCTAGTCCTAGCATCTTTCTACTTTAACCAAAGTAAGGAGTCTTATTTCTCTTGAATGCCTCCCCACAAGTGATTCTAGGAATTATGATGTGTTTATATACTTCCTATTTGAAGTGAATTTGTAAAATACAGAGTTCATTTATATTGTCAACCCAAGGTATGTAGAACTTGCAAGGAAACTTGTGAAATATATATGAGAAGAAGGTTACTTACTTTCCCTAAAAGACCTATGATACTAGAAATACAATTTATCGTGATATGGAGTTTCGATGGAGGATAGTCTCTATATTAGTCTTTAGCTTATTTAGATGTCACCCCACACAATCAAGGTCCCTTCTCAGATGCTTAGCTTTGTTTCATTAGTTAGACTAATTTTAGAAAATTTTGCAACATGCAAATTCTATATAGTTGTTTTTATAGTTTGGTAGCAACCAAAATATGTGGTCACGGTCAAATATATCATCACTCCTAAAGAAAAATCTAAGAAATGGGACTTGATAAAACAAAATTGTTGGCACTCGCAAAATTAAGAGGCATACACTATGAGAAATGACAATTGGAGAATTAAAACAAACACAACATAAATAACTAAGATATGAGAAATCTAGCTTACTATAAATTTTTATCGTAACCAAAAGCAAAACAATAATAGCATAAAGCCTTACCTTGAGTAGGATCTCCTCAAAGTTAGCATGTGCTCTTTCCTTACAAAATTAATAGTACATTCTTGAAGGAGATTCATAACCACACACAACTAACTATTTTTAACATAACAAAGCAATAATTCATTCATAGGGCACACACACAAAATTATTTTTAGATTCAGTAGCTAATCTATGCTTATGATCAAAGCTTACATATATAAAAGAGTGAGATTCCATCGTTCAGTCTACTTGAAAAAAAAATATTTCCTTAAAATATATTCAATTACAAAAAAACCGCATCATTCAGTTTTTTAGTTAGTAGACAATGGTTTTATTTTTTAGTACCACGAAAGGAAATACTTCTCTTAGGAAGCTTTAGTTTCATGTCAACTATGTATAGCTTATGGCATTGCAATTTTCACTGTGTTGAGGCTGGAAGGGGATATTTTACACAAACTCATTAGCTAAATTCCATTTCTATGTGGCTACTCCCAAATTCTCATCACCCAGTCAGGTGTACATACTAGATATGGCTACCACTTAATTCCATGTGCAAACCAGGTGAAAATCTTGATTGTTGATGGATACTTGCTAGCAAGTTGGCTCCAACTAATCCTTCAAGGGTGGAACTTGTATAACCTACAGATATGTGGAATGAGCTTCAATGACCTTGTGGGAAATTAGGATTCTTAGCAATCCAAAATCAGGGGAATCTCATGGAAATTTGCAAACTATCAGCATAATTGAAAATTGTTCATATTTAAGTAGCTTGGAACTTGTAACTAAGATTTTTTTGCGATCAAAATTCAGTGCATTTATTAAACAAACATATTCTTAGACTTTTTATCACTCTAAAACATGCCTAAATTTCAATCAAAACAATAAAAGAAAAAAAAAATTAATGAGTATTTATACCTTGAGCTTATGATCACAAAAGGATAGGTTTTAAAGGTTAAAAAACAAAGAGATACAAACTGGAGGCAAAAAAAGAGTAATTTGGTAATAAAAATGTATCAATTCCATAAGTTATCAATTTTTGCATTGTTTTTCCTTTGATGTAAAAAAAGTGTGGTTTGTTCATTTTAAAATCTTGCCAATACTATATATATTTGATTCATGTATTAGATCAATGACCCTCCCAACTTATATGTTGTATCTTGGATATGTTTTTATTTGCAATTTTACATGTATTGTTGAAATTGGAAAATTGGTTAAGAAACTAAACATTCTACAAAACACTTAACTAAGAAGAGAGTGAGAGGCATAGTTCAAATTGCGTACAACCAATTTGTTTTCGCCGTCAGTTAGAAAGATGTTGGTGTTACACACTTAGAGATCCATGGAGTGTCTTTAACTATGCATGTTCTCTAGGGGCATGGCAAGTGGTATCAGAGCTAAAGCGAAGGGAGGGTCTTTGGAGAGGCTCTTCACCACTGTCATTTTCATGAAAAGTGGTATCAGAGTAGGCTCACTTTCACCATCATGATAGGTGGATTCATAGTAAAGTAGCTTTTCCCACGGATAACTACTATGGCATGGGAGGTAGGGTCAAAGTTGAGATTGAAAGTAGGGTTTTGGGTGTTACCGAGGTGATAAGTGTTGTATTTGTGACAAGTACTATTAGGAGAGTAATTTGTTGATCTTCACTATTACATTTTTGATAGGTTATGTGAAGAAAAACATTGTTAAAAGTGCATTAGAAGTAGATATTATAACATAGCTGATAATGGGTGCACATAGCTAGGGGCATTCAAAGTTGGACGTGTGGACTTGGACGTGTGGAATTGCTTAGCTTAGTGATGAGATAAGATGATGGGATTTATGGTGGGTTAGTGGAGATTATCATATGCAGGAATTTGTTGTGAGGAGGATATTTTACACCAGATGAGATCACGAAAAATTTTGTGCAACAAATTAGAGTTAGGGTAGCTCATAGACTTGGACAGAGAGGGAAGTTATGATGATGGTTATTGGTGGTGTGCACATCCCAACTTAAGGTGGTTTCTCGTTCACCTATGATTCAAATAGATGCGGTGTTATGAAACCAGCTCAAAAAACAATAGAAATGATAGATCAATGACTTAAAAAATATCCTCTTCGAGGTGGAAACCTCCTTTACATTACACAAATGAAAAATTATTGGATGATACAAATGACAAGACCTCCTTTGTATATATAGGAGTCCAAGTGGTCACAATATAATCAGAGCCTACATAGCAATAATAATGTAAATGTACAACAATAAGAATAGTGGCATTATATGGGGCACAACAATAACAATATGGGTTTACATGGGCACAAAAATAACAATAATGGGGCTACACTAGTATTATAGGGATCTAACATGCCCCTCTCCTTCAAAAAATGTGTTTTCCTCAATGCTTGAGTAGTTATGGATGCTTCTGTATAAAAATTTCATCCTCCCATGTGGAATCTTCAGTGGGTAAGTTCTTCCACTTAATGAGAAATTGATCGATTTTGTAACTATCGGGTTCTTGTTTTCATGACTACTTCAAGCTCAAATATGATTTTTCCTTATTTTTCAAGTTCTGGAAAAACTGTTTGAACTGGAATATTATCACTGATAACCTTACTTAAGCATGAAACATGGAAAATTGGGTGTACTCAGGAAGATGCAGGCAGCTCCAATCTGTAAGCCATAGTACCAATATTTTGCAACAACTTGTAAGGACTATAGTATTTGGGTCATAATTATTATGATTCTTAGCTTGCTTGAGGGACATTTTATTGTATGGTTGTAGTCATAGAAATACCCAGATGCCTACTTCAAAACTTATTTCATTGCGATGTTGATTTTCCTGTTGTTTCATTCAATTATGTGCTAGAGTGAGGTTATCCTTTAAGAGTTGGAGAAATTTCCGTTGATGCTCGATGTGATATTCCACTGCTTGAACCTTATTATTTTCTATTAAATATTATGTGATGGATGGTGGATGATATCCATAAAGTGCCATAAATGGGGTCATTCTTGCTGCAGTATGGAAGGAAGTGTTATACCACCATTCAACTAGAAGTAACCACATGACCCATTGTGTTTTTTTATGAGATAAAAAACAACGAAGATATTGTTCTAAACATTTATTCACTATCCCAATTTGTCCATATGATTGAGGATGATAAGATGATATATGAGCTAATTGAGAACCAAGACAAGGAAATAATTCTGCCCAAAATTTTCCAGTGAAAATTGGATCTCTGTCACTTACTATAATCTTTGGATTTCCATGAAGCTTTTGAATTGTTCTCATAAATGAAATAGCAATTGTGTTGGATTTAAAGGGATGAGATAATGCACAAAAGTGTGCATATTTGGTAAGTTTATCAACTGCCACCATGATGAAACTCTTTCCTTCAGACTTGGGTAAACCTATGCTAAAAACCATTAATACCTCCTCCCAATGCTAACTTGGAATGGCTAAATGTTCTAACAGACCCGGGTCTTAATTGTCTCAACTTTATTTTTTTGGAAAACCAAACATTCTGCCACAAAATTCTGAATATCAGATTTAATGTCATCCCGAAAAAAATCCTTCTTGACCCTGTGGTAAGCTTGAAAAAATCCTGAGTGCCCTCCTAAGGGAGAGGTATGCAATTCCAAAAGAATATTTTGTTTGATTTGGGAAGTATTACAAATATATAAGCGACCTTTGTACCATAATGAATCATTTTTCCAGCTAAATGTATCATATGTATTGGGATCTTGTTGCAACTTATGAATGAGTTTCCATACCCCGTCATTGTCCTTCTATTCATCCCTTGCTTCGGTTATCCACTCAGGTTGGATAATAGAAATGGCACAAATAATGCTTCCACATCCTCATCCTTTCTTGAGAGTGCATCTGCAACATCATTTTGCTTCCCCCTTTTGTAGATGATTTCAAAGTCATAACCCAACATCTTTGTGGCCCATTTTTGTTGCTCTTCTGAAGATATTCCAAAAAAATGTTTAAGACTATCATGATATGTTTTTACCTTGAAGTGTCTTCCCATTAGGCAAGGTCGTCATTTTTTTAGTGCATGTAGTATTGCCAGCATTTCCTTCTCATAAATAGGTTTGTGTAAATACTTTCCTTTGATTAGAAAACTTTCAAAAGTATTGGGTCTTCCTTATTTCATTAAAACAAAACCAATTCCATTTCCTAAGCTATAAAATTCCATAATAAAGGTTTTTCTGAAGTATGGTGTAGCTAAGACCGGTGTTTGCCACATTGCCTCTTTAAGATGTTCAAAATCCTTAGTTGCTTCTGGAGTCCAATAAAATGCATCTTTTTTCAGTAATGACGCTAGAGGTGTCATTATTCTCCCCTAATTCTTAACAAACTTGTGATAATACCCTTTCGACCCCATAAATCCTTGAATATTCTTTATGTTTGTGGGGATTTTCCATTTCTTAATGGCTTTAATTTGTTAGGGTCTACCTTAAAACCCTTATGAGATAAAATATGACCCAAATATTCTACCTCATGTACTCCAAATAAATATTTGGAGGTTTTTGCATATATTTGTTTATCCTCCAATAGTTTGAGTACCCTATCAACATGTTGAACACAATCCTTATAAGGCTTGTTGTATGTTAGTATATCATCAAAAATACTAACACAAATTTTCTAAGGGTTTGAAAATGGAATTCATCTAACTTTAAAATATGGAAGGTGAATTAGTAAAAGGTATGACCAAAAATTCATAATGACCCTCACGAGTTCTGAATGTTGTTTTTGAAATGTCTTCAGTCTTCATTCTAATTTGAGGATATCCTGAATGAAGATCTAGCTTGGTGAAGTAAATTGCTCCATGTAACTCAACCAAAAATTCATCAATGATAGGAACGGGAAATTTATCTTTAATAATCAGGACACATGTGCCATGATCCATCCTTCTTGTGCACCAATACTACTGGAGCATAGAAATAACATTGACTAGGTTGAATTATATCAGCCTCTAGCATTTATGCAATCATACATTCAATTTCACTCTTTTGGGCATAAGGATATCTATAATGGGTGATGTTTGGAGGAACACTTCCTCGAATCAAATGAATAACATTATTATGATCACGAATAGGTGGGAGGCCTTTGGGAGTCTCAAACATCTTGGAATGATTGTCTAGGGCTTGTTGGAGATATGTAGAAATAGATGGTTTCGATGTGTAAACCTCTAGTGGGCATAATTGTGCAATTATGCCCTATTATTCTTTATTTAGAAGCTTTTCCATGCCATTAGAGTTGATTAAATTTCTTGGTTTCCCTGTGATACCCCTTAATTTAATTTCCACTCCTTCCCAAAAAAAACTCAAGAAAAGTTCTTGAAAAATAAAATTTATCATCCCCAAAGATTGTGACCATTGGACTTCTAGTACAACATCAATACCACCCGTTGGAATGGAAATAATTAGACTATTCAATAAATATTCCCCCATAGTTAACTTAATATTGTGGCACTAATTTCCAGAGCAATTTGTAGTTCCTCCCTTTGCAACCATCACTTGACACTATGGTGCTAGATATTGGAAGTAATTCAATTCCATGGTTATCTTACAATGAATAAAAATTATGGGTATTACCCGAATCAATCAACATTGTTACATTTTTCTTCTTTATATATTCTTCTGTATTGAGAGTTTGAGGATTGATAATGCTTCCAATGCATTACAAGATATGGTTAGATTCATTTCTTCTTTCTCTGTGTTTGATTCCTAGTGTATATCCTCCTCTTTTGATGTTTATTGTTCCTTTTCTTCCTCTTCAGAATCTATGTAAAATAATTTATTCTTAGAGCACTTATTACCTTTAGTATATTTGTTATGACAACTATAACAAATCCCTTTTTCTTTTTATTTTTCCTCCAATTTTTTTGGTGTCAACCTTGTAGGTTGTGGAAGGTTTGGAGCAGCAACCCTTCCATATTTATTGTTGTGAGTGGTAGAATTCCTTGTTCCCATAATTTTTCTTTCAAATTTTCTTGCCACCCTGAATGCCTTCTCCAATGAATCAAATTCCCAAAGGAGAACCTCATTTTGGATGTTATCCTTTAAATTCCTTATGAAGACATCAATCCTATGCTCTTATGAGATATCAATTACCTTGATATTCAATTTTTGAAATTCTTCAATGTGCTCCACCATTGAACCCTTTTGTTTGATATTTATAAATTGGCTAAAGAAGGTGCTGCTCTTTTTATCCTCATAATGTGCTATCATTTCCTCCATAAAAATTGACCAAGTGACAAGTGGTTTATGACAAAAAAATCCATTGATACCATACAAACTAATTGGGTTCTAAATATAAAGATGCAATGTGTACCTTTTGTGTGTGTTGCACATCATAGAGATCAAATTATTTCTCCATTTTTAGTATCCATGTTACCGATTCCTTGCCATAAAACTTTCTCATATCAATATTTGGAATGGGGTAAGTCTTAAACCCAATGTTGGAGTCTCGAAAATCATGATTAACATTCATTTTATCCTCATCATGAGTTTCATGGAATACCTTTTCACCATTAGGAAGCATTTATTGTAGCAATTTTGTCAAAACTTCCTTCAAACCTTCCATGTCATCTTTTAAACCATCCATGTCACCTTTTAAACCATCCATGTCACCTATTATTTCTTCTTTTAAACCATCCATGTCCCCTTTTAGTCATCTTTGGTTGCTCTTTGTAAGAGTGAAATTTGTTGCATTTGGTCTCATAATTTTGATATATCATGTTCCAATTCTTCCTCTTCATGTGTCATAGTAGAGCTTTTTGAGGGCTTAATGGGTGTATAGTTCTTTTGTTTGGGAGGCATTTTAAAACCCAATATTTGTATCTATGCTTCAATATGCCCTTGGAATCACTTCAAACTAATATTTCAAACAAAATTTATGCAATTTTTTTAAAAACTACACATGTTTTTCTTTCTTTTAGGAGATCAATCTTGAAACGGTTGTAACTTTGCAATTTGGGATCTTCAAACTCTGAAATTTGGTCATGTGGTATCCCTCTGAATATTCTTTCCAATGTCACAAGTCAAACCAATATTGGATTATTTAATATAGATTTATTTCAAATCTCCCATGATGACCTAATTATGGAATGGTTTAGTAGAGCGAAGTTGTACGGGATGCCATGTGTCATTGTTTCAAACTTCGGCCTTGAAATTGCTACACAAAAAACAGAATTTCGTGCACTTTCGGCCACTTTTTACAAAATTCAAATATGATGCCTGAAACGGAATTTATGATGATTTTCTCTAGTTCACTTGTTTGAGACTGATCCGAAATGACTGTATTAGTTTTTTTGTGCCAAGTGTATTTCAGTTTTAAAAACATGTGCATACTTGTCTCATTAGTTTGCATAAGGATTAAGGATTTTGACCATGACTTGTACATGATTTCTAGTGAATTAGAAGCATTAAACAAGCTTAAATAACACTAAACAACAGTGTAAAACAGAGAAATAAGTCACCACATGAAATTTACACAGCACGCATGATGAAGCAGTTCACCCCTCATGGGCTACATCTACTGGTCCAGCTCCCAATGGCTTGTCCATCTTTCATTATGCTCAAAATTTTATAATACATGTAGTTAAATTACTCTAATGGTTGTTTTCTCTACACCAATGGCTCTAGAATGCTCCAATTAGTTAAAAATGACTCTTCATTCACTCATAGTGGTCGAAAATTGGGCCTCCTACACCTTTTCCCAGTTTCACCTAGGAAAGCTCCACTAAAAGTGGAGAACTCCACTTAACTGGAGTTAAAAATGGGCATACCTACCAAAAATGGCATGCCCTCTAACTAACTGCCGAAAAAGACTGCGCATAAAGTGTTAGCGGTTGGGTGGTGGCCACTTGCGCACCCCCAAACCGCAGTTATCATAACTGTCAGAGCGCTTATCCACTCTGCATTAAACTGTGGTTTTAACGTTTGAACCAGGGTTGAGCTATCATGTTTGCAATAAACCACGTGGTTGGTTGACATTTTAATGTATGCCATTTGACAATATATGACGCGGAACCGCTGGCGGGTTGGGACCGCCGACGGTTCCCTACCCCCGAATGCAATTGTAATAAACCTTAAGTATAACTCGTCGACTAACATGGTTAAGAACCAATTTGTAGCGCGGGTGGTAAGATTTGTGCATGCCCAAGGTCTGGGGGTTGATTCCTGCAAACCCTCAACAAAATTTTACAATGTCATTTCAAAGCCACGTGGCGTCCTCTCATTGGACCCTCCAAGCCCGTACATCAAATAAAACTGTGACACTTGTCAACAAGCGATTAATTCGGTAAAGGGAATATTTCGAGGAATATTCCCTTTTTTTCTGACTCTGCATCCACTATGCTGACTATGCATCCCAGTCAAACCTGGTCAAACTATCGTAAATTTCCTTGTTTGGCATTTCGATCAGAACGTGATATCTTCCTCATACGACATCGGTTTTTCGAACCATTCATGGCACCGGAATTAGAAAGACGAGATATATGCAACCATCCTAGTTTCAACCCAATCATGTAACTTTGAATTTTGAGCAAAATTTATGAACTCCTAATCATTCCTCCCCATTGGGAAGATTTTGGACCCCAAAAGACTTGATTACCTGTTCAGTAGATGAGGGTACATCTCCCTCACCTTTCCAACCTCCATCCATTTTTCCTTGCTTGGTTTAGTGTCTTTGAGCTCAACTTGAAGGTAGTCAACACTTCCTCTCTTTGATGCTCTTGTCCTCCTGTCAATAATTGTATCTTCTTTGAGCTCATCTAGAAATTCTGGCGAGAAATATTCAATAGAAGGTAGCTGAACATCACTTCCTTGATCATCGATCAAAGGTGGCTCATACAAGTGTAAGTTTTCAACATTAACAATTGAAGACATTTGCATGTAAGAAAGCAAGTCAAGTTGGAATGCACTGGTAGAGATTATTACCTTTGTCATCATGCCTATGACCTTCGTGTTCGAGTTTCTCTATAATAGGAACCAATCTCGAAGACAAGGACATAGCTTCTCTCTTACTGTCCCACCCCAATAGTAGTACTCTAGGTTTAATTTCCAGGCAACTCCCCTCCTATTCTAAGCTAAGCCCAGATTAAGTAGCAATAACCCATAATCTTCATAGAGCAAGCATGAAGCCAGAAGCTAACTAACTCATTAAACTATACCTCAAGCCTCAAATTGATTATCCCAATAGATGACCCTACAAGCTAGATGGATGGCGAAACAAGCACCCACTAAGCTATGGGTTCATTGTTTTGTGCACGTTACCAACTTTTTTATGATCTTAAAAGGACCATAGCGAATGGGTTTGAGCTTTTTGCCTTCCCCTTGCATCATTTCTTTGCTAATGTGCAACCATACCTCATCTTCCTCTTGAAACTTGTGATCAACCCAGTGTTTGTCATGCCTCTCTTTGTATTTTCTTTGACTTTTCTCAATTTTTTCTTGAACTTGTTGATGTATAATCTGAATTTTCTCAATGAACTTTCGAGCCTTATCAATGTCACTATGGCCATCAATTGCAACATCCTTCCCAAAGATGAAGTCTAATGGCGATTTTGGAAAATACCCAAAGCATACTTCAAAAGGTGAGGTTTGTGTTGAAGAGTGTTTTGCCCGGTTATAAGCGTGTTGAATGTAATGCAATTGTTTATCCCACAACTCAGGATGTTTGCTGAAATATCCTCTCAATAGATGCACAATGGTTTTGTTCACCACCTCAGTTTGTCCATCTGTATGTGGATGAAAAGTGGTACTCTTTTTCAAATTTGTGTCCATCATTCTCCATATATTTGACCAAAAATTCCCGATGAACCTGGAATCCCTATCACTAACAATAGAAGTGGGTAATCCAAAATGAACCCAAACATTTTGAAAATAAAGTTCAGCAGTAATGGTTTTCTTACATGGCATAAGTATACACATTTTATCGAATCTATCCACGACTACATAAAGATAATCATGTTGCTTTCTTGACATAGGTAGACCTCCAACAAATTCCATGGAGACACTCTCCCATGGCCTTGATGGTACCGGTAGTGGCTTATACAATCTAAGCTTCCTATTACTAGGCTTACTTGTTGCACACAGAGAACAACCTTTTGTAAAATGTGACACACTATCTATCATGTGAGGCCAATAACAATACCTTTGTAGATGTGTCACTGTTTTGCTTACCCCAAAGTGTCCAGCAATAAGAGAAAAATGAGCTTCTCTCATGACACTTAGCCTCTCTCCTTGTGGAATACATAGCTTGCACAAATGCAATAGCAAATTGTTATGCATGTGATAATATTTTTCTTCAACTTGATTCCCTTCACTCAAACTAGCATACACATCTTGGAAATCAATGTCATGTGCATATTGTTCTATGTAACTCTCATGTAGTGACAAAATCATTTTTGAGTAAAGTAGATGCACTAATGATTGGTCTCGAAATCGTATCTGCAACTTTATTGAATATACCTTTTTTGCACCTTATGACCAAGTGAAATTGTTGAAGAAATCCCATCCACCTGAAATGTCTTGATTGCTGCAATTTTGTTTGCGACTACAAGTATTGTAATGGTTGGTGATTGGTGTGTACAATAGTCTCTTTACCCATCAAGTAGTGTTTCCACTTCTTGACACTTTTTACCAACGCTTATAGTTCTTTGTCATATGTAGGATAATTAGTCACAGCACCATTAAAAGTTTCTGAATGAAAGGCGATAGGTTTACCATGCTACAAAAGTATTGCGCCCATGGCATAATCACTAGCATCGATTTGTATCTCGAATGGCTCTCTCAAATTTGGTAATGCAAGGACTGGAGCTGAACTGACCTTGTCTCTTAAAGCTTCGAAATATTGCTATTGTTTGCCTCCCCATTGGAAGCCTTTCTTCACACTTGTCACTGCATGCATAGGAGCTGCGATGGAAGAGAATTTAGTAATAAACTTCCTCTAATATTGAGTTACACCTAAGAAACTTCTTACCTCAGTAATTGTTTTGGGTGTGGGCCAATTCACAGTGCCCTCCACTTTGGAAAGATCAATCATCAATTCTCCTCCTCCTACAATATGTCCCAAATAGACCAAAGAAGTCTTTCCAAACTCACATTTTGACATTTTAAGAAACAATTTCTCTTTCTTCAAAACATCAAGCACTCTATTCACATGCAAGACATGATCTTCTCTTGTTTTTATAACTTTTAAATTATCATCTAATTACACAATAACAAAGTCATCAAGGAATGGTCGCAAAACATTATCCATAACTCGCATGAAAGTTGTTGGTGCATTATATAAACCAAAAGGCATAACTAGCCACTCAAAGAGTCCTTGTTTGGTTTTGAATGCAGTTTTCCATATATCACTTTCTACAATTCTTACTTGATGTTATCCACTTCGTAAATCTAACTTAGTGAAAAAAATTTCTTCTTTCAGCTGATCAATCAAATCATCTATTCTTGAGAGTGAATAACGATTTTTTACTGTAATCTTGTTCAAAGCTCTAAAATCTACACACATGCGCCAAGTCCCATCTTTCTTTGGTATCAAGACTATGGGTGAACCGCATGGCGAGGTGCTTGGCCTTATGATTCCTTTATCCAACATCTCTTTCATTTGCCTCTTTATTTTAGCATTCTCCATTATCGATATGCAATACATACCGATGTTTGGAAGAGGACAATCTTGTTGCAACTGAATCTCATGTTGAATTTTCCTTTTTGGAGGCAACCCTGTTGGCTCCTAAAACATCTCATGATGTCCATTAACCACGTTATATAAATCTGATTTCAACTTATGATCACATCCCTCAAAATATTCATGATTAATATCAGCTTTAGGCTTAATCATAAGAAGAACAAAATTCTTACTTGAATTTACCAGCACCTTTACTTGTCCAGCATTTACCAAAGCAATGTTTGTCTTCCTGCAATGTGCTCTTACAATGAACTCCATGCCATCTTAGAATAAATGATACTTGTTATCATGGCGATAGAAACATTGTTACCGATTAAATAGGTAACTGCACTGGTACCTACTTTTTGAGGTAGCAAGAAAAACACCCGATTTTGAAAAAGTGGTGATGCAGAATCACCAAAAAAAAAAATGGAGCATGTTTTTGGCACTTCAAGTTTTTTTTATTTTGTTTTATATATATATATATATATATATATATATATATATATATATATATATATATATTATGTGATGTTTTTATGTCGATTTTGAATAGTGGTGGTGTATCATCACCAACGTTTTTTTATAGGATTGATTTTGACACTATACATTTTCTAATGTCTTCTTCTTCTGTGAGATGTTTATTTTTAAGTGCATTTATGTACTTGTGTTTTAAAAACAAAAAATTATTTTTTTTTAAATAAAAACTTGTAATGATATCTTCACTTTTTCACATAGATAAAAGACGAAAAAAGAGTCAATATTCTAAAGTTTATATTTTCTACATGTTTATGTATTGTTAAATAATTTTTCAATGCACATCAAATAATTGTCGCTAAAAAACCAATATTTTGAACCATATGACAAAAAAAATACAAATTTTCAATATAAATAGAATGCAAAAAATACACTTTTAGACACTTTTTGTTGAAAAAAACATGTTAAATAAACTAATTTTTTGAGAGAATTTTAACAAGAAAACTTAAGAAAAATAACATTTTTATTGAATTTTATGTCAAAACATAATAGAAATCACATGTTTTTTGCAAAAAATAAGGGTTGTTCTCATAAAATATCAAAGTCTGAACATTGCAAGTAAAACTGATTAATAGATCTCAAAAATGAGCTTTGTTTGCAAGCATAATTTAAACATCATCAACAATATCAACTAATACATCTTCAACATCATCTAGAACAGCATTGATGGCTTCTTCCACAACATTTTCTTCTTCATTTTGATCATTGTCATCTTCTAATGGATCTTTCATGTCTGCAAATCTTCCAAAGTGTCTCTTTCCAATCATTACATATAATGGTGGTTGAGGTTCCTTTTCTTTTTTTGCCACACTTGATTCATTAAAATCTCTTTTCCTCAAACCACTTCTTGCTTCGCATCTGGAAGGAATTCAAGAGCGTTGATTCTTTGTTAAATAAATTTGCATTGAACTAGGTCTTTCTCAATGGCAATGAAAATTTTTCCTTTTAGTAGGCAACATGCTAGTGTTGTACCTAATCATCAAGCACAGAAGAAATAAGTAATAAAATTAGTATGAAGACATAAAAAATAAAAAATAAAAAATAAAATATTTAAATTTAAATTTGTATAATAAAACTTACCTAAACCTGAGAATAAATCTAAAACCCATTCTCCTTCATTTGAACATAGATCTATAAGATAGTTAATCAATGCTTGTGGTTTTTTATAAATGTTAACTATATCTCCTTTTGCATCTTTATCCTCATATGTTAGTTTTCTTACAACTGCATCATGAACCAATACTTGACTATGACTCTTCCCATCTATTTGATTCATAAGAATATGCTTATAGCTATCATCTTTTGTCCAACATTCAACATGGATGAACTCACATTCATTTATAATAGGCTGATCTTCGAAAGAAACAATATTTTACTTATGCATGTAACATAACATAGTAAAAGTTCAATTAAATTTTACATGCATAAAAAAATTTAGGAGTAATCAAACATACAATTTCAAAGTCTTACCATGTAAGTTGCATCATTGAGTTTGCTTTACCCTTGAAGCTTGTTAATAACAATGGAAATTGTATGCCTGAATGAAATGTCACAAATCGCCAAAGTGGTGATGTTGCCACTTCTTGAAAACCCGTAACCACTTTACTAAAAGCTTGATAAGTATATGGTTCTCTATCATATTCAATGTCTGGGAAATTGAAACCATGAGGAATATCTACAATAACTAGGCCATATTCCCTTATAGGTATTACTGATGCAATGTATTCACAGTCACCTTGTATTATTTGATATTGGATATTGTTGAGCCCATTCCAAATGTAATGATTAAGAGTAGGATCAAGTTCAACATTCATAAGACGCTTATTTCTCATGTTTTCCACCTTATTTTTTTCAATAAAGCTTTTGAAAGTATCTGGTACTCCATTTACATCCTTCTTCGACATATTTAATGACATAATATATATATATATATAAGTAATAAAATAAAAATAGTTTAAATATGAATAAAATGAATGTATAAATCAACATACCTTATTGAATGCAATATAAAAATATTTTAGTGTTGATGTATAACTTGCTTCTGGGTAGTTAAGTACAACATCATCCCAACTGTCTTTATTCAACATTTTAACCATGTGTTATTGTATTTTCATAAAAAAAATATAACTGAATAAATAAAGTTAAAACCGTTAATATAGTGACATGTATAACAAATTCTACCAACATCATTATGTTTTATTTAAAAGAAAATTATAATGAAAGAAAAATAAGAAATAATTCAAGAAACTTACTTTTGAAATTCTACACACATTTCTTCCATTGATAATTCACCCGACTTCACACGGGCTAGTACTGATTTGACTAGTTTATCATCCTTCACACCTTGCATTGTTCTCCAAGGTGTGATAGTCATATCCTCTGGAAGCTACTTCATTTCAGGACCCGTCTTACTGTTGGTACATATTATGAGTTTACTCTTTTCAACCTTTTGATTTTTTATGGAAATATTCTCCCACCGATCAAAAATCTCATCAATCAAATCCCATATCTCCCCAGTTCTAAATGCCAACTGAAAAATGTTATCCATGCCTCTGAATAAATTTGTATTCAATTTTCCATCTTTTGCCTTTTTTTCATCAATTTGGTAACATGTTTCCATTAAACATTCCTTCTGAAATATTACACTAACTTGTGTCTTATCCCCATCACATTTTTCTATGAATTCATTATGAATAAATCTGACCCTTTGGATGAAATTCATTTTCATTTTGTACTCATTATCTGCATTATGATCCCATGCCAATAACTTTGATTCTATTTCTGTTAAGCCAGTGTAAATGATGCATTTCACTATTTGAAAAAGATAGTTATTGGGATATTCCACAATCAATTGTCTCTTAGCCTCTACCGAATGGTTCCCTCCAATTACATAATATTTATAATTAAAACATTTTGTCTTGTCAAATGCTTGTTTTTTGGGCACATGACATGGATCAACAAGAACCACACAATCAACCACATGCGCATATGGATTGAACCTAAACAATGTTTTCAGATTATGTACATGTAGGTGATGGGCCTTTCTAATTTGATATTGAGATTGTCTTTCATTTGGGCTATAAAATTGGTTAACATTAAGCTCAAATGTTTGGCCACCAAGAATTAATTTATTCTTCCTCAACTCATATCAAATAGCATTTTGTTTTGTTTTAATAATGCCATCCTCTAACTCAGCACCTGGTGTTATGATTTCTTTGCTTCCGTGAGAGCTTTCAGTTTGTTCTTCACTGCTACTCACGACCTTTACAAGTTCACCAATATTTTATTTCCTAGTCTTATTAGATAACATATCAGTTCTTTTATAAACAAGCTCTCCATCATGAGGTAAAAGAGAGACATCTTTGGCGATTTTTATTTTTTGTGTCTGATTTATTTTCTTCTTTTACACAACAGTTCTAATCTCCTTCTCACTAATTCTATCATAATTTTATGTTTCATGTTCGGCATATTCAAAAGAAACATGTTTAAGTTTACTAGATTGACCCACCTTAGTGACTCTTGGTTGATCCCCTCTTTGTACTATTGCAGTGTCACGAGCTATTGATCTTTGCTTCAATCTCCTTTCCTCTGCTTTGTTTGTGTGGAAAGTGTTGATCACATTCATAACATTTGGCTCCAACATATAAATACCTTCAAACATGTTTGAAAGACTCGGAACAAAATCCTATGAAACAAAATAAAACATGTCAATGATCAATAATTTATAAAAAATTGAATTATCCTTACAATAATGCATAGTGGAAATAAAAATAAGCATACTTACAATGTTATTTGCAATGTTGCTTGAGATTTCTTCAGAAAATTTTGAAGATATTTCATCTGTGTCATACTTGACGATTGATAGACGATATCTAACCTTCTCACGTTTATTAGCCTTCCTTGCAAGAACATAAATAGTGTTTGTATTCGGGACCATACATATGTCTCGTACTCTGCCCATCACATCATATGGCTCATTTAAGTGAATCAAACCACAAAGCAGATAGATGTGTATATCAGCCTCCATTTCACTGTCTTCAAGATACCATGAGAAATTAGTTTTATCTATTTCCTCGGTGTTCTTCCAATCAGAAATAAGCTTTAATGAACCTGGTGCCCCACTTGCTTGAATTTTATTAGTGTGTGCAACAATGTCCTTATTACGTCTAACAGTGTCCATACTGCGTCCAGCTGCAACTTTATATTTGGGAGTTGTATCCATAGTGCGTGGAGCTGCAACTTTAGATTTGGGAGTTGCTGCCGTAGGTGCAGAAACATTCACAGAAATATTTTTTTATGCCATTTTCCTGATAATATATATATATATATATATTAGTTAATGAGAAAATAATGCCGATAAAATAAATTTAAAAAACAAAATTTATTTCTAAAACTAAATAAATTGAAATTAAAGCAGTAAAATTAACTATAGAAAATTTTCATTTAAAAACAAAATATTATAAATCATATGTATATATATCTATATAATATGTTTTGAATACATTTTATAAAAAATTTAAAAATGTGTTTAAATTGTATAAAACAATTTAAAAAAAATAAACTATTATTTTCAAACTTCAGTTTTTGTTTAATATTAAAAAAAAAAAACAAAAAAATTACTAACTATTTATAACAAATGTTAAAATTAAATTTTATTTTTTTTAAGGTAATGATTTTATTAAAAAAACAAAATAATGTTAATTTTTTGTTTTAATTTTAATTATTTTTTTTAATTAAATTTACACTTAATAAATAATATTTTAAAATTTTAAATATATTGAATAAAAATCAAACATATATGTTAATTAAAATTTTAATTAAAAACTTATAGTCTTTTAATATATTTTTAATTTTTAATTTTTTTTTTCATTACATATCAATCAAATAAAAATAAACAAAATAAAATAAAACAAAAATTTATTTTATTTTAAATAGCAATTAAATAAAAATTTATAAACTTAAAATTATAAAAATTTATAAATTTATATAATCTTTTAATATATTTTAAAATTACAAAATTTTATTTTACATTACATAGTAATTAAATAAAAATAAACAAAATAAAATAAAAGAAATTAACCAAAAAAAAAATTATAACGTTGTTTTAATACTTAAATTTAAATAATAAAAAATTAAAATATTTAAATTTTAAAAACATATGTAATATATTCAATTTAAAAAAAAAAAACGTTTTACATAAACAAAAAACAAAAACAAAAAAAAAAATTTAAAACATTGTTTTAATAATTAAATTTAAAAAAATAAATAAATAAATTACATTATAATTAAACAAAATAAATAAAAATTGTTAAACATTTTTATAATAATTAAATTTAAAAAATAAAAATATGTTTCGCCGCCCGCGGGGCACCGAAGGCCGGCCAGACGACGCCATGGGGGGCTGCCCAGCCGGCCTCAGGCCCCCGGCTGGGTGGAGGCAGATTCCAAGAATCAGCCTCAGCCCAGCCGGGGGCATGAGGCCAGTTGGGCAGCCTCCCGTGGAGCCGCCCGACCGGCCTCAGGCCCCCGGCTGGGCGGAGGTCAATTCCGGCGCGGGCGGCCAAAACAAATTTCTTTTTAATTTTTTTTGTAATAAAAAAACATACAACGTGGAGCCGCCCGACCGGCCTCAGGCCCCCGGCTGGGTGGAGGTCGATTCCAGCGCGGGCGGCCAAAACAAATTTCTTTTTAATTTTTTTTTTAATAAAAAAACATACAATGCGTACTCATTTAATTTTTTTTTAATTAATTATTATAATATTTAAAAAAAAATATTTAATAAAACAAAAAAAATTATTTAATTAAAAAAAACAATTGTTTTAATATACAATACAATAAATATAAAATAAATAAATAAATTTTTAATATATAACAATTCAATAAATATGAAAATAAATAAATAAATAAATAAATTTTTAATATATAACAATTCAATTTTTGGTTTCTTTAAAAACATTATTTAATTTAAAAAAAAAAACAATTGTTTTAATATAAAAATACAATAAATATTATTTAAAAAAATATATATAACAATACAATAAATATATTTAAAAAAAAAACAATTCTTTATATAACAATACAATTGTTTTTTTTTTAAACATTATTTAATTAAAAAAAAACAATTGTTTATGTAACCATACAATTTAATATATATATATATATATATATATATATATATATATATATAACAAAACAATATATATATATATATACATTAAGATTTAAAATTAAAAACAATAAAAATGAGGTTTAAAATTTTAAAAATAAAAAATAGAATATAAAATCAAAAAAATTCTCCACCAAAAAAAAAACAATAATTTAAATAATGAAACCACTAATATATTTGTGATAAAAAAAAAAGCAAACAAAAATATAATACTATAACTATTTTTTTATGTGCATGGTCGTTTTATGGATTTTTTTTGTCTAGATGAACCTATAAGCCTTAAAAAGAAAAAAAATTCTAAATTTTTGTCCTTAAAACCCTAAAAAATTTAGTTTTTTTTGCATTTTCTTCACTAAAAAAATATAAAAAAATTATGGTTTTCGAACCTAAAAACCTTAAAAAGTAGTTTTTGAACACAAAAACTATAGAAAAACAGATTTTCCCCAAAATCGTCTTTAAATGGACAGAATAGAAGGAAAACTAACCTTTGAAATGCATAAAACTATTGTCACCAATGCCAACACAACACCTCCACAAAATTACCAATAGCAACACAATGCCTCCAATGCCAATGCAATGCCTCCACGAAGTTACCAATGCCAACGCAACACCTCCAGAAAATTGCTCTAACAAATACCAGAAAACTTGATGTGATGTGATGAATATAAACAATCATTCTTATTATATAGTGAATATTGTGTGTTTGGTTTACTGTTTAACGAATGTGGGATTAAAATTTAAAATTTAAAACATTTACATTTAGTTTATTATAATTCATATTATAGTTAAAATACTTAATATTTGCATGTAGTTATCATAGTTAATATTTTATTTAATATTTACATGTAGTGAATGTTGAATAATTCAAATATAATCTCAGATAAAAATTTAAAAAGTTAATCATAGTTAATATTATAGATAAAATAGTTAATATTTACATTTTGTTATCATAGTTAATATTTACATGTACTCAATGTTTAAAATCATGGGATTAAATTTTTAAATTTAAAATATTTACATGTAGTTAATTATAGTTAATATTATAGTTAAAATAGTTAATATTTGCATGTTGTTATTTTTGTTAATATTTACATGTAGTCAATCTTAAATCATTCAAATAAGAAAATTATTTTAGTTTCGAAAGCATGCATGAAAGAAATATTTTGTGGATATTTTGAATAGAAAGTATGGTGAAATATTTGAAGACCAACAGTTTATTAAGAAATTTTGAAATATATTTTAGATGAATATAATGTAGGTTTAAAATTTAAAATTTAAAATATTTACATGTACTCATTATAGTTAAAATAGTTAATATTTGCATGTAGGTATTATAGTAATATTATAGTTAATACTTACATCTAGTCAATGTTAAATCATTGAAATAAAAACATTATTTTAGTTTGGAAGGCATGCATAATAGAAATATTTTGTGGATATTTTGAATATAAATATCGGTAAAATATTTCACAACACAGTTTATTAAAAAAAAATTAAATACATTTTTTGACTAATATTTTGTACGAAATATTTGAAATGAAAATTTTGGAGGGAAAGTTTTTCGCGAAATTTTTTTGGGGGGAAATTTGGAGGGAAATTTTTTCACGAATTTTTTTGGGGGCAAAATTTGGAGGGAAATTTTCAGTCTTAAAGCTATATATTGTAAGTGGGAGAGGCATTTGTATCATTCAACTTATTCTTGTTGAAAGCCATGGTTTCTTCTGATAGCGAAGTTTTTCTTTGTACAACATCAACATCTTCGTCATGCAACAATTCTATTCAGAGTGATGAATATAACAGGAGTTCGTTCACCATGAATAGAGAGTCAAAAAATCGACTTGGTCGTAATCCTAAAGATGATGAGAACAAAATTGATGAGGCGCAACAAAATGAAATTTCTGTAAATCGAGAGCCAGTTATACCACTTACTTTTAATCCTAAGGATTATGAAAGCAACAGTAATGAAGGGCATGATGAAGAATTTCCAGAGTCAAAATTTCACTTCGTCCTAATCCCAAGGATTATGAGGACACCATCGATGAAGAGGGAGATGAAGAATATCCACTTCAACTTAATCCTAAGGTTTATGCGAGAAGAACAAATGAAGAGGGGAATGAAGAATTTGCAGAGTCAAAATATCCACTCTGTCCTAATCCTGAGGATTATGCCAACACCACTGATGAAGAGGGGGATGTAAAATTTCCAGATTCAAAATATCAAATTCGTCCTAATCGTAAGGATTATGCGAGCACCACTGATGAAGAGGGGAATGATAAGTTTTCAAAGTCAAAACATCCACTTCATCCCAATCCTAAGGATTATGCCAGCACCACTGATGAAGAGGGAAATGAAAATTTTACAACGTCAAAATATCCACTTCGTCCTAATCCTAAGGATTATGCGAGCACCACTGATGAAGAGGGGGATGAAAAAATTCCAGAGTCAAAATATCCACTTCATCTTAATCCTAAGGATTATGCGAGAACCACAGATGAAGAGGGGAATGAAAAATTTGCAGAGTCAAAATATGCACTTCGTCTTAATCCTAAGGATTATGTCAGCACCACTGATGAAGAGGGAAATGAAGAATTTGCAGCATCAAAATATCCACTTCGTCCTAATCTTAAGGATTATGCCAGCACCACTGATGAAGACGGGGATGAATTTCCAAAGCTAAAATTTTCACTTCATCCTAATCATAACGATTATAAGTTCACCACTGATGAAGGGAGGGATGAAGAATTTTCAATAAATATAGATTCAAAGCATTCACTTATTCCTAATCCTAAGGATTATGAGAGCATCAGTGAGGAAGGGGAGGGGCGGGATGAATAAATTCTAGTGAATACAAATTCAAAGATTCCACTTATGCCTAATCCCAAGGATTATGAGAGCACCACTGAGGAAGGGGAGGATGAAGAGTTTCTTGCAAATGATAATTTTAGAGGCACAGATCTGAATATTTCATTTTCTCTAAGTGATCACTTCAAAAACACTCATGGTGATGAAGAATTGAATCCTCCGAGGGAAGAATTTGAAAGCATGGGTCAAGATGGTGAAGAATTTCTTCTGAGTCGAGGTTACAAAAGCGCCAATGATTCTTGTGAAATGTTTTCTTCAAGTGATGATGGTAAAGAAAATTTTCCAGGCAATGATGTTGATGAATTTCTTAACTATGTTGAGGATGATGATAGTGGGGATAATATTCCTCCTAATGGTGATGAAACTGCTTTTAAAAATGATGATGGAATGATGAAGCCGTTGCAATAAAATATTGCAACTAGGAGTAGGAGTAGACCTTTTCATATCAATCCAAAACATTCCAACTATACAAGGGTGAGGACAAAATATCTCACAAAAAAAATTTATGTCGTTCATTTGATTTCAAGTGAATTTTATCGAAGGGATTGCTTGAAACATATGGATTTCAACTTTGTTTTGGAGAAAAGGAAAACATATATTTCAATGAATAAAAGCATGCAAAATTCATATTTAGTGGGTTGCATGCAATCTCCACTAGCAGATTATGATTATCATATTGGGAATGTATTGCTCTGCAGAAAGGCGTTCAAAATGTTGCATTCAATTGTTAATTGTCGTTTGTCAAGAATCAGGAAAGATTGAAAAAGGATCCCACATATTATTCAGAAGTACGTTATAAACGGGAGGTGGTGTCGTTTGCAAATACTGCTAAAACATGGATGAAAGGCTTCTTTTCAAATCATGAACAGTGTATGCCAAATAAAGACATAATGCATATTTCAGATAATTTCTCGGGGGCAGAAATATTCTGTTATACAAATATTATGCGAAGTTGTTGAAGGAATTGGTAATTTTATTACATATTCTTATTTTATAAGGATATGGGCTTGAATTCGACGATGTTCGTATTCCTAAGAAGACAAGGATGGAGATTTGCGGCTTGTACTTCTCTTAAAGCAAAAAGATAAATGTCAAGGGCGGAAAGAGGTATGTGTTCAAAACATTGTTTTTAAAAATTTGATACTTATCGAAACTATGAAAATATATTTATTCATATGTTTCTTTTATTTTATGTACGGATTACGTTTCAAAGAACTTCAAGACCATCGCAATCAACAAACAAGTGAAAGGCAAGATTGTATAAACATCGAAAGAAGTGTTATGATCATCCAAATAAATATCTTGAGATTGATAATTGATGGTATGGACCAAAAGAAAACACTTCTTACATTTGTCAACACGTAAAAAAATTACGGGGAGGAAAATTTCATTCGGTTTCCTTGGTTGGTTGTATGGTATTTAATGGAAAGATGTTTCCAAGAGTTTTTCTTCACAACTCCAAATATTCACAATGATGCAAATACGACCATAACTATAATCCATGATGTGGTTACTCATTGGTTTGGGATTCTTTACGAAGTTTTGTATTTACAATTAGACAACACAAGTCGTGAGAACAAAAATCAAGTTCTTTTTGGGTATCTAAACATGCTCGTTGAATTGGGGATTTTTAAAAAGATAAGGTTGGTTTCCTTCTTGTTGGGCATACTCATGATCATATTGATCAAATGTTCGGTCGTTTTGATGCGTTGAGGAGGAAAGGTGTTGGGAGCACATGCATCATTAATTGAATGTTAAGAAATCGTACATTCCGGAAACTTTGTTTTTTTCATGTGTTGGATGAAACTATTGACATGCGAAGGTTTATTTTTGGATCGCATGGTGAGAGAAAGTACATTGAAAAACTTAACGACATTAGTTTCCAACATCAATTTCGTATCAAAAAAAAAATTGATGGGATAACATATATGAGGCAAGAAGTATTCAACTATTGAAGAATGGGGACCATCATCGAGTTTAAATTTTCAAGTTCATTCCAGAGTGTCAATATTTTCATCAAAGATATTGTTATTACGGTCGATTCTGAACTCCATAATGCACGAAGGCGAGAAGAGAGACATAAATTATTACGAATGTCTAGAGGAAATTAAAATAGGTATTAGAGATACATATGAGTACTTGATGTTATGTTTGATTCGGTTTGGTGGGGTCTTTTTCGATAATCAATTAGTACATGATTTCAAGATCAATAAATGGGGATACACTTTTGAAGACTCCACTTTTTTTGGCCACAAAATATGCCAAATGAACATGAACATCGGGGAAACACACGATGTTGAACAACAACGGCTGTAAAGAAGCTATTATTAATTCCCCACGAGGTAGAGGAAAGAGAAATCTATATTGGTTCTAGAATATCACGTGCACAACGTGAAGCCATGGAAGACCTTTACGGGGGTTCGATTACAGATCTTAAGGAGGGTTGCATGATAGGTGTTAGCGATGAAGATCCACTTGGCTATCCATTACGGATTGCCCGATGCTATAAAGGTCATTAATGAAGATGAAGAGATTACAGCTGTTGATGTACATTGGTATGCCACAAGTACCCACCCCTTTCAATGGTGTGTACAAGCCGGAGAGATGGTAGTGGAAAAAAGAATTGGCGAAATAGAAAAAGAAAGGCACAAATATAAATCGTCGCCGCACGGATGTCTTAAAATTGGAGGATGTTGACATACTTGTGTATGAATTCAATTTGATAAAGAGAGGAACTCTTCGGTTGTAGACCATAAATATTTTGAAGAAATTTCTACGAACAATTCTTGTTGAGATGGGACTGCGCCAGAAATGTAGACGTAGATCTACAAAATTTTGAAATACGAAATGGTGGGCATGCATGTTGACTCAAATGGAGCACTAGTTGATGAAGAGAAGAATATGGATCATCTTCATACGCAGCAAGCCATTCATACGAAGATGCTGGAGTGCAGTGGTGTGCAGGAACCTATGGTTGATTTTGAATAACTATCTAAGACACTTTTATGTAATTGAATAACTATCTAAGACACTTTTACTTTTTTACTTGGTAACTTGAAATAAAATTTTTTTTGACTTCCATCTCATTTTTCATGAAGTTATAGAGACATTTCTATGTTTGTTGGATTATATGTTTTAATTATGAAGAATTCATCTCTTTAGAATATCGACAATGCAACAATGAATTTAAAATAATTTATGTTATATTCAATGTACCAATGTTGATATTTTAATTATAAGTAAAATAGAAAATAGAAATAATGTTGAATTTTTAGATGAAGCGATGATATTACCATGATATTATGTATTGTTACCGTTTGGTATAAGATCTATTTAAAAGTTTTAATAATTATATGTGTCATTGAAATGGAACACTTTGTTTTGATGCTTGATTTTTAGGTTTTGGTTGAAATTATATTTAAATTTGTCTTATGATAAGATTTGAAAAAGATAAGTTTTTAAATATTTAAAATTAAAATTACTCTTACTTATTTCTATTCAATGATAATTTTTCATTTACTTGTTCATTTTTTAAATTGTTAAGTCTTATAATTTCCTCACTAATTTCATTGTTCAAGTATATTTGAATACTTAAGATTGAAAAAAAATTTAGATTTACAACTTGTCATTAAAGTTTTTATAAGCTACCAAATTTTATCTTTAAGGTTATGGTTGACAATAATTAAAATTTTGGGGTTGTTCCCAAAAAGTCAAGATATTTATGTTTAACAACATAGATGAAAATTGTTCGAAATGATAAGCCCTTCGGACATGTATTTGTTTTTTATCTTTAAAAAATCCCATCTATCAAAAATGTTAGAAATTCACGATTTTAAAAAAAATGTCCTAATATGTTGTCTTTAATTCCATTGTTACAAGTGTCAAAATTATGACTAATTTTTTTTATTTATTCATTTTTCAACCTCGTTTTGTTTTGAGGGTGTTTTTTCAATCCTTTTCCAACGAAACAATTTTGTTTTAGCATAATTTTATAAAATGTTGAAATTTGACCTTAAAAAAAAACCAAGTGCGTTATGGAAGACACACTTTTGTTTTTGGGGTGTTTTTTCATGTTTTTTGAGACTTTTTGGGCTAGAGTTCCCGTTTTGAGGTCGGAGTTACCTATTTCATCGGTAACATTGTTACTCCTCGGTCGACGAATTATTCATAATTATCCTTCAACAAGAATATTTTGTGTGGTGTTTAACTTCAGCTCCTTTATTCACACCACATAGATTGTACTATAGTACTTTGAGATCCATTAACATCATCGGTGGTTTCTCTCGTGTTAACGGATTACATAATTAGCTAGTAATCGAGATGGTTCCTACCATGCTCGAATCCATCTCATTTGTTAAAATGGTTAGACTTGTACATCAAGCGATCAAGTAGACGTGATAGAAGATGTTGGATCTAGTTCCATACGGGCTACGATTTCGGGATTAATACAATATTACAAAGTATGATGGCTATAATCATCCAAACATGGGTCCACTCTTTTCGCCGATGGATGAACTTCTTGATCATTGTACATGTAATATTGGCTTATGTGTTGAGCATGGGTATGCCTCCATCAAAATTGATATCATAATGAAAATTTATTGTAATAGATGATGATACCAATTAGTTGTTCTTGGTGAGACTTGTCAACAAGGTCAATCACTTTAGTCATCGGCTATTACTTTTGACATTTCACTTGGGAAGAAATTTGTGATGGGCCCATTTTCCACATCGAGTCTAAAAGGCTTGCAAAATATATCAATCAATATCCATGAACATTTTTTCATCATCACTTCTCAAATCCCTAAGCATCACTTCTCCAAAAAGTATGAATTTTTGGGACAAATTGCTTAAAAACACTATTTTAAGCCCCAACGCTCCTTGCCCTTTTGGTATCCTATGTTCATTGCATGTTGCATGTTTGTGCATTAGCACTGGATTAGCACATGTTGCTCCATTCTGATGCACTAATTCTAAAAATTCAAGAAAATAAAAAATATTTCTTAAGATTCCTCTTCGAGAAGCTTCCAAGGTAGTTTTAACTATTTACCTCGGATAGAGAGCTTGAATTCCTATCTAATCATATCTTGGATACCTTGTCTCTTATCCCTTGTGCTCATCCTCCTATAATTTGTATTATCTCAAGCCAAAAATGGTAAATCCTAAACTACCACACTCATCCCAATTTACCTACACTCCCCGCAAAATTAAGGTTGGATTTTGGAGATTGATAGTGCCCTTATTTTTGCTTTGAACATAGAGGGAGTTATCATATTCATGCATTTGAGTTTGGCATTGAAATTGTACTTTGTGACAAGGAAGGATAAGAAAACTTGGAGATATCCTACGAAGTACGCTACTATTTATGGTTGTAAACTCTCTCATATATTTGTTAATACAAAGAGTATCTTGTTTTCCTATATTTTTTGTCTTATCATTTTTTTCACTCATGTGTTTTAGTGCATAATGTTTTCCTAGACTATGCACACATAGTTGTTGTGGTGATTTTCTTGTTTTAATAATATGTGAAGGTTTTAATTATAGCATTTGGAGCTACGATTGGATCTTATAGGTAAGGAGTAAAGGAAGGCTTCCTATGGATTCTAGGGAGGCTTCTTTCCCATCCTCTAATTTCTCTAAGGAAAACTTTATGCTTTTTGTCTTTTGTTGTATATTAAACCACTAGATCTAGGGACTTTACCTTTGTCCACAATTATGAAAATTATGAATAAGAGATCTTATGATCAATCATTAGCATAGTTTTTTTCCCAATAGGTAATGCCTTCGTCTTTTAATGCATGAATTACGATTGTCAACTCCAAATGATAAGAAGAGTACCTCTACTTTTGTTCCTTTAATTTACAAGATTCATAAGTGACACCCTTCCCTGGGTATGAGAAATCTTCCTACAAATTCTTGACACGCATCGGTTCGGACCACAAATTCTTTGCCTTCAGTCTGATTCTTAACATTAGGATGCGATTATGAGAGCACTTTAATTGTTCAAATGTTTTTTGACATTTTGTTGTCCATTTAAAAGTTTTTTCCTTTATTTTGCAAGGAGTTCATCGAGATGAGAAATTTTGGAAAACCCCGTATAAATCGACAATAGTACCTTGATAAGCCATAATAGTCCCGTTTCTAAAGATATGTCGTTATTCTTGGGGATATCACATGGGCTAAATATTTAATTTGGTCCTTATAGAACTCACATACTACTCTTGCTTTCTAATTGGTGTTCCCATAAGGTTTGCATCACTATCCATAAATGATCTATATGCTCCTCCAAATTTTTTGAGTAAATAGGAATATCATCTATAAAAATCGAGCTAACTTGTCTAAATATGAATGAAATATTCCATTCATTAAGCTCATAAATTTTGATGTGGCACTCGTGAGTCAAAAAGGTAACACAAAAAATTCATAATGTGCGTACCGTGTCATGATGTTTCTCAAATAAATCCCCTCTAAGTGAATGAGAGATCTCCACAAATCCTTATGGAGAACTAGAAACAAACATACATGGTATCTCTTTCCCTAAGTTAACTTTGTTCATATTATTAAAACTAAAGAGAGGATGATGCTCTTACCTTTTAACAAAATTCACGATGAAAGATCCCACACCCTCTCGAAGATGTAGCTCCTCGGTAAGCAGAAGAAACACCGCAAACATAAATATACAAAGGGTCAAAGGCATACGCAACATAATAATAATCTAAAACAAAATTAACCTAATGATCAAGGAGATTAGAAAATGAAATTGTTTTAATGATTATATGAGCATAAACCATTCACAATTCCAAGAAAAAAATACAATGAGAAAACGTATCCAAATGTATTATGTTAGAGTGAGTTTTTCGGTGATCAAAAGACCATTTTTAAGAGTTTTACGGTAGGCTTGTTAGTCGAAATTTTTTTGTTTTTTTGTTTTTTAGTTAGTATTTAGCAATAATTTTGGTCACTAAACAAGTCTTGTCAGTTATCTTGCTCCTTCGCATTTTCATCTCCGGTCATAGGTACGAAATCACGTCGTTCCCATATCCTTTGGTCTAGGGTCTAAATTTCCATGAAAAGTCTTAGGTTTTCGCTTCAAAAGGCTGATCGAATCTCCATCTCATACATAGAGGTCTAGTTGAAGGATTAAGCCTGTTTTATGGTACGAAATAAATTATGTGTCATAGGAATTTCTGTGCTCTGTTGCTATATTTAGAATAGAAATGAAAAAAATTTCTTTGAAAAAAGAAGATATTTTCGAAATTGCATTATGTTAAAGATTTATCTTTAATATTTCAAAAATAAACCTTTCGAACCATAGGTTTTAAATCCTATAGGTTGGTACCCTACTGCAGTCATGCTCCACTATCAATTATTCTCCATTACTATTGTGAAACTTTGTTCCATTATTCACCTACCATTCATATCACATCACTCTCGTCATACCTACCCACCAGTGATCAACTTTGTCGTACGTGAAATCCCTTCCACCTCTTTGATCATTCGTCACATCTCCATTTCATCAAAAAAACTATATTATACTTCGCTCTCCCCTCATTGTTTGAGACTTAACGTCAAGGGGGGGGGTTATAAAAGAGCGGTATTGAACATTGACCCCACTACTACGTGTCGGACGTGTGGTTTTGCCTCCCCCCCCCCCCCCCTCCACGAAACCCGCCGCTCTAATACCCCTTAAAATATCGCTTGGCCGCTGATGTTAAACCATTGTTTCCTCCCATAATCATGTCATTCTTGATGTGAATTGTGAACCATCAATCAACTTAATTCCCTCTCTTTCCCTAAACGCTAGCCAATTAATTCAATGGATAGCCCCCCATTGAAGGAAATATACCAACCCCTTTTCTGAGAAAATAATCCAATTGCCTATAATTACCTTTAAACTCTTTTTTAAACTTTTACTCTACCTTTTCAATCTTCTTTGCATGTTTACCATTTTACAACTATTACCCGAGTTCCAAGATCAAAAATTTCACCGGTGTTTGAAGCCTTCTCTTACGACCTACTGATTTTGTTCTAGTTGCGAGTTTTATTCGGTCTCGACTGTCTTTTCTCAAAGAATTCATGTTTCTTGCCATTACAATAGAGACAAAAATGCCTAAAAAAAAAAAAGGACACGAGCAACTAGTAAGTACGCTATTACATCCTCCGAGTTGATTTTCATCACATTCCCTTAGTAGACAAATATCACAAAATACATGTTGAAACCTTGTTTGGCAATAGAATTTTGAGTTATATTGTTGGTTAGAAGACAAATACTTGGATAAATAAAATGAAATAGGACTATGGGATTATAATCTCCCACATTTCATCTTTCCTCATACCCATGGTGCCCCAAATTTTGTTAGGAGATGTCGCTTGGTATATGCCAAACGGAAACTATTATCGCTCCTATAGGAGAGGTTTTAGTGACTATTGATGCCCAAAAAATTTACCAATGCCCCAAACACAGAAAATGGCACACCATTTTCCCAAGAAGCCTTGATAGAAATTTACCAGAAATTAGATTTTGCAAAGAGAGCTCAAACTTTTGAGCTATTCATGACTGAAAATGATCCATTACCTAAGAAAAACCTTTCATTTCCAGCATCCATTTTCCCTGAAAGAATTGAAACAAATCATCACAATCAATTTCCTACCTTCTTGGTTATTATTCAGACCAATGGGTGGATGAAGTCATCATAGGATTCTTGTCCATATTCTCCACCGATTCTAAACCCTCCATCATTTTAAACTTCATCTAGTTTATTGCATATTCTATACATGATCAGTTTATGAAATTCACAACTGAAGAGGTTTTCAGTTATGCCTCTATTTTAGTTTACTTATTCTTGTACTCTCAGAGAGACAAATTTAATTTTTCCATAAAAAAATTGGATGACGAATGAAAATAGCAACAAATCATTTTTTGGACTTCATTAGTCATGAAGGAACATAAAGAATATTCTTATAAACAGTTTGTGGAATTGTTTCTTTAGCCAACACTCAGTTTGTTGAATAACACTCTAGAGCCAAGGATTAGTGAAGAAATTATAAAGGTAATGCAACTATTAGATCAAAATAGAACATGGGATTGGTATCTTTACCAAAATTATACAGAAATCATAGTTTATGGATGTGAACTCCCCCTTATAAGTTGCCCAAATTCCTCCCCATGAGGATCTTTGCATTGGATTATATTAGACAAATGATTAATGCAGATGAAGTACATTTTGTCTTTGTTAAAAAGAAATCACAATTTAGAATTAAAACACAAATAGGTCCTTTTATTTGTAATAACATGACACCAGGAGAAGAGGCAGATAAGTTGTTGAAAGAAATGTAGTTTAGCCCAAGTTTTGTGTGGTCTTATGATCCAGTTGGTGTCATTTCCAAACTGGGGGTGGAAAATAAATCTACAACATATTCTCATACACCTAGACCAGAGATTGAAAAGTACATGAATCAACCTGAATGGATAGAAGGTACACCATAGGAGGTTGAAGAGAAAACACTATCTACATCAGTATTACAGACTCCTGTTGCATAGGAAAGAACAAGAAAATAATTTATAGAAAATCAGTCATCTCCAATGACTGATTAATCTAGCAAAGAGTTCAAAATTCACTATAGGAAGAAAACAAAGCCAAATCCAAAGGTCAGTCCTAGCAAGGAGTCAGAGAAAGAAGTAATCATCATTACTGAAGAGACACCTCCATCCACACAGGCTGGTGATAAAGGCACTTCCACTTCTACTACTCCTACTACTTCTACAGATTCTAAATATCAACAAACAACAACTCCTAAAGATCAGCAAAAATCCATTCAGACTAGCACAACTGCAACAAGGGAAAAGGAGAAGACTATCTTTGACACTTTCAAAGAGATAAAGATGAAGAATGAAATGTTAAAGACAAGTACATACAACCAGTTTTGGAAACAAACTCCCAACTCACAAAGTAGGCTGCTTTCAGCCTTTGCTTCTAAAAAGGGAAAAATGAACTTTGCATTTCTTCAGGCACAAATTCCATAGCCAAAGTCTGAAGCAGATTATAAAAGGACTACATTTTAGTTTTAAACAAAAGAGATTCATCCAATAGACCAAATGGAGCTACATAAGAAAACTGGTGAGATGATTTCATCAACTCTCACTAATACTGCTTGAAGTTTATCAAAACTGCAGGTTTCACTGGAAAATGTATATTCAAAACTGAAAATGGAGAAGGTGTATTCATTTGAAAAAGACACAAGAATCAAGAATTTAGAAGACCTGGTGGTAAAAATTGGATATGATACATCCAATGTGAATGCAATTGAGGAAATCATCAAGAAGAAAAATGCTGACATAACAGCATTGAGGAAACAATTAAAGGTTCCAGCTACAAAAGATCCTTTGGAAAAGGATATTGAAGAGAATGAAAGTCATAAGACAGAAATGATGAAGTTTATAATGGATCAGAATGCTCAATTGAAGCAGATGGAATCATAATTAGAAAATATGATAAAGGAAAAGGAAGAAACAGTGAAGACATCAAAGGTTCCTTTAGAAGTATTGCCACTAGCAACCATTCCTATAGCTCAAACTTCTACAACAAGCACTGCAGATGGAGTTGAGAAGCACGTGGCAAAAAGTGAATTCGGGCCCCCAAGGAGAGTTGGTCTCTATTGTAGCTCTGTCAGCATTTTCTCTCGAATTAACTCAGTTCATTCCACGTAGTCTTCCTCAACTCTTCTATATTTTTATTTATCAATTTTAGAAAAATTGACAAATAAATACATTAAGAAAACTTGGAAAAATCTAAATGTATCAAGCCTTATAACTCCGTAATATCTCCAATATATAATCGACACCAACTTCAGGATTTATTTATATTAAGGTCGACAACCAAACAAGTATCCCCGCCCAAAACCTTATGACAAAGGTCAAATACTTCGGGGCTTATGTGAATAACTCGACTACATCACCAATGGAACACTTAATGTACCTTAGGCCCTGGGCCCACACCTACACGACGTGGATTCAACAAAATAAACGTCCATACCTTAAGTTATCTCCCGTGCTCTTTTGCGTGCGATCACCGTTCGATGGCCAACCTCCAGATCGGACGGCATACGCGGATATCGTGCTGACTTAACCGTCGATCTTTAGCGCATGATGAGAGTGGTTTTCCAGACTACTTAAGGCCACGTGTCAGCCAGTCTATGGGATCGCTCCAAATTCTCAAATACAGCTTATCCCGCAAGGGTGGTGCGATCAAATCCGCTTTGGTTTTTGAACAGTGATTGACCAAGGGCTAAACCAGGGTTACGCCATTCCTTTCTACTCACTCCAGTTCACTAACTCAGGGTTTGACCTCGGTTCAGGATTTTCAATCAACAACAAAACAATCTATTTCTCTTATAAGCGAGTTCTTCCACTACGACCGGAAGTCCACAGTTCTATGGAAACCACACTACAGGTGCACTCTTTTAAAGACTTGAGGCATGCACACGACTCGATGCCTATAGCAAGATCCAATACATCCTTCAAGGTTTCTTATAGGGTCTATCTCAACAGAGATAATTGCGACCATTCAAGAGAAATCTACAATTGACAATGGAAAGAGAGGCATGTAGAGATTATACAACAACTCAATTCAACAATTATACACGGAATAGTGTTCAATCGCCTCACAATTAAACAAATTTCCTCACAAATATAAATTCAAGACAATTTGATAATCAACGAGCACTGAAATTTATTCAACCGGAAGCAATTGCTTAACACACAAGTTCACTGTGGAAATCTCCTCCCCTCAATACATCCAGGGGATACAATTTATATGCATTACAATATGTCCCTTCGGTTCCTCGGTGAGGACCGTTTATCTTCTAACAAAACTTAATTACATTATTAGAATAACTGAACATGACAGATGGACTGAACTAAACTAGTTGACTTCTATTGACTTTAACTAATCTAAATGCAACAGGCAGCTAAGGTATTGACACCTTGCTGTCACAATTTCAAATGATTTTGAACCCTCCTAGCCACAACATGTGGGAAAAACGTCCTACATTGCTGGCTAGTTTCTAATGCCCCTGCATCAGACTCCCGAGGGAAATTATATTCGTGGACTCCTGTCCATGAGCTCTTCCACTGATCTGCCTATCTTCTGCAACATTCCTTCAGTCATCCAAGTGGCATCTTCTTCTGGCTGGTCCTTCCATTTGATTAAGTACTGAAAGTACTCTTGTCCTCTAGTATTCCTGAACACTCTTGTGTCCAATATCTTCTCTGGATGCAAGGGTTGTGCTGGAGGTAGCTGCTTTTCCCACTCAATCTGTTCCTTGTCTGCTGGTCCCTCTTCTGCACCATCATCTTCATACTTGTACAAATCTGCAACATTAAAAATGGGAGGTATTCCAACATCAGGATGCAATTCAATCTCATAAGCATTAACATAAAACTTTCTAAGTATCTTGCATGGTCCAATATTTTTTAACTTCAGTTTTTTATACTGCTTCTTTGGGAATCTCTCCTTTCTCAAGTGCGCCAAAACCAGATCTCCTACTTCAAACTGGACTTATTTTCTGCTCAAGTCTGCTCTGCCTTTGTATTTGATGATGCTGCCTTGTAGTTTCTGTTTCACTTGTTCATGTATGGCTTGTATTTCTGAAGCAAATTCCTCACCATCAGCGCTCCTCAGTTCTGCCTTTCCCAGATTTCTTAACTTTGATATTCCTCTGGGGTGAATTCCATAAACAATATGGAAAGGACTCTGCCCTATGCTTCTGTTTGGTGAGTCATTATATGCATATTCTGCCTGAGGAAAAATATGATCCCACTGCTTGGGGTGCTCTCCTGCAAGACTTCTCAACAAATTTCCCAGACTCCTATTCACTACCTCAGTTTTTCCATCAGTCTGAGGATGATAAGATGAGATGAAACTCAGTTTGGTACCAAGTTTCTTCCACAATTTCCTCCAAAAATGGCCCACAAATCTGGTGTCTCTATCTGAAACAATACTCTTGGGCAACCCATGCAACCTAACAACTTCTTTGAAAAACAAGTTAGCAACATGGGTGGCATCACTAGTCTTATAACATGGGATAAAATGTGCCATTTTGGAGAATCTGTCTACTACAACAAAGACTGCATCATTCCCTCTCTGAGTCTTGGGTAGTCCTAGAACAAAATCCATACTCATCATGTCCCAAGGCCCGTCTGGAATAGGAAAGGGAGTGTATAATCATGCATTCTGGCTCCTTCCTTTAGCATATTGACAGATTTTTCAATTCCTCACAAACTTATCCACTTCTACTCTCATCTTGGGCCAATAATAGAAGTGACTTAGCTGCTCATAAGTTTTATCAGTACCAAAGTGTCTAGCAAATCCACCACTATGCTTCTCCTTGATCAAGTTTTCTCTCATGGAACATTTTGGTACACACAGTTGGTTTCTTCTGAATAGTAAGTCCTCCTGCAAGAAATAATCCAGCCACTGGCTTCTATCTGTTAGAACAGGGTTACAACATGCCTCAAATGCTTCCTTAAAATCTAAATCTGTTTTATACAGTTCTTTGAGAAAATCAAATCCTACAACTTCAAAATTGGTTTCTTGAACAAGCATGTGCCTCCTACTCAAAGCATCAGCTACTTTATTTGCTTGGCCACTTATGTGTTTCAAAACAAAGTTGAAACCTTGGAGATACTCAACCCATTTGGCATGCTTATGATTCAACTTGGGTTGTTGTACAATGTACTGCAAAGCATGACTATCAGAGTATAATACAAATTCTTTGGACATCAAATAATGCCTCCACTTTTTCAATGCCTGAACAACTGCATAGAATTCCTTCTCATAAGAGGAATACTTCCTTCTGGTGTCATTCAGCTTTTCACTGAAATAGGCTACAGGCCTATCATCCTGACTCAGCACAGCTCCAATGGCTTCTCCACTGGCATCACACTTCACTTGAAATGGTTTAGTAAAATCAGGCAGAATTAAAACAGGCTTTTCAGTTATCTTTTGCTTCAAAAGTTTAAAGTTTCTTTCTGCTTCAGTAGTCCATTTAAATGGATGTTTGCTCTTTTTTATTGTCTCAATGATGGGTGCATTAATCTTACTGAAGTTTCTTATAAATTTCCTGTAAAAACTGGCAAGTCCATGGAAACTTCTTACCTCAAAAACATTTCTGGGTGAAGGCCACTCCACAATTTCCTTAACCTTTTCTGGGTCCATCTTCAATCCTTCTGCAGAGACAACAAAGCCCATATACACCAACTCTTCCTTCATGAATGAGCATTTCTTTAATTTAATCAACAGTTTCTCTTGGTGCAGCTTCTTCAAGACATAATTAAGATGTCTTAAATGTTCTTCTTTAGTTTTGTTGAAAACTAATATATCATCCAGATACACTATCACAAATTTACCAATGAATTCTTTCAATACTTCATTCATGAGTCTCATGAAAGTGCTAGGTGCATTTGACAACCCAAAAGGCATTACCATCCATTCATACAGTCCTTCATTCGTTTTAAAGGCAGTTTTCCACTCATCACCCTCTCTTATTCTGATCTGATGATATCCACTTTTTAAATCTATCTTTGAAAAATATTTAGCACCACTCAAACAATCCATTAAATCCTCAACTCTGGGCAAAGGGAATCTGTACCTGATTGTTATTTTATTGATTGCTCTGGAATCAGTACACATCCTCCAGCCTCCATCTTTCTTTGGGCTCAATACTGCTGGTACTGCACATGGACTCAAACTTTCTATGATCAGTCCCTTGTCCACCAATTCCTGTACTTGTCTCCTGATTTCCTCATTTTCTGTGGGAGTCATTCTGTAGGCTGCCTTATTTGGTAGATTTGAACCAGGGATAAAATCTATCTGATGGCTGATCTTTCTCACAGGTGGCAGCTCATCAGGTAAATCATCCACAACAATGTCACAATAATTGTCTAACATCTCTTGGATTTATATTGGCAAATCAGAAATATTTGTAGAAGTAACAACTACCTTAGGTTTGCAAACTAAAGCAAAGCTTACCTATTCTTCTTCTATCTACTACAGATATTCCTTCCCGCTCAGCAACAAGGCCTTTGGATCAATCACTCTGCTTGATGGCTCACCTTCTTCCATGGGTATCAATGTATGATGTACCCCATCCTTGAAGAACTTGTAAGTGTTCTTCTTGCCATCATGCACTGCTACTCTGTCAAACTTCCAAGGTCTACCTAGCAGTATGTGACACACATCCATGGGCATCACATCACACAGGACTTTGTCTTTGTATTTGCCCATTTGTAGCTCTATCTCACACTGTTCTTTTACAATCAGCTGGTGCCCTTTGTGCAGCCAGGACACCCTATATGGATTTGGATGCTCCCTTGTCTTTAACTTCAACTTCTCTATCACCTCAGTGGAAACCAGATTGTCTGTGGTGCCACTATCAATGACTAGCTCACAACATTTCCCCTGGACTTTTCATATGCTCCTAAAAAAAGTCTTCCTTTGTGCAGGCTCAGTGACCTCTTTGGCTTGTTTCAACAGGACCTTATTAACCACCAAGGAATCTCCCCTCTCTGGTAGAATTTCTTCTTCAATTTCTTCCTCTTCTCCAGCCTGGGCAACAACAACATTTCTTGGACCAACACCCACATTCTCTGGGCACTCATAGTGCTTTTGTCCCACTTGCTGACATCTATAGCACCTCAATTATCTGCCTCTACCTCTACCTCTTCTTCCTCTGTAAGAACCCATTCTGCCTCTTGCATCACCCTCTGTAGATGCATTCTGAGGTGAGCTACTCTTAGCTCCATCTCTGGGTGTAGTAGGCTTTCCTCTACCACCCTGACTTCCCTTTCCACGGAAAGTACCTCTCCCTTTGGCAGACTGCTTCCTCAGGAGTTTCTCCTCTGCTTTCAAGGCCATCTGATAGGCCTCTTCAACTATATTAGGAGATAGAAGACCAATCTCATCTTGGATCTCTAGCTTGAGACCATTCACAAATCTGGCAGTCTTCTCTGGTGTGTCCTGAAATTTCCCAGCTCTTATGCTTACTCTATAGAATTCTTCTGTGTATTCCTTTACTGTCAACAACCTCTGTCTCAGGTTCTGCATTTGCCTAAACAATGTTAGCTGATAATCACTAGGCAATAATTTACCTTTTAACTTAGCCATCGTGCAGTCCATTTTTGGTAGAAATTTGCTTGGAAAATTTAAGCAAACTTGGAAAAATTTAAATGTATCAAACCTTATAACTCCATAATATCTTCAATATAGAATCAACACCAACTTAAGGTTTAGGTATATTAAAATTAGAGCAACCAAACAAGTATCCCCACCCAAAACCTTATGATAAAGGTTAAATACTTCGAGGTTTATGTGAATAACCCGACTACACCACCAATGGAACACTCAATGTGCTTTAGGCCTCGGGCCCACGCCTACACAACGTGGATTCAACAAAACAAACGTCCGTACCTTATCTTATCTTCCGAGCATATCTGAGTGCGATCACCATTCGATAGCCAGCCTCCAGATTGGAAGACGTACGCAGATATCGCGCTACCTCCTCAATCGATAGTTAACGTGCGATGAGGGAAGTTTTGGAAACCCGCCTTACGCCACGTGTCCTCCAACAAATGTGATCACTCCAAATTCTCAAATACCGCTTATCACGCAAAGGCAATGCTATCAAACACTCTTTGGTTTTTAAATAGTGATTGACCAAGGGCTAACCCAGGGTTACGCCATTCCCTTCCATTCACTCTGGTTCACTAAATCAGGGTCTGACCTCGGTTCAGGATTTTCAATTAACAACAAAATAGTCTATTTCTTTGTGAGCGGGGTCTTTACTACCTCGGAACAGATTTCGACGACCACAATCATACACAGACCTCTTCTACGAGTGGGATTTTTCGACAAAGCCTCCGACACTCACAATGAAAGTCTATTACAAGGTGGAACGCATTCAGTGATGGCTTCTTTCGAGGATTTATTTCAACAGAGCTTATTCCAAAAAATTAAGAGAAGACAATGGACAGAGATGCGGAGGCTATACAACAACTCTACTAAAAAATTCTACACAGGATGGTGTTCCAATCACCTCTTAATTAAACAAATTCTTGCACAAAGATCAATTCAAGACAATTTGATAATCAACGAGCACTGAAATTTATTCAACCGAAAGCAATTGCTTAACACACGGATTTTATTTCAGAAAAAAATCCTCCCCCAACACATCCAGGGGATACAATTTATATGCATTACAATGTGTCTTTTTGGTTCCTTGGTGGGGACCGTTTATCTTCTAACAAAAATTAATTACATTATTCGAATAACTGAACATGACAGATGGACTGAACTAAACTATTCAACTTCTATTGACTCTAATTGACCTAAATGCAACAGGAAGCTAAGGTATTGACACCTTGCTGTTACAAATTAAAATGACTTTGATCCCTCCTAGCCACAACATGTGGAAAAAACTTCCTACATTGCTGGCTAGTGTCTAATGCCCCTGCATCATTACCAAAGCAGTTTAGAACATGTCCATTCAAGAAGAGGAGATCAAAAATTGCAAGATCAGGTAAAATTATTGCAATTACAAAAATATAATGTTGATATTTCACATGCAGCTAAAGCACAGATGGCCAAAAAGTTGATTGAAAGGTTACAAAAAGAACATAAGGAGTCATCCATTGGTAATACTTTGGGCCAGGTGAAAGAAATAATTTGGGCAAACATCACAAAGTCTATCACTGAAATTTGGCCAAGTATACAGATCATATTTGAGAAAAAGAAGCTTATATAGAAGGAAAATGAGGCCATTACAACAATCAAAGCACAACTAGGAGACAAGCCTACCACAAAAAATAATATCATTATATTTATGAATTCAAAGAACATATATGAGATGGATGAATTGAGCATTGAGGATAGAAAAAAAACAATCTTGGAAGTGAAGAAAGTGCTGAAAAAGAAGAATTTGATTCTTCAACTTGAAGAAAAATTTCACAGTATGGAGGTTATAGTTGAAAGATTTTTCAGTAGGATAGAGTCTATGACACAAAAAGGATTGCCTTCTCTTTTTGTAATTAATGATAAACTGATGACTAGAGATGATTATGGAAAAATACTTTAGGAAATTTCCAGTGATACTACAAAGTTTTCAAATATTAAAGGCACATTAATAGGAAAAGAATTGTTGGGAGCATTAAGCAATGACATTTACATTCAGTATGAAATCAAACATGTCATTGTTATGAAACCAAATTTTTCTGAATACACTGAAGTAGATGAAATTTACCGCAAGGTAATTAAATTAGTTATCCCTAATGAAGAGCGCTGGGAAGAGCTATGTGAGTTTCAAGAGTAATTAATAAAAGTAGAAAAGTCAAATTTTGCCAGATCAGTAGTCAAATGATAACCAATGCAGCCCGCAAAAATCTCATTCAACAATAGTTTCCAGTTACAGCCAACACCAGCACAAAAGATTAAATTTATTTCCATGATGCAGTTAGAAGTTAGTTAGAAAATAAAGCGCTATCAGTTAATATAGCCCTTAATGTAACTGTTGTAATTTATTTTTCTATAAAAACTTCGTTGTACGGAGTATTACTGTTGGATAATCGAGTTTTTGAACTCCGTGTATTACTCTGGACTTGATATTAATAAAAGCAAAGGAGTTGCAAAAATTTTGTGAGATTCATGTGGTATTTTTGTTGATCACTATGCCTCTCTATGTTATTTCACTTCCATTTCACTTTTTGTATAAACTTTTTATCAGTTTATAAACAGAATTCAACCATATGTTCTGTTTATTTGGATTTTTACAATGTGTCTTTCTTCTAATGAATGAATTCAGTAAAATTCTCATTCAAACCCCTCTTTTTTCTACCACTATACACCAATGACAAATGAAATGTGCTCAAATATTTTTCCTATCTTTCATTTCTCATTTTTCTGCAATCCAACCCTTGAAACCAGTTTTAGCTTCAATGATTATAATTTTTATCCAGTAAACAAATCATTATACAAATTCTAAAACAAATTAATTTATATGTAGCAAAAAATCTGATACTCAGCCCTAAGATTGAATAATTAAAAATTGGCACAGAGAGAGCCCTCTCTCGTTAGGTAGGGCTAGCTGCCTAGCTAAAAGTTGGTCCGTGGTTACCATTCTTCACTCCTAATTTTAGCCTAGGAAGTTGGGGAGAGTGATAACATATTATTCAAGGATAAAAGAAAAATCTTACAACCATGCCTTGATGTTGTATGGGTTCCTCTCAAATGGCTCCAATATTCCTCCTTGATTAAAAATATCTCCAATCCAACCCTGAAGTCTCAACTCAATTTACAAGAGAAACTGAGGAGGTTTCAGATCCACCAAAGATGGGTGAGATCCAAATATGATGGGATTAGGGTTCCATGATCCAATGGAATTAGCTCCATGTTTAGAGGGGTTTAGCTCGAACTTATGTGACTCAGAGGATTCTAGTTGAGATATATGTGCCCAACTATGCTTCTAGAACTTAATTTTATTTTTTACTTTACTTTGAGTCAGTTGCACATTTTTTAATGGAAAATAGAGTGAAAAACTGCGTAGGTATTCTTGGCTACAACAAAACATGCACATGCATTGAATCTAAAAAGTGAAAAAGTCACATTTAAGAGGTTAAAGAGATATTTTACCCAAAATTCATGATTTGGTCAAGGAATATGAATGTTTTACTTGCAAGGGAGTATATTGGAACATATTTATAGATGGCGATAGATCCATTTTGACTGTTAAGTGTCATGGTGAAAAAATGACGTGTAACAGATTGCCCCCTAAAGTGCGAAGTCTATACATTCATTAAAATATTGAAGTGATTTATCATGACAAGGATTGGATCAGAGGCACTGGTTGGAAACTTGCAACGAACATTCACGGATTGCAATGCAAATATATAATCATCACTGAAGTAGGCATTCCCATACTCAAAGTAAAAACTAACAAAATGTGTTGGTACAGAAATAATCTAAAATTACATTAATAGTAGACAATATGGACACAACCATCTGTTATGAGTTGGTCTATTCAATCATGAATACATAACTCCTCGCAACCTAGATGGATTAAACTAGATCGAGGGTCTTGATTTCCATCTTTATATTATTACGAATCTACCCATGTGATTGAATTTTTCAACGTCGAACATGGTAGAAACCACTTGATTACCAATCAATAATAAAAACTGTTAACAAGTGTGAGAAAAACCACCAATAATGACAATGGTTCTCAAGGTACTCTAGTACAATCTATGAATTGTGAATAGATGATCTGTGGTGGAACACTCATAGATTCGCTTGATCGAAGGCCAATAATGAAAACCTATCGTTGAAGGTGAGAAACCTACCATTAGGGCATGCAGATTTCAAGGTACTAATAAGGTTTTTGGATCAACTTCCTAGATAATGCACAAAAGTTGATAGGAAGTGACCTGTGGTAGGAGGGCCTATGACACAAAACTTTTTATGTCAAGTTGAAGAAATTTTTTTGCAAGGACTGATTCAGGGATGGTCAACGTGAATGAAGACTGATATTTGCAAAGGAATATGAACTGAGGTTGAACTTATCTTGAACAAATAATGACACGATAATTAGCATGGCAGCATTTGAATCAACGATAATACCCAAAACTTGTTGAATGCTTTCAATGAGTTTTGATTAACTGTAAGATAAATGGATTACCCAACCCAGACACAAGTGTAATGAAGTATCATGTTCAAGAGAGATATGTTTATTTTAAAATAAGTACAAATATGAATATATTTTCCCAATTTACCCCCCACCATTACTGGCAAGTACCTCTTTATTTTTGTCAGGCTTGAGGAGGATAAAATTTTCTTGTTGTGTAAGCTCATCCTTTGGATGAGTCCTCCGAAGTATTTTTAACGAACCCTAGGAAGGAGTGGTTCGGTCCCATTGTAATCAACAGGTCCTGCATTGTTTAATTTTAACGAGTCCACCGTAGGATTAACGCGATGTTATTTTCATATTTAAAGAGTTTGAAAATACACAAAAATAAAACTCATATAGTTCCTTCATCGTAAATTTTTAACGAGCTCGAAGAAAGTGAAACTCGATGTTTTTCAATTTTAGGGAGTCAACTTAAGAAAACTCCATAGTTTCATTTTTCGTAAATAGTTAATTCAGTCCGTAAAAGGGATAAACATATATTGAAAAAACGACAGTTCATTTACTTTAACAATTTCATGTTTAGAGAGTACGAAAAAGCATTAAAAATGCCTCCAAGATTTCACTTTTTTCGTGTTTTTTGAGAGTCTAAAAAAAAGTGATAAAAATTTACTCTCACTCAAAACGATCCATTTTTTAAATGTAACCTATTCCTTGTACATAAAAATCAATAAATTACGATAGCTACTCTTCATTATGGTAAAAATATTGAAAATTTTGACTTCTAAAAGGTTAAAGGAATAAAATAACAATATTTTATTAATAAAAACTTACAAAAGTTGAAAAAGATAAGTTATTTTCACCATTTCATTTTGAGAGCAATAAAAAGGGTTTTTGCCACAGAACTTTCAGAGCTAATATTGGGCGGACCAGTAAACCATTCAATGAACTGTTTCTTCCAGCAGGTAATAAAGGTCGAGATGCAGACCACAGTTGAGTGTTCCAAGGGAATAGTGTTTAACTAGTGTGACAGAGTGGTTTTCAATATGAAGGGACAACTAACACAACATAAGGAGGGAAAGCTAAATAATTTCGGCTATGGAACTATCCTTATATCATTTTCTCATGAGAGGATCCCACTCCTCATTCCATAACAACATTTGGTGGATCCTACAGGACCTAGAGATTCTCGAATGTTGCAATGGGTTTCGTTGATGGCCTGCCATGGTGGAGATGGTGGCCCAATACTATCGTATACACCTCAGTTTTTTGTGTGGTTGAGAAGCCAAATCTTCATGGTAGAGGAATTCCCATATGAAGGGATGGACTACAGGGGTGACCAAGATATGGCACTCCCAGCTTGGATACAGTGGAATGATATAGGTAAAAAATTCTCATTTGAAGTTTTGTGTTTTCTAAATTTTTATTTGTTTGTTTATCTTCAATGCTAATTGTCAAAATATTAATGCATATGTAGGTCTAGTCCTACCAGCAGGACTGCGACGGTTTGACCAATGGGGACACCAACCCATAGTGGCTATGCCACCACAGAATGATGTAGCAGAGGCCTTGTTCGATTTGGAGCGCAACTTGGAGAGGCTCACCATAGATATCTCAAAGACTGGGACTGATGATTTTCCTCTTCAGTACCAGAGGCACGTGGTTGGGGTTCCAGGTCCGATTAGGCGGTAACTACACCAAGTGGCATGTGCCATAGTTTTCTACCATGATCATCATCATGGATAGATGATAGTTGTTCTAAGCTACATTTTATTTTTGTATCATCATATTTGGATCATAAGGCTTTTGAAGCCTATGTCCTCGGATGGTGTATATTTTTGACACACTTAACAGGCTATTATTTACCTAATGATGATTAATACTTTTCATTATCTGAGTATCTTTTTCAATATGGATGGAATATTGTTTTGATTTAACTTTAATGTCATAGATGTCTATTTAAGATTAGCCGATGTATCAGCTAAAGTGTTTGAATTTCTTGAAATATGTTGATATTCAATGTAATCAAACTTCCTTTCCAAGAGATGAACCCTTATTAAAAAACATTCTTAACATGGATGTACTTCTAACTGCATAGACACCATTTAAATTTAATACAATGAGTTGTGAATCTAACCTAATAATCAAACGTTGAATGCAAAATGCAATGAAACCAGATAATAGCTCAATGACTACACTATTTTCTGCTACGTTGTTTGTTGTTTGACCAAGGAAAATCCCTTGAATAGAAACTAACTCATCAGTGGGTGAATAGATGATCCAAGTTGCAGAAGATAAATTCTAAGTACTACGACAAGTGCTGTCCCCAAAGCCAATGTAGGCTTGAGAGAATGTCAACATCTACAATATCAAGAGTGATCAAGATAAGCAGGAAAATTAGTATAAATTCGTAAAGAAAAATAACGAATCTATGGAACGCACTCATAAAAAATATAAGTAATGTACAAAGAATATCTCCACATGGTAAATCACGCATTATATCTCTTCAGAAAGAGACCATTTTTGGGTTGTCCTAAAGAGACACCATCATAATCAAGTAATTCATAAGCACATTTTGCAAGTTCACATTTAATAATGTAAGGGCCATGCCACATAGGTTCAAACATAGCAGCTTCTACCTTATCATGTGGTTGATCGTAAACTAAAAATAGATCTCCTTCTGAATAGACACGAGGATTAAATATTTAATCATATTGTGACTTAACACGTTTTTTATGATCATCAACAACTATTCCAATGGTGTGGTGAGTTTCATCTAATCGTGCTAAGTATAAAAAATTATATTCCTCTTCAGAGGTAGCTAGTAATAATTCAATAGCTCATTTTAATGATGAAATTTCACATTCAATTGGTAAAATGACTTCCAAACCGTAAACGAGTTGGAAAGGAGTAAAACCAGTAGATGTTTTCGTACAGGTACGGTATTACCACAAGGCTAAGAACATCATGGTATTCCAGTTAGTTTTATGAATTCCAACAATCTTCTTGATCATATTGGTCAAAAATTTGTTTTATAGCTTCAACTTGGCCATTTTACTATGGGTATTAAGGTGTAGAATTGTCATGGTGTAAGCCGAGTTGAGCGGAAATTTCATTCATCATAATGTTTTGAAACTGGCTACCATGGTACGTAGCGATGGATTGCGGTACACCGAACCTAGAAATTACATGGTTGAATATGAAAATAGTTGCAGTTTCACCATCACTCTTTAATGTAGGCATCGCCTCGACCCATTTGGTAAAATAATCTATAGGGGGAATAATATACTCATGCCCCCCGATCAAGTGAGGGTTACATGTAATGAAATTTTTGCCCCATTTTGGAAATGAGCCGACATCTATGATTGGGTGAAGAGGAGCAGGAGGTGCACACATCTTTCAATCCAAAATTTGGCAATTGTGACTTTTATAACTGCAATTATGCAATCTTTAAAGAGTGACGGCCATAAATAGCCAACACCCAATATATTTTGGGCAGTGGAAAAACCAGACATATGACCACCACATTCTCCAGAATGGCAGTCATTTAAGGCCTTCTTGGTTTCTTCATGTGTTAAAAAATGTCAGAAAATAGAATCGACACCACGACGATAAAGAGTATCGCCAACAATTTCATATTGCTGGAACTGGTATCGAATTCTATGATGATCATATCATGATAGTTCGGGCTGAAATTTTGGGTTTGAATATATATGATGATATCTCCATACCAAGGATCTAGAGTACTGATGAGAAACAAAGATTCATCGGGAAGATGATCTTCTACCATGGTTTCAGATTTAGTATAGGGAAAGTCACACAATAGTTCAATAAATACCAATGATTCCTTTGATTTATATTTTTCAAATTCCAAATCAAACTCTTATAGGATAAAAATCCATTTAGAGTACTTTCCTCCTAGCAGTTATCTAGTCAAAAATTAAAATATACATCATAGGGTTGCAATTAGAGATCATGGTTGTTTTTCATAACAATATGTAGTGACGAAAATGTTGGATAGCTTGAACATCCACCAAGGCCAATTTCCCACATGTGTGTATTTAATCTCGGTAGGTGTAAGGTTCTGAATCAAATAATAAATCACATGTTCAATGGTAGATTCATCTTCTTGAAATAATACCATTCCTATGGTGGAATTAGATGCAGCTAAATACAAAAAGTAGTCACAGTGATAATCAGGTGGATGCAATAATTGTGCATGGGTCAACACGTGTTTTAATGCATCAAAATATTTTTCAGCAAGTCCATCCCAAAAGAATGAAATGCCTTTTTTCAACAGTCAAGTAAAACCTTTAATCATCTCTGCATATTAATAGATAAATCAACATAAAAAGTTTGCTTTCCCTTGAAAACTTTGGAGTTGGCAAAGAGTAGAAGGAGGAGGTGAATTAATGATAGTGTAGACCTTGAGATGATTGACATCAATGCCTTCCTTAGAAATGATAAATCCCAATGATCACCCTGATTTTAAAAATAAAACACATTTGTGTGGATTCAAATAGATATTGTAATGCCTACATTGGAGGAAAATAGCTCGTAAATGTGTAGGATGATCTTGTCGTCTCATGGAAAGGGTTGGTAAGTCATCCAGGTAGGGTTGCACAGTATTTTTGATATCATGAAATGCATAAGTCATGCCCCTCTGAAAAGTAGCGCCAATATTATTTAAACCAAAAGATAATTTGCGATATGCAAAATTTCCCCATGGATAAATAAACACAGTTTTGGGATGATCGACAGGGAGTATGTTTATTTGATTATATCCAGAAAATCCATCCATAAATGAAAATATTTCATTTCCAACACAATCATCAACAATCTAGTCGACGTGAGGGGTAGGATAATTGCCTTTGGGACAAGCCTTATTGACATCCCTATAATCGACACATACTCTAATAGTTCCCTATTTTTTTTCACTGGAACAATACTGGATACCCAATCAGTTAAGGGAATAGGATAAATAAAACCTGCTTGAAGTAATTTTTCAACCTCAACCTTAATAGCAGCTTCTTTTCATGGATGTATTGGACATAATATTTTTCTAATAGGTTTAGCATCTATTTATGTCTTAATTTTGTGAATTACAATGCTAGGGTAGGACCAGGAAAAAATGTCACAAAATTCTTGGAATAGGGCTTTGTACATGTTTATTTCATCAATTGAGCATGGAGAACCTATATGAATGTTCTCATTTATCCCTGGTTTGAACGAAATATCAATTTGAATAGTTGCAGAGATGTTTCCTAAATTCATTTATGAAGCCGAATGAAGGATTGACATGGGATTTTGGAGTTCACTGACATATTCACTAGAAAATATGGTCGAAAAGTCATTCTCAAGTTTATCGAGGTCAGGTAGAAAATATGAACGATTATCAATATCATCCCATGGTAATTCATCCAACTTCATAATTTCCATAATACTTTCGTTAGTCGAAAATGATTGGTTGAAATGATCAGAAAAAGATGTCGTTGTTAAACCTAATAAATGAGAATACTCGTCACTGATCACATTCACTTGATCTTTTTTATTTGATGGGGGGTCAGAAAGAAATTGAATTTCCACATAAGACAATTAAAATGGACTTAAGGTCATCTCACTTCCATAGAGGTCTAACTCAGATTCTAAAGGCACAATCCAAGGGTCATTCGATGACATTATGCTTGACGCAATCATGTTGACATTGGCAATATTACGAGGAATATTTAGAGGAGGCATGGAAATATCTTCCATTAGAGATGAATCTTTAAGCAATCCTACTCCAACATATTCATAAGGAGTAATTTTATTTCCCACATAAGGCCAACTACCCGTAGAGGCAAGATCTAGAGTATAGAAAGACAATAGATCAACTTTGACAATTTTACCTTTATGGGGGAACGTTGTCATTCAAAATAATGATGAGACTTGAACTGTCATAGCGTAAGACCAAATTTTTCCTAGCATAAGGTTGTATTCAAGTGGAGCATCGATGGCTTCCACTTCAACTGCAATAGTTTTATCTTCTATCTCTATAGACAAATCTTGAAGAATCCCAAAAGGGTGAAAACCTATTCCATCGAAGCCTTTTAAAATTGTTGGGGATTGATTGATTGTTAGATAAATAAGGGCTTTCCAACAAGCCATATAAAATATACACGTATATTCTCCCTCATTAATTACCACATGAAAAACTCGCTTGGTTTTGACGAAGACTGTTATTTGAAAATCCATTTGGTGCGGGAGTCTAGGTACAAAATTTTGTAGATCAAAGATAATGAGATTAGAGTATTGAGGGTAAACAACTCCAATAGATGACAATAGTAACTTAATTTGTGTTGTAAAAGTCTGTAACAATTCAAGGGCCGGCATTGTTGAAGGTGACATAGCCAGATCTTCAACAATGTTGTAATTTTGAGTAGCTCTCGCATGTGGATTGAAAGACGACTTTCGTAGAACACTTTTAGGAGGCGGTTTAATTACCATGTCAGAACTAGGTTTTTTGATGTATAATGGTTTGAAAGTAGGTGGAGTTGAATTGGAAGGTTGACTAGATGACCCAGTTTCGTTTCCATTTACAGGACCCTTAGATCCATAATATTGAGATCTCGTTGCAACCATAATTTGAGAGGACATCATCATGATATCAACTGATGAGTTGGAAAAGGATGCATTATGTGAAACCATTTTATTTTCCTATGAAGGAAATGGATCCTTAATAACATAGGGTGTGGGTGAACCTTTGAATAATTTAGTTACCTCGGCCCAATGGGGGCATTCCTTTGTGAAATTATCTTAATCACAAATCAAACAAGGGTAACGAGGTTTCATCTTCTCGTCAGATGCTTCGATTTTATATTTTTTCTCTTTTGAAGAATTGTTTTGTTTGGTTTTACTCTTCCCTTTCTTTTTCCCTTTGGTTGACTTGGTCTTAGCGGTAGATGAATCTACAACGTTAATTTTGGAAGTATTTTCCAGAGAAGAGTCTCCTTTAGGTGAATCAAGTAAAGTTATAATTGGAGTGGTAGATTTGGATTGTTTCTTTATAATCTTGGATGTGAATCGTACCAATTACACCATCTGTAGCATGAGAGCTGGAGGGAGTCATTGTTACTTGACTGGGGTGAGGTAAATCTGGAATATTTTCATACGAAGTTCCAGACTGCATGTAAATGAGGTCTAGATATTGGGATTGAGCGATAACCTGCTCTTCCGTTACAACACCTAATTTGGATACATATTCAGAAATATTTGGGAGTAAAGTCTTGATAAATCATTGAGCCAGAATTTGATCTGGAATAAAAACTTTGACCAAATGACATATATATCTCCATTCGTGATTGTGATCAGAAATATAGGTAGACATATTTTTCTTAAGTAAGGTCAAAAATTCGGTATCATTATCATAACGGATTGGTAGCTAAAAATGAGTTAAGAAAGCAATCGCTAAGGCATTGAAATTGTTGAAAGAAGCTCGTGGTAACTCAATGTGCCACTTTGCGGTTAAACCAATCAAGGTTATTTGAAAAAGTCTCAATCAAATGGAATCACTGATTAAAGAGTTGGATGTGCACCACAAATAATACGACAGAACATGGTTTGAAGGGTCCTCTCCTGATTTTCCCTCAAACTTCAAAATGTCAATGGGAAACTTAGTAGGCATGGTCGACCAAAAGGGAAAATAATAGATAGGATCATTTTTTATCCACGAAGATTCTAGTAAATATAAAGTTTCTATAAAAGGTAACTGTCGGTTAGGTTCTTGCTGTGAAAATTGATAACCTTGAGGGACAAGTCAGGTAACTAGGGGAGTGTATCCAGGATATCTTGGAATAGCCTGAGCAGTTGGGATGTGCATACCTCCAGGGTAACTAGGATTAGCCATACCAAACTGAGGTTGAGATGGTATCTGAAATGTATGACCAGGGTATGGTCGACTCTAGAAAGGAAAATTTGGTCCCATTTGTCCTAATTGATATTTTCCCTGAAATAGTTGGCCTTGAACAAATTTCCCTTGAAAGGTTGACTTGTAAAAGGTTACCCTTGAAAAGGTTGAATTTTTTGCGTAAATGTTGCACCAAGTTGTCCTAAAGATATTTGAGGTATAGAAGGGACCATAGGTCTAGCTTGATAAACTATAGTCTGTGGGATAGCCTGTGTAGCAATAGACGTTGACATTTGATGGGTAGTAGCAATATAAACTTGAGGAACTACCGGGATGGGTCTTTGAGGAGTATCGGGTTGCTAAATAGACGTTTTCACAACAGATTTGGTAGGATTACGAGGAGTACTTGGACCATCTTGCTGACTATTAAGAACAGATGCCCCTAGTGTAACTTGAGGTATTCCTTGAACAGGTTGTTGGACTTGAGTATAACTAAATTTTCTAGTTGACTGAGGAGGTTGATTGAAGGGTATTTTCTGGGTATATTGCAAAGGTTGTTGAGTAAACAAAGGAGTGAATATAGTGTTCATCCCTAGATAAGGAGTGTCTAGTAAGGGTTGCAACACAAAATATTGATCATAACCAGTTTGACGCATTGGAGCATAACGTGGATAGTTACTGGGTAAAGGTCTCCCTACAGCCATAGTATATGTTCCAACGTAAGGTTTTCCTCCCGAAATAGGTTGTTTCTCCGAGACGGAAAGTAACCACCTGATGGGTTAACTTGAGGAGTATTCCCAGAAATCACATAAATGGTTTGTTCTGTAGTCATATTTTGGGCAGTAGACTCTAATAAACTAGCTGATACAGTGGAAGCTTAAGAGGAAGGAGATGCTCCTGAAAAATTTTTCAGTAAGTGAATTGTACCCAGAAGTAATTGAAGGACCACCATACAATAATTTTTTTTAAGAAGATGAAAACATGGATGGATCAGTAGACACACTTCTAGAATCCATATTAAATATACTATATTTGGGTAAAGAGTAAAATGGAATTTGGCGAAGTGGATGACCGTAACTAGATGAATGTGCAAAGTAAAATATCGTAGGATACCAAGTGTTTAGTCAATTTAACATCTTAAATTGCTCACATAAATTATCGACTGGGGTTAGTAAAATGATGAAGTGTGGTGCACTGTATGTGCTTAGTTAACCTTGTTCTTACTTCTTTGTATGTATTTTTATGTTATTTTTGGGGTTTTGTTCTTTTGTTGTGTAACAGTGTTAATCTAAAAACTATAAAATAAATCTGATGACTTTTAAGAAGGAAGAAAAGGGAATGTTTCTAAGTTAAACTAATTTACATAAAAATAAATTAAAGACTGTTGCTAGTTAGAATCTAATATGGAAAACAGAGCATTTATTTTAATGATTTCTATCTTATCATTAGTCCTATTCCGTGGATCTAATTTTTAAAACTGAGATTGAAATTGCAGTGTTGTTCTAGGTGAAAGTAGGAAATGAAAACAACTAATGTACTTTTAGTTACTCCAAAATTCAATTATGAAGTGTTACCTTCTTGAGATGATATGTAAGCAACTATATATACTTTAACTTCTAATGTCCTAGAAAAATAAGCAAAGTGTGCAAAGGAAAAAATATAATGTATATTTAGCTACTTCCAACATTCAATTATGAAGTGTGATCTTCTTGAGATGGTGTTAAGTAACTAATTATACCTAATGATCTAGAAAACCAAGTAAAGCATGCAGAAGGTAACTCAGTAATTGCATTCATAAAACATTCAATAATTCAGTCTTAAAATTTGATTAAATAAATCTCCTTGGAATGACCTTTAGGAATATTAGAGATGCAACTAAGTGAGGATCTGAAAGAAAAATGTGAAAGTATGTAAAACTCACTGTAAAAAACTAATGTATAATTGATTTTCCCCAACATTCAATGTGAAGTATTATGAGATGCTGTATAAGAAATCAATTATACCTTAGTTTCTAAGTTCCTAGAAAGAAAATAAAACTACGCAGAGGAAAACTCAATAACTGTGTGAATTAGACATTCAATCATTTGTTTTAGAAACATATTCTTGAAATGACCTTTGAGAACATCCTTGAGACAATTTATTGATAATTCTAATCTAAGAAAATAAATGACAGAACACTAAAGGAAACTAGATAACTGTGAGCTCTATTGCCTCAAACTTAATCCAATTGGTATTGAAATGTTTTTAGAAAAGAAAAGATTACACAATAATTCTAAAACTAATACTAAGAAAGAAAATAAACTTTAAACTAGAAAAGCAGTTAAATCTCACACATTTTAGATGGCCAATCCAAAAGCATGAGGATGGAAAGTTTGAGAAGCTCCAAATGCAAGTCCTCTTCTTTATTCATAAGGTGAGCATTTCTTCAACTTTTCACATGATTTGATAGAAGAAAGCTTCCCCTATTTATACAAAATATGAGAATTTATCTCATTAATGAGAGTCCATGAATCTCTCCCTATATCTCTAGAGTTACAATCAAAATAGGAAATGATAAGACACATGTCTTCTTAGAGTTTCAATACAAATAGGAAATGAGACACATATCCTCATGATCCCATGATCTTCTCCACTCAAATTCGAATTTGGTTTTGGGAGGCCACATAAAGGTATTTTAGAAGCTTCCTTTTTACCTACACATGGCAACAATCTCATCCCACTTGTTAGGTATAAGCATATGCACATTATTTTCTAATGTTTAACCACAAATTCACTTAAAAATGCTAAGAATTAATAAAGTTTGGAAAAACATAAATGTAACCCAATAGTGGTAATGGTAAGGTAAATGTAGTGAAATGGAGGTGGAGTGAAGGTGATAATATGGAAATATAAGTGAAAATGTAATGGAAGTGAATGACAATTTCAAGGCCCAACACTAAGGATACAGACGAAAAGGAGGTAAATCTAATGGAAAGTTCGGTTCAATGGGCCGTAAATCTAATGAAATATGATGCATGGGAATTGTTTCTTCTTTGTCGTCAGTAATTTATTCAATGCTAATAAGGCCAGGAGGAAGATTCTTAGTGATGAGAACTTTTAATCGGGGTGAACATGGACCGGGAGTAGGGGATATAACATCTGAAGGCGACTCAGGTTTCGAAAAATCAGACATAGGTTCAAAGATTTATGGTTCAGTTAATCGTGTATCTGAGACTTCATGAGTGACAGACTCTATTGTAATGGCTTAAGAAATTTCTGGTGGACTTTGTTCTAAGATTATTTCAAATTATTGAGGTCTATTTACTTCAAAATCAGGATGTATCACAATCGGTGATTCTGGTTGTTCTGAAGATCCGGCCCCTATTGATTTTTTCCTTTCAGTTTTAATTTTCTCTAACTGAATCAGTCTGTACTAAGGGGGTTCCCATGCCTTCTATGTGAATGTCTTGGTATTTCAGCCACGATTAATTTTTAGTCAAGAAGTTACAAAATTTCAATAAATCACACCTAAGGCCTCAAAAAAAGAAAAACAAACAAATGAACATGCGCTATAAAATCTACGAGTCAAACCACACACAAACAATTTGTTTTCACAATAAAATTATTAGTTAGTGATGAAATCCAACATGGCAGAGATCAATGTGAAAAACTAGCGGATGGAACTAGTTACCCTGAGAACATGCTTAATGAAACAGTCTAGTGCAAGCAACTCCACTATGCCATCTCTAGTGAAGATTACCATCCAAAAAGTCCAAGTGAGTCTAGTCAACATCTGTTCCAGGTACAATGGGACCTTCCCTCCACTATCACCTTGGCAAAAATCCTAAGATTATAGCCACTAAGGTTACCAACTAATACAATCAAACCTGGGCAGACAGTCCATGGCCCGACGTACACAGAAGGGCAGAGTAACTAAACTCAATCCCATTGAAATCTCCTCAACATGCAAAATCCAAGGTTTACTAGCAAGTGAACCCAAGCACCTTTTGGCACTATTTTTAATGCGTGCAAATATTCTATATTTACCAATGAAGTAGGTACGATTACTCCATTAGGTCCAATATGACCTCATGGTTAAATATTGTACAAGAACAGCTTCCCATAGAAAAATTACAACAATTGGATTTTCTCCTTACCGCAAGATTCTATTATTTTTTTATTTTCTTTGTAAAGTCAACTCACTTCCCTATTCCAAAGCACTAATATGATCTAAGTTGGTGGAATGAGCACTAGAAAATACAAAAAATTATAGATTAATTTTAATTAGCGCCGTGTTATTTGGATGTTTCTTAGAGGGATATGAAAGTGAAATTGATGATATTGCGACCGACTCAAAATACTTTAATACATTCAACAATGAATATGCAATCTTTTTGTTTGATGAAATCCTAGTTAAGGAAAAGTAAGAGGTTCTTTGAACTTGAAAATGTAAAACTTCTAAAAATCCCAAAACATTTTTTTTCATGAAAACACCAATTCACTTTGAAGTTTGTTCAATTGCAGAAAATTTAGTGAAAATTTCGTTCGCCTTAAGCCAAAACATATGATTTTTTTTTTGCAAACAATTATTCCCAATTCTTCAAAATTGATGAAAAACTACAAAAACTCTAAAATTAATGAAAATTTTTAAAAATAAAATTTCTTAATGAATGATTTCACTATTGATGCCTACAAGTTCATTTCCATGATTACTTCAGACTGAAAGAAAAATAAATCACTTTTCCATTTAGCAAACAGAAGCACTTTTCATAAAACACTACCTTCTTGAGACAATCCATACTTCACTAATCTAGAAGCTTTCTTTCACAAATGAGAAAAAAAAAATACTCAAACGAGCAAGATCAACAAAAAATTGGTATATTCAAAGGAAAAATACAAAACAAACAATTATTTGAAGAGGCATTCTATATTTTTCGATAAAGCAAGAAAACAAACCAGTGAAAATCCTACCCGAAAACATGAAAGGGATAAATTCTCAAAAAATTCACTAAGGAAAACAAAACAAGCTCACAAACAGGTTTTGAAGGTTGGCACAGGTAAAAATGACGATTTAGAAATTAGCAATCAAACTCTAATAAGAGGGATTTTTTTTTTTTTGAAAACTTTCCAGGGGGTGTGTAGGTAACCAGTGTAATCTAGTGTGCATGCACGTTGTGTTATAATTAAAACTGTGCAATATTGCACTCTTTTGGTAAAACATAACCACACATGGGTGAGGGATTTCAGAAAAAATAAAAACAAGGCATCCAACCTAGAGGATCTAAAAGATCATAAATTCAACAACATTCAAACTCAGTCAAACCAGTAAAATGGAAAATCAAAACCAAAGAAAAAATAGAGGACTAAGACGTTCCCCAATTGAGTCGCCAATTTGCTACCTGGATAATCCCTCTTGCAGATAAGATTGATCTCCCTAGAATCCTAACAGAGAACTAGAAAGAAAAAGACATGAGAATATCTCTTTCCCTAAGTTAACTTTGTTCATATTATCAAAACTAAGGGAAGAGGATGATGCTCTTACCTTTTTAACAAAAGGCCTGATGAATATCCCGCACTCTGTCATGATGTAGCTCCTCAATGCTTAGAAGAAACCTACAAACACAAAATTACCAAGGCTCAAAGGCATCTGTAGCATAATAATAATCTAAAACCAACTTAACCTAATGATCAAGGATATTAGGAAATGAAATTTTTTTAATGAATATAGGAGCATAAACCATTCACAATTCCAAGAAAAAATACAATGAGAAAAAGTATCCAAATGTGTTATTCAGGGATAAAAGAGAAATCTTAAAACCAAGCCATGATGTCATATATGTTCCTCCCAAATGCCTCCAATATTCCTCCTTGGTTAACAAGCTCTCCAATCCAAAATTACCAGCATAATATTACCATAAGTGAGCTCCCCTAACCGTGAAGTCTCAACTCAATTTACAGGAGAAACTGAGGAGGTTTCAGATCCACCAAATATGGGCGAGATCCAAAAATGATGGGATTAGGGTTCCATGATCCAAAGGAATTAACTCCATGTTTAGAGGGGTTTGGCTCGAACTGATATGACTTAGAGGATTCTATTTGGGAGACATGTGCCCAACTATGCTTCTAGAACTTACTTTTATTTTTTACTTTACTTTGAGTCAATTGCATATTTTTTTATGGAAAATAGAGCGCAAAATTGTGCAGGTGTTCTTGGCCGTAATAATGCATGCACATACATTGACTATAAAAAGTGCGCAAGTCATCTTTAAGAGGTTAAAGAGCCATTTTACTCAAAATTCATGATTTGATCAATGAATATGAATGTTTGACTTGTAAGGGAGTATATTGGAACATATGTATAGATGTCGATAGATCCATTTTGACTATCAAGTGCCATGGTGACAAAATGACACGCAACACATGAATTCTATTTTATGCGATAACTCTTGCGCGTCAAACTCCGACGAAGAATTGGAGAATTGGAAAAATTGATTGCACAAAGTTTCTACTAAGCAGTGTAATAGAATTACCAGATCGCTTTGCTACGTCGCATCAGAGGTACGTGAAATTCCCTATTATGATGGCACTGGGGAAGTTGACTTATTTCTCGACGAATTTTTAAAAAAGGTGCCCAAAGATAAATGATATGAAGCTTTGGACTTTGCTTTGAGGTCCACCCCATCTAGGTGGTGGGGAACACATAGACAAAAATTAGAAGGATGGACATAATATTACAGATTGATGAGGCTTAGGTTTGGTTATGCAAACACTCGAATCACGGAAAATTTTAATGGTAAGGATGATCCTCGCGAGCATTTGTCTCGTTGGACTATGGCTTGGGGCGAAGAACCTCAACCTAAATGAGTACACATATTCTTCCACACTATGGATATAATACCTCAAAGGTGGTATCTTGAAACATAGTTGCGTCATGACACCATAGATTGGTACGAGATGACTTAAGGGTTCTTATTGACCTATAACTTTGCAGATGGTTGGGATCGTATTAATGACACTCTTAAGGAATTTAGAACAATAATATTATGAATTACCACTGATCCAACAACTTCGGTACATCCTAAATGGGTTGCATAGTTGGAACTGGCACAGAATGTTACAACGTGACTATGGAAGAAGACGAGGATGATCCACGCAATGTCAATATTCCTGAATCAGAAGGAAAATGTAAGGTTGGAGGTCTTGAAGTAGAGATTACTGACATAGCACAACCTATCTAGACTCGACAAGTCAACATAGGCTCAAAAGCGGAGCCCAAGTTCATGAAGATTGGAGATTACTAGGATGATAACATGGTGAAAAAGGTTGTTGAATTGTTGTAGGAGTACCAGGAGTTGTTTCCGATGAAGTTCTATGAGCTGAAAGACATTGTAGGATATTTGAGAGTTGTGCACATTAATTTGAAGCTCGATGCAAAGGCACTGAAACAAATCCCATATCGGCTGAACCAAAAATATAAAGAGAAAGTGAAGGAGGAACTCAAGAATATGCTTAGTGTTGTCATTATTGAACATGTAGATGAATCCGATTAGGTTAGTCCTATGTTGGTCTAGGAGAAAGACCAAGGGATAGATAAGGATTTGTGTCGATCTCAGAAATTTGAACAATGCATGTGTCCATGATCCATTTCCAACACCATTCACTGATGAAGTTTTGGAGAATGTTTGAGGGTAGGAAGCCTGCTCCTTTACAGATGGGTTCTCAGGATACCATCAGATTTGGATCACGCTAGAAGATAGGAGCAAGACCACTTTCGCTACTAAATGGGGATCGTTTTAGTACACAATAATGTTGTCTGGGTTGAAGAACGCTCCAACAATATTTTCCAGAGTTGCAGTTGCAGTTTAAAGAATATATCCAGAAATTCCTCAAGATATATTTTGATGATTGGATAGTCTTCGGATTGTTAAAGAAACATGTTTCTAGTCTACGCTGGATGTTGGATACGTGCAGGAAGTATCAAATCTCCTTGAATCTGAGGAAATGTATTTTATGTGTGTCATATGGTATATTATTAGGGAATACTGTTTGCAAACAGGGCTTGATGATAGACCCTGCAAAGATCGTTGTGATTATAAATTTGGAGTCACCAAATAATGTGAAGCAGCTACACACAATGCTTGGAAATACGGGGTATTATATAAAGTTCATAAATTCCTATGCATAGATCACTACGTCGATGGAAAAACTCTTCAAGAAGGATGTCAAGTTCTGCTGGGATGATGACTGTCAGAAGAGCCTCGATATGCTGAAGGAAATATGGTCACTGCACTAATTCTAGTTTTTCCATACTGGAAGAAGGAGTTCCATGTACATGTGAATGCATCCTGCATAGCTTTCGGAGTTGTGTTAGCACATCCTGAAGAAGGAGATCTTGATCATCTTGTAGCCTTTGCGAGCAGAACATTTTCTAAGGTGGAAATGAATTATTCCACAACAAAGCGCAAAGGGTTAACAATAGTATATGCATTGTATAAACTCATACATTATCTATTAGGAGTGCACTTCAATGTTCACTAATCATTCTGTGTTGAAATACTTGGTGAAAAAGCTTGCATTGGGGGGAAATATTTGCAGATGGATATTGTTATTCCAAGAATATGATTTTGAAGTGATAGTAAATCTAGGACGTCTAAATGCCAGACCAGATCATTTTTCTAGGATCGAGACAAGGAAAGAATCAACAAAGATTAAAGAAGGGTTTCCTAATGCATAGTTGTTCATGATTTGGGTTGTAGATGAGAATTTTGTAGATATCATCCAGTTTCTGACTATGGGAGTTCCACCTATGGAGTACACTACGTAGTAGAAGAAATATTTGGTAGTAAAGTCAATAGAATTTTCTCTGATTGCAGGACAATTATACAAGATGGGGGTTGATGAGATACTCCAAAGGTATGTCCCCGAGCATGAAAGAGACAACATTTTAGTTGAAACACATGGTGGAGTTGCTGGAGGACACTACGCATGAAAGGCCACTATGCAGAATATTTTTCGAGCTAGACTTTGGTGGCCCACGGTGCATAAGGATTGGAAGGATTATTGTAGAACTTATGATGTTTGTCATAGGACAGGGAAACCGTTGCGAAGGGATGAAATGGTCTTGCATCCTCAAGTCACTTTATAGGCATTTGATAAATGGGAAATTAACGTTGTGCGACCGACTGATCCCTTAGGAAAGATAGGGGCGCAATACGTTATTACTACGACAGATTACCTCACTAGATGGGTTGACGCACAACCAATGAGGAATTGTAGCGAAGACATGACTACAAAGTTTATTTTTGAATAGATTTTGTCACGATTTGGTTGCTCGAAGATATTGATGACCGAAAGAGGTACACATTTATTGAACAACATTATTGAAGCTTTGACTGCAGAGTTCTCAATGCATCACTAGAAGAGTATGCCATATCACCTACAGGAAAAAAGAACGGTGGAAGCTTTTAACAAAATTTTGGAGAACGTTATGACTAAGGTGTGCAATGTCAACAAAGATGATTGGGATTTGTGAATTCCTGCAGTTTTATGGCCCTACAAGACTACTTGTAATAATATGACAGGTTAAACCCCGTTCAGATTGGTTTATGGACAGGAAAGAGTGATTTCGGTGGAGTACATAGTGCCTATTCTTAGAATCACAAAAATTACATATATGGTGGACAATGATATTAAGGAGCAGAGATTAGAGCAACTGCTCGCACTGGAGGAATATCGGTTCATCGTTAGATTTTACCAACAAGTGCAAAAGGAGAGGGATCACGCGTGGCATGATAGGCATATTAAGAAGAATAATTTCAAGTAGGGAAAATTAGTTATTTTATATGACAGTAAGTTCGTGAAGTTTCTGGGTAAGATGAAAATGCAATGGTTGGGACCGTACATTGTCATGAATATTTTAGAGGCTGGGACCGTACATTGTCATGAATATTTTAGAGGGGGGCACAATTCAGCTCGAGAAGCTGAATGGTGAGTTGTTCCTTGGACATATCAATGGCAGCAGGCTAAAGTTATATAGGGACAACTCTGCCTCTGGGGCTTCACATTGACTATATGGTTGGAGAAGAGTCTTAATGCTCCACGCAGTTGAAAGGGAGCATGGGACTATAAATTACGTTTTCAAAGAAAGACTTCATTGAAGTAGAAGTATTGTGCAGGATACATGATTATGGCGCAGTTGGAAGGAACCACGTCAAAGGAAGAAGGACTGCACCGCAGAAGTGGGTCTGATGAACTTCACCCATAATATGACCATTGGAGCTAGAAAAATTGATTTGATAAGGACTTGTTTATTAAAATGAGCGAGAGGGATGTATTTAATGAGCATATCCAGGCAGATCTGCTGCCAAAATCTGCATTTATGAGGTGCATCTAAAGGAGATCATGGAGTTCGAATTTAAAATTTTGCAGGGAAATATTGATGAGCTACACAAAAAGGAATAAATTATCATAGCCAGAATGCATCCATGGGAAGCTGAAGCTAGTTAGGTATCGTAGACTGTGGAGAAAAAAATGAAAGTGTTGTGCCGCACACATAAATAAATTTCTCAGAAGACAACTAGGCCATCCACTGAGAAGTTGCTAACCGAAGTATGAGAAGTTGAGAAACAGTTCATCGAGACGATTCCACCACTGAAGGATACTTTGACTAGCATCAAAGCGAAGATTGAGGGTGCACCAACTGAGTGACTCGGGACGATTCACATCTTTGTGTTGGGGGTTGTTTGACAGGGTACCCCTAGACTGAAATTTTGTAAAATAATCCACATTTTGAGGAGTGTAGCACATAGCACGCAGCTATGTTATAGTCTTAGGGGATGTGAATTTTTTGAATACTTTGAGTTCCGCCCATGTTTTTCGGACCATGGTATTGTAAAATAAAAGACTATATAAGGAGTCTATGGGTATCTATTTAGTTCAATCCTAAACCAATAAATTGAATCATAGAATGCATTTGGATGTAAGGTTTTATTGATTCTGTATTATTTGTTTTGTGTGAAAGGGAAAGCTCCTATAGCTGAGTATGCAGATACCTTAGAAAGTCTGTAGTTGAGTGCGTAGGGTCGAAAGTGTTGTATTGAGAAGATCTGAAGTAATGAAATAAGACTTAAAGACACGTATATGTCCTTTTATTATGTGTTTGCTTTATCTGTTCGTTTTATGTTATCTATGCCAAGTTAGGGTTTTTATCTATATTTTCATGCAAAGTCAGGGTTATGGTTTCTTATGTTGATTAATGCATGTTAAAGTAGAATCACACAGTCTACAAGCTAGTTAAATAGAATTATTGAACAACGAATGCGTAGTTGGCATATTTTTTCAGCAAAGCTCTTATAAGTCTTAAAGAGAAGATAAGACCTAAAGCCATAGTCCATAGTCCCTCTGGATGCAGAAACTTGGTTCTAGAATCCCCTAATATTGTCTCGGGTGAGACTTCAGTCTACGCAGCAGATCATTGCCAAAAGGGCTGGTAATAGTGGGTTTTACTGGTTCGCGCAACCATATCTAAACCTAGGTCTAGGCCCCATCAAGCCAACAATGCATATCTCCAAATAATTTGGTTTATGAAGAGTAATTTTGATCCAAATATATACATCAAGTTGTGAATAATGAGCTCGTCATTATTCTACTATATGTGGATGATCTATTCATCATTAGTTTGGAGCACAAAATTCAATAATGCAAGAATATGTTGGAAGTTTAATTTGAGATGAAGGATCTAGGACTGATGCACTACTACCTGGGTCTAGAAGTATGGAAGAAAATTGATGATATATATTTGGGGCAAGGAAAATACATCATCAAAATGTTGCAAAAATTTGGGATGATGGACTCCAAGACCATGACTACTCTTATGATCACCAATCTCAAGAAGTTGCAGGGTTCTGACTCAACTCTCATGGATCCTACCTCCTATCGACAGTTAGTGGGCTCTCTAATGTATCTGGTAAACACTAGGCCAGATATATGCTTTGCAGTAAATATTCTTAGTTAGTTTCAGTTGGATCCTTGTCATGATCACTGGATAATGGCCAAACACATATTGAGGTATCTTTGTGGCACTATATGTCATTGCCTAAAGTATGATAGTAAGGAAGTGAAGTTAATTGGCTTCACAGTTGATTGGGGTGGAAGTGAGACCGATAGAAGGAGCACTTCAGGTGGATTTTTTAGTCTAAGGCCTACTATGATTTCATGGATGAGTAGAAATAGATATCCCGTTTCTTTAAGTAGTGTTGAGGTGAAATATTTAGCTACATGTGAAGTAGGAAAGGAGGTTGTTTGGTTAAGGAAGCTTTTGAAATATTTTCTTTATTATTATTTGGGTCCTACTATGATTAATTATGATAATCAAAGTTGTATCAAGATATCTGTATATCCTGTGTTTCATGCAAGGATGAAGCATATCAACAATAAGTTCAAGTTTATTAGGAATTTGGTGCAGGATGGGATTGTGAAGTTGGAGTATGTATCGAGAGATGAACGTGTAGTGGACATACTGACAAAGTCACTTCCTAATAAAAAGTTTGAATATCAAAGAAATATGCTTGGTTTATTAGATATTGCTGATTGTGTTGATGATAAGAAATTGGAAGAAATTTGTTGAGGCTTTCCAAGTGAAGCATTTCCTAGGAGGACATTTGGTTGACACTTTGTATTGATGTCTAGATCTTGAAGTATGGAGGGTTTCATTGGTCGGATGCGCACCTATATCCCTAGGTTTCTGGTTAGTAAGTAAGCCGGATGGTACCTAGAGAGGTTGAAAGCTTTAGTATACCTTAGTTCCACTTGGATAGATTTCCTTATTCAGGAATCTAGTCCATGGTATTGTGGTGCCTAAACTGTTGAGAGAATAATGGATAGATTTCCCTGGTCAGGAACATAGCCCATGGAATTTTGGTGCCTAAAATATTCATAGTTCATATAGTTTGAGATCTTCAATTGTATTTTTATATTATGAATACCTCCCTAGTTAAGAGGGAGTGTTGAAGAATGTAACTAGGTTTGGTCTTCATAAAATGTATTTGAGTCATTATGTAATGTACTTGTCAAAATAATAAAGAAAATAATTTTTATTATTTTAACAATGACTTATTAAGGAATGGGTTTTATGTTTGGGTCATCATTATATTATTCAAAGTCCCCATAGTGGACTCCTAGGATTAATATTGAGTCAATAGAGTCATTGTACATTTAAAGAGGCCCTTATTGGGATTTTGAATCATGTAATTTTTTATTATTATTGAGTCAAATATGAATTATGTTACCGCCACACCAAGTCAGCCTAAAGGAGATCAAGTCAGTCTTAAGGGGACCAATTCAACCTCACCTGGAGCCTATAAATAAAAGGAGATCGAATTCATTTGGAGCATCTCATCTCAATCTAGTTTCATATCTCTACTGACGCTGAAAAAAGTGCAAAGTGAGTAAAGGAAGCCAAAAGGAGTGCGAGTTGGGTCAAGGTCAAAGAGAAGAAGAAAATCAAAGTTTTGGTGCTACTCTCTCTCCATTTCGTGCCCTAGTTTGGGAGATTGAAGTATTTTTGTGTTTTTGTTGCTTCATGATGTCGTAGTTTCTGCATAGTAGAAGTTGTTGGGGACAAGTTGTTGCTTCTATTGGGTCGAATATTTGGAAAGGGTTACTTGGTGTGGAGGAAAGGTTTGGTCTATGTCTAGGGTGAAGAGTTTCAAAGAAAAATATTGAAGGACGATAATTTTGACTGGGTTTTCCCATAGAGATGGGTTTTTCCCTGGCATAATGCCTACATCTTGTGTCTTGTGTTTTTGTGATCTTCATACACACATAATTCGTTAATTTCTTGATGAAATATAATATAATAAAGAAGTAAAAGAAGGCAACATAATTAACAATTAATTATCAAGAAAGAAGAATGTTGGGCTTCAAATATGCCCAATTTTCCACTATATAATACTCCATTCATAACATAAATTCCGACACTTTTACACTCATCTCACATCATAATTCCATCACTTGTTGCCAAATCACATCTTACACCTTGTGGTTGATTATCATTAGTTTTGTTTATTTTTATATAATTGGAGATGATTTATTCATGCTTTTCTAGTGACAGTTTTGATAATTTCTTTTTTCATAGGTTTCCATTGCCGAAATTCTCCACAAGTCCATTAAACTAGTTGCTGCAAGTAGAGTACAGAAATATCCAATTTGGAGCTTCGACATCTCGACACACTTCCAGGGAGAACCGAGGAAGGTTATTGTCCAAAATGATGTTCTAACACCTTCTCATGAGTTTTATTTCACCCAAGTCACACATGTGGGTCTCTAGAAGAAAATCAACAACTCTGCTCAAAATATGCACAGTTTTCAAACTGCCAAGTTTGACCTCGATTGGCGTGCAACTAGAGGTGAATCTGGAAAATCAGCTAAAATGGGTTTTCACCAATATAACACATTATCTATAACCGAAATTTTTTCTAAATATTATCTTTGGTTCAAAAGCTACACGCGGGTCTTTAAGGCAGTTTCATAAAAAAACTTTGTTTTCCAGAATTCTAGAATCTTGCAAAAAGAGTCAAACAACGAACTTTAGGTACGTTTTTTGAGGAGATGGAATTGAATGAGACAAATCCAAGAGAGGTTTATATTGAAAATATAATGAATTAGGTTCCTACAAACCGTTTTCCAAAATTCACCATGGTTAGGAAGATATGCCAATATCTTTGAGGCCAATTTGCTAAAAATATGCAATTTTCCAAAATTAAGGAAAATGACTGATTCCCCTTGTAAATCATATAAATGGCTTAGCCATGGACTATATTTTCAGTTATTGAAAAGAGGATGGAATGAGCAGAGGGTATCAGTTGTATGTAATATGTAACTACAACAATAGGAGCAACAATGATGATGTATACACTATTTATATTTTGAACCTTAATACATCATTTTGATTTGGCATTAATATATGTAAGTATTATGGAGTTTTATTTCTGAATAACACTGAGTTAATTCAACTTGTTCCAGAAGTGGCAAGGGACCACCACCCCTAGAAACAAGTTTTGCAACTAGCATAGATCTTAGATTTGTGTTTGATTAATTAGTTAGCATTATGAATGTCATTTGGAAAATTGTTATTTAGGTTTCTGAATTATGATTTCGATTTTGTACTTAAACTTGCACTCTGTTTTATAAATCTGAATTAAAAGTCATAGATTTTTCTTCTCGATGATATAGATCAACAAAGGTTTTTTATTCTTCGCATGTCACTGGTTTTCTTAACGCAATTGCATAACATAGAAATATTTAAAAGGCACTTTTAATTCAAGGATATGTAAGGTTTGGTTATAATATCCATGATCTTAAAAGATGAATTGAGTTTATGATTTGTTTCCCATAGTGTTATATTTGTATAAAAAATGCTCAGAAATATCTAGTTTCACATTCCTTTGATTGCAAATCCAATACACTGAGAGAAGGATTAAATCATAATTGAAATACCATTTGCATTACTATGAGTTTTCTGAGCATTAAGTACAAAATCATATTTAACATTTAGCATTGAATTTTTTATGTTAAGTTCATAATCGGATTTAAGATTCCACATATGCATTTTCATTTATTGAATTAAAAGTAGTGGATTTGTGAGGCCCGAGATTTATATCTATTGTCCATAACTTTAATTAGAATATGATTGTTTGTTTCGATTAGTATCAAAGTGTGTTAACTGAATTTTGTTTTTGCTTGACATGGTTTTAATCTTGTAGTAATTCATAAGATTTTCGTAATCAATATGTCAGTGTGATTTCATTGTCAAGGAAGAATGATTTGTTATGTTTGGTTTTAAAGTTTTGAGTTATAAAGGTAACCTATAGGAAATATTTCACAGTTAAAGAATAGAATTTCTTTGTTGAAATAATGATTTCTCATACATTTAAATGTATTGATTAGTAAGGAATGAGATGTTAGTTTAAGTTTCTTAGTGAGTGAGTTATTTAAGTTGATAGGTAGCGTTATTCTTTGCAAATAGGAACTCTTTTATTTATTAAATAGGATGGTGTGCACAATGATATTTGTATTGGATTACTTTTGAGTGGATTTCCAAAGTAGATAGATCATTGTTCTAAATCTTGAATAGATTATTATTTTAAATTTTCTCAATCCTTTCTCCTTTGTTTACATTCTGATCAATAGGATTGATATCATAGTTCAATTTAAAACAATGGTTAGATTATTTGAATGTTGATTGATGTACTTTTGCAATAGAAATCCGTATTGCTTGAGCTACTTTTGCAATAGAAATCCATATTTCTTAAGCCTGTTAATTGTCAATTGATTAGTTTAAAACTAGAAATACCATTTTTTACTTGAACAATACATTGATTTTCTCACTCTAGTTTAGGTTAGATGCTCTAATCTTGCGTTACCTACGCTTGTGCTTCTAAGTCTTATGACCCTGGATTGATAATTTAATGCTAGAATTATAACACATATAATTTCCCCAATATGTATTTTACCTGAACCATACATAGCTTCATTAGAAGTTCTCTTTCACTTGACGGAGTACATATTTTCTCCAATATAGTAGGAAAATTAGTATTGTAATAAATAAATGAAAATATTAAAGAGAAAATAAGTCCTTTTGTGCAAAACAGCATGTTTGGCGCAATTGGATAAGGATTTTTCTTGAAAACCAGGTAACTGGTGGGCAATGTTCCCAATAAAGTTTGTAAATTTGTAAATTTGTATGATTTCTTCAAATCATGTATTTATGTTTGTACTCCAGTTGGTTGATGTGGGATTCCTTAAGGCCCACCTGCCAACAAGCCTTGTCCCATCGACCTTAGCACATTATTTGGGATCAAGGTTAGGGTTAGATAAGGTACCTAGGAGCCTGCATGCCTTAATGGTAGGTATCCTTGTCATCTACTAAAAAAATACATCAATTTTTCTTGGTGGATAATTCTGCAATCCATTCGACTTCAACAAGTCCATTCATGGCTAGTAGAATGTACCTAGTGCCTTGATTCCCATTGACATCAAAGGTGGGATATCTCGGATTGGTTAACGACATCCGCAATGGCCGGTAATCCAATGATTCTTGCTTATGTTCGACATTGAGACCATTTATTCACGTATGCAATATTGTACATGGGTGTGTAGTGGTTGAAGACTATATGGTTTGGTAATCTCAACACAAATTTGCAGCAGTGTGGACTTTTGTATCAGCATTTTCATTGTCATTTGCAGCAGCAGTCACCTTTCCTCAGTTGTTTGGGGACACAAAACTACTCATGCATGGGGGAAAAGGGGACCTTCAGTTAATTTTCAGACCTTCATTTCATCCTCCAGCCTTCTTCAATAGATCAGATCAGCAGTCATATCAACTCTAGCGAGTCCATTATCCACTTCATTTTGTAGCACTGAGTATAGCAACAACAAAGGTAAAACTTGAGGTAAATTTGGCTTAAGATTATCTAATTCATTAGAAGGTTTAATAAACTTAATGATTCACCACTTCTCATTCCATGCATTTTATCTTTCATAAACTATTATCCTTTGTTTTCCTTCCATTCATTACACATATACTCTAATTACAAGACCTTGTAAAAGGAAAAAGCCTTATGGTGCATTAATAAAAGAAATCACTATAGTGTATTCTCCAAGAATTCTATTCATAGGATGAAGTCATTACTACCATGAAATGATAAAGGAAACCACCTATAGACATTGGTCTTACGAAGACAGATTACACAAGCACCCATTCACCATCTCCATCACCACATCATTTCATCCATCATCTCTTCCTCATCCATCCATTTCTTGTCCTCAATTTGTATTGCTTATGAAATTAGTGTGACATATTAAATGTGAAGAGTGCTGCTCCATAATAAAAAAAAACCTCAAATTATTCAAGAAGTACTGCTCCACAAGAACCAACACCTCCAAATATTCAAGTAATGTTGTCCCACAAGAACCAGCATCTACAAAACAATGTTAAGAATCTATCAATGAACAAGAGATTTGTTTGCATGAGGAAATGCAAACCCTCAAGAATGGGGGGATGTTGGGCTTCAAATATTCCCAACTTTCCACTATATATTACTGCCATTCATAACATAAATTCTAACTCTTTTACACTCATTTCACATCATAATTCCATCACTTATCGCCAAATCACATCTTACACCTTGTCGTTGATTATCATTAGTTTTCTTGAATTTCAGATGATTAGATACGATTTAGTCATGATTTTATAATGATGGTTTTGATAAGTTCATTTTTCACAGAGTGCCATTGTCGAAATTCTCCACAAGTCAATTAAACTAGTTGTTGCAAGTCGAGTACGAAAATATCCAATTTGGAGCTTCGACATATCGACACGCTTCCAGGGAGAACCGAGGAAGTTTATTATCCAAAATCATGTTATAAAACCTTATCATGAGTTGTATTTCACCCAGGTCTCACATGTGGATCTCTAGAAGAAAATCAACAACTCTACTCAAAATCTGCACAGTTTTCAAACTGCTAAGTTTGACCTCGATTGGCGTGCAACTGGAAGTGAATCTGGAAAATCTGAGAGAATATTTTTTCACCAATATAACACATTATATATAACCAAAAATATTTCTCAATATTACCTTTGGTTCAAAATTTACACGTGGGTCTTTAAGGCAATAAAAAAAACATTGTTTTTCCATAATTCTAGAATCTTGAAAAAAGAGTCAAACAACGAACTTCAGGCACACTTTTTGAAGAGATGGAATTGAATGAGACAAATACAAGATAGGTTTTTGTTGAAAATATAAAAAATTAGGTTCCCTCCAAACCTTTTTCCAAAATTCACCATGGTTAGGAATATATGCCAATATCTTTGAGGTCAATTTGTTAAAAATATGCAATTTTCTAGAATTAAGGAAAATGACTTATTCACCTTGTAAATCATATAAATGGCCGAGCCATGGCCTATATTGTCAGTTATTGAAAATAGGAGGGAATGAGAAGAGGGTATTAGTTTTATGTAATATGTAACTACAACAATAGTATGAAATGTCGTTTGGAAAATCGTTATTTAGATTTATGAATTATGATTTAAATTATGTACTTAAACTTGTAGTTTGTTTTATAAATCTGAATTAAAAGTGATAGATTTTTCTTCTCAATGGTAGAGATCAACAAAGGTTTTTTATTCTTCACATGTCACTAGTTTTCTTAATGCAATTGCACGTAGAAATATTTAAAAGGCACTTTTAATTCAAGGATATGCAATGATTGGTTATAATATCCATGATTTTAAAAGATGAATTGAGTTTATGATTTTTTTCATGTAGCATTATATTTGTATAAAAAATGCTTAGATATATCTAATTTCACATTCCTTTGATTGAAAATCCAATACAAAATCAGATTTAACATTTAACATTGAATTTTTGTGTTAAGTACATAATTAGATTTAATATTTCACATATGCATTTTCATTTATTGAGTTAAAAGTAGTGGATTAGTGAGACCCAGGATTTAGATCTGGAGTTCATACTTTTAATTAGAATATCATTCTTTTTATCGATTAGCATCAAAGTGTGTTAACTGAATTTTGTCTTTGTTTGACATTGTTTCAATCTTGTAAGTAGTTCATAAGCATTTCGTAATTAATATGTCAGTGTGATTTCGTTGTCAAGGAAGAATGATTTGTTTGGTTTGGTTTTAAAGTTTTGAGTTATAAAGGTAACGTGTAGTAATTATTTCATAGTTAAATATTATAATTTATTTTTTGAAATAGTGATTTGTCATACATTTAAATGTAGTGATTAGTAAGGAATTAGATGCTAGTTTATTTTTTGTAGTTTCTTGGCAAGTTCAAGTTATAGTTTTTGGGCAAGTAAAAGTTGTAGTCTCTAGAAAAGTTGAAGTTGTAATTATAGTGGTAGTTTCCGAGTAGGTAGAAGTTGATGGAAGGAGAATATATTCAAAGAAGAAGCATTGAATTGGTCTTGGAGGGGTTCTTGGTCAAGGGTTTAGGTCTTGGAATTTTTCAATTGAATTTTCTATAAGAAAAATAATTATTGTGTGTTTTCCTCTCAGGTTGGAGAGGTTTTGACCCTGGCTGATTGCCTACATATTGTGTCCTTTTTCTCATTGTTCTTTATTTGTTGACAGTTTCTTTATTGCAAGTCGAAGTTGCAGTTTCTGGGCAAGTCGAAGTTGCAGTCTCTGGCCAAGTTGAAGTTGTAATTACAGTTGCAATTGTTGAGTAGGTCAAAGTAGCTAGAAGGAGAAGATATTCAAAGATGAAGCATCGACTTGGTCTTCGAGGGGTTCTTGGTAAAGGGTCTAGATCTTGGAATTCATTAGTTAATGTTTCTATAAGAATAATTCTTGTGGGATTTCCTCTCAGGTTGGAGAGATTTTGGCCCTTGATGATTGCCTACATATTATGTCCTTTGTCTCATTGTTCTTTATGGTTTGGTAGTTGTTTGATGAAGAAGAGAATATAATAATTATCAAGTACAAGAAGATCCTAATTAAGAAAAATAAAAATTCCTCACAAGAAGTTATCATTATAAGATAAATCATCTAATATATTTTCCTTGGATTTCTTAGCATTAACACCTGTAATCCACAAAAAAATGGTGTGGATGAAAGGAAAAAAAAAAGCATAGTGGGAGTCGCAAGATAAATGTTGCATGATTAGGGGTGACCATGAAATCTATGGGAAGAAGCATGGAACACCGTGTTTGGGAATTTTTCTTGAGAAAGGAACAGTTTTGAGTTGCGGAGAATAGGTGGCGGAGCACAATCATGGTAGACAGGGAGTTGTCATGGTTGCGGATAGCCAGAAGATAGGTGGCATGGTAGTTGCAGAGAACAATGCAGATGGTAGATATGGGAGACAGGGACAATCAGCGGAACTCCAAGTAATCAAGAAGAAGCGGAAAACAGCAGAGCAAGAAAAGAGGAAATACTGACAGTCATGTTGGCGAAAGAAAAAATAGGCAATCAGCCATCGTAGATTCATTAGTTAGTCTGGTAAAGGGCAGATTGGGAGAGCAGAGCCATAGGAGAGCTCTGTGAGATCCCTATTGTACTGAATTACCTTTTAGTAGACTCTTAAAAGTGATGTATGTCATTCGATATTGATAATGAAATATGGTTCTTTTTATGTTTGATGTTCTGAGTTGAGTGTTAATTAGTTGCTTATTGTGAATGTATGCCCCATTTTAAATTTTCTTTCAGTATCCTGAACATTCTTGATGAGTAATAGCTTATACATAGTAGTGAGATTTGTTTGTTGTTGCAAGTTCCTTTAGTTGTTCTTCATGGTTGTAACTATTTGGTACATGATCTGTCTCCTAACCTTACTAAGGTCACAACATGCCTCGGGTGAGACACTCTGGTCCTTGGAGTAGGGTGAAAATGTCAGCGTTGTGCTAGACTACTGCGGAAACCTTGTTGGCCTCTATCCTGAACCTGGCGCTTGCTCAGAGACCTCCTTTTTTTCCAACAAATGGTTCCATTACCATGACCTTAAAATTCATTTATGAGTTAGATCATGGTATTGTGGATCTAAAACAGAGAACTACGAAGCTGGTGGGATAACCACTTAGACCAGTTCATATCGCAAAAAGCAAAGTTGCAACAACAGAGGGAGAAAATTGTCAACGATCAGGTCTTGTTTTTTGAATCTTCAAGTGACCTGCATGAAATTTTCTGGGGAAAGTTTCCTAAAGAACTCTATAATTGGTTGTGGAGACTACAAGTCAAGTCACTCTTAAGAGGGTCGCGTAGAGTCTGTAGCAAGTGGACGCACATGGATTTAGTAGCACTCCATCGGTTAGACACGGATTTGACCCGAGCTGTAGATTTCTAGGTACAATCTACCTTGGAAGGATACATTGTGGAATTTGCAGCCGAGTGTTACCAATCCTTTTCAAAATTAGAAGACATATTCAGATCTAGATTTCGGGGACAAATTTTGAAGGAGATCTCGTTGTGAATCAAACCTTTATTGGTGGAAGAGGGTTTGATATAATTTCAAAAGTTTAAGATGGAGACTTAAACCTCCAGTACTGGGGGAAGAATCTGAAGGAAATATGCTACAAATAAGTTATAGGGGGAATAGGGATATGGATGTTGGAACCTCTAGTAGATTGAGAGAGCGACGAGCACATCGGAGGGCACAGATTGTTGAGAAGTGGCAGGAAAGGGTGATGAAGGAGTTTGAGAAGCAAGAAAGTAGTCAATAGGAAAAGGAGAAGGCGCCACAGATGAAAAAGGAAACAGAAGGTCAGACGGGTCCCAAGGAATAGGAGGGACCAGCAAAGAAGTTAGGCAAGTGTATAGGAGCCTAGCCCAAAGAGAAAAGAGAGAAAATTCCAATGTGGAGGATGCGCTCCCTAAGGAGATATCCGATGTGGAATTACATGTTATGATGGAGAAACTATTTCGAGAGGGGTTCTCACCCATAATTCAAGGTAATTATATTCCCCAAAGTTCAAGTAGTCGAGTCCCAACCTTCCCCTGGTACTCTATCAGCCTCCAAATAAATTTTTTGTTAAGTTACGGGAGTTTAGCAAGTTGAATAGTGTTAAGTCTACAATACAGATATCTACTAGCTATAGTGCTAGTAATACAATTTCACAACCAGGAAGTAGAGGTTTTATTTTAGTTCCACCCATACAAAGAAATATGGTAGATCGTTTACCCGATACCTAGAATTCTTTAGGAGGGGCAACGATGATGTGGAGCAACACTGGTATCTCTGCGAAGCGATATGGAGGGCTTGGAAGACACCAGAGGTGGTTAAGTTGATCAAGTTCCAGACTACTCTAAGAGAGAGATCTCTTTGCTGGTTCATTAAATGGTCCGAAGCTCATCAGAACCCAGTGATAGACGATGCAAAGAAAGAAATTTTCAAAGAATTTAAATTACCTCAGATAGATCAACAAGGGTTATCTGAGCTATGGGAGATTAAACAACAAGTAGGTGAAACAGTGTGGGACCTGATGAGGAGATTCAAGGATGCGATTGGGAAACTGAGTTACCCAATTGATCCAAGTCATCAACGAGATTGGTTTATTAAAGCACTTCTTCTATTGACAAGAACTCCACTGACACAACAAAATATTGATACCTTACAATATTCCTTGGAGCTAGATATGACGATAGAAGCTACGGCGGGGTATTCGCAAGAGTTCAGAGGAGGAGCAGCAGTTCAAGACCCTTCCATATTGGGGCTACAACATCATATATCTTGTTTAATAGATAATCTGAAGGACATTCAGCCGATATGACCTACAAGGCCCAACGTGTGCTGTACCCATTGTCTGATAGAGGGACACGTGGCCACAGAATGCCCAAAGTTGTGGGGGGGGAATGCAGGAGCTTTAGCAACAGGGACACAAGGGACTCCACCCGTTGGAGGAGTTTCACAGATAAACACTTAGGTATTATACCAACTGCAACCCCACTTTCTAGGGTTTCCCGCTCAACAAAATCATACTGCAACCGAATACTACGAAATATGCAAAGGCATTGGTCATCGTCCACGACTATGCCCAATTTTTCGTAAGTATTCCAACATTCAAACAATACATATTGTGAATTTTTTTCTTCTACAACGCATAATATAGAGCAGTGTAGAGCCCTTGATGCTTTGGTAGAACGATTAGACAGACCATATTTTAGAGTGAATGAAGCTCCAAGGAGAGGATGAGGAGGAATGAGAGGAGGCAGAACTAGAGGAAGAGGACTAGTAAGGTGCTACAACTGTGACCAAGAAGGACACGTAGCAAGGGAATGTCCACTACCCAGAAGACCATGGTTCTCTCTGCTAGTCATCCATAATTTTCACTATCTAAAGATGACTAAGTATTGGTCCTAGATTTCTAGAAACAAAGTTCATAAACATTGTGAGTTCTAGAAATATCACTGCCTTCATTATCCTAAGATAAAACTTTCACTTTTTTATCATCCTATCTAGTCATGACTGACCCACCACTCCCAGAAGACCCATCATGGGCTCAAGCCATTTATTTTAACCCTAACTTTACCTACAGAATTCCCCACTACTACCTAAACCTACCAATCAAATAACTTTGTTGTCTCTTCCATAATATTCTCAAACACTGATTGTTTCTGCAGGCCCTTTTGATAGTCAAGTATGTTGGATCTTAGGTCTTCAATACACTAATCTTATCATAGATTCTATCTTGTAATTGGTGATCCCTAAGTCTAAATATCTGTCCAAAGTCCAAGTCCAAGAAAGCCCCCATTAGGTCACCTAAGGTTTCACTAAGTCATAGGATGGATTTGGTGCCCAACAAGTTATACCTTCCTGCATGAAGAGATTGTATTGAAAGAGGAATAAAATCAAGTGATTTGATCCAAATTAATTCAAGAAAAGCTTCCTTGGCTTAGAGCACAAATACTGCATGGGACAGCTACCCTTGTTAAAAAATTTACAATGAATAGCCAAGTTGGCCACCAGCAATAAGAAGAGGTAAGGTAATAAGATGTAATCATCACCAGGAGGTAGACACAAACAAGACAAAAGAAACAGGCCTATAGGTAAAACAGAATCAGGGTTTTTTTTGGTTGATTAACAAAACAGTGGTGACAAGCAAGAAACCATCTCAAAGATTACAAGGATAGAAGCCACTTCTTTAGGGTTTTGCCAAAAATTGCATTTCTTCACCTGCACTAAGAGGAGAAAAGACAAAGAGTATCAGTTTAAAAGGGATCATCTTACCAAAAGCTAAAAAACAGAGTTTATGAAACAAGATCAAAGGTTGGGCATAAGTTATTATCAAAACGGCTTAAAAAGAAAGTGTTCCCCTAGTTTGCATCTCAGTAGTAGACCCCCAACAAAGGCCTCCATGTCAAAAATATTTTTCTACAAAAGATGACAAAGGCATGAGTAAATATTTTTTCCAAAAAGTGTCAAAAGTGTGTTTCATAGCAAATATTAGTCAAAAGGCACATTAAAAATATAGGGTAGATTAACTTTCCAAAAGTGGGTTTTATATTTTAAAAATTACTTTTCAAAACAACTATAAAATGTCACTTGAACCTTTCCCATGCATCATTTTCCATTTTCCAAAGTGAAGAAACCGTTGGAAGAATTTTTTTCGAGGTTTTCAGGGCAAAACTGTAAAATTTTCAGGCGCTACGCATCGAGGCCGGTGCTACGCATAGGAGGGAGGCGGGCAGTGTAAAAATACACTGTGCTACGCACTCAGAGCCCGGGGTTACGCACCTAGCCCGACACTACGCACAGGCCCAACAAGGACCGGAAGCACCTAAGACACCACCCAGTCTGCCCGGCGCTACGCTCCAGCCAGATTTCTCCACATTTTCTCAAAGAGATCCAAAATTTGAAATTTCATCTTCAAAAATTCTGCAAGCAAAGCCTAAGGTTGGTGCAACTTTTTTCTCCTCCCAAGATTTCCTTTTTTCTAAAAACAAGGAAGCCATCCACAGTCAAAGTTAGACCAAACCCTAGACTATATAAAGATCAATTATTTAGTCTTTGAATTAGGGTTTGCAAGTGAAATTGGTTTTGAGTACAAAAAGAATATTGGGTAACTATAGGCTAACCTCCAACCCCGAGTGTAAGCTCTAAAAAATCATTTTCACCTTAGCCTTCATTTTACAAAGATTTGACCTAAAAAGCACTAAAAGCACCTAGTTTTCTCAAAACCATCAAGAAAAGTCCAAAGGTCCCACTGCTATTTTTTGGACCAGTCATCATGTCAGAGGGAAATAGTCACACCAGTAGTGATGAGAGTCATACTCCCACCAAGCCAAAACATCATGGAAGAAAAGAAAAAATATTTGAGCCCCTAGACACCACTCCAATCACTTAACTCCTATGATCCTTTCATACTTATCGGATGTAGGGTGCTACAAATTTTGTGAGAGGGTCAAGCAAGTCAACAGTCATTTAGACTTGACTATATTGTTCGTCTATAGCTTACAAAACCATCAAGTCAATCTGGCAAGGGTGCAATTTTAGCTCTCATCTAAGATCATTTCCAAAGCAATAGGTATACTAGACATTAGTGAGGTATGGTTCAAACAAAAGAAGCTGGAGCTGAGTTATTATGGGCCCTATTTGAAACCCAACTATCAACAAAATTGTAAGGTTGTTTTCCATTTTTCCCATTTTCTAGAGAGGTATGCTGCATTGATGAGGCAGATTATCAGTTTTTTCACATGTGAGGGGAGATACTCCCGGATCTACTCATATCATATAAGGTTGTTGATGCATTTTACCAGGGTCAAGATGATGAACCTAACTTACTACCTTTTCCAAAGCATTGATAAAATGGCCTCAGTTGTCAAGAATAAAAGCTATGACCACCAAATGCCAAGCCTCTCTCACCACTCGCTGATCAAAATGATTGTCCTATACTAGCTAGAGCAGCAAGGAATATCTTGGGAAACCTTCATCTCACACGATGTGTTTACAGACTTCTGGACCTTCATCTAGCAGAACTTGCCTTCCACTTCACAACCATCTACCTCCACACATCCATCATCTCCCCATATGCTTTCTCCACAAATAATTTCACCTCTTACCTCTTCCCCTAAATTTCCAAGTGAGGGGGCTGACAGTAGCCCTAGTGAAGAACAAATAGAAGGCAACAGTCAGGAGGAAAATGAGACAGATAATGATGGAAAAGAAGGGAGCAATGGAAAATAAGATGATGAAAATGAAGAAAATAGTGAAGAGGAGGGAAGTAGCCATGAAGAAAGCAATGATGGCAATGATAAAATTAGTGAATGTAGCCACAAATATGAGAGTAGTGAACCCGATGAAGAGGAAAAAAGAGATGAAAGTAGTGGGAAAAATGATGAAGAAGAGCAGCAAAATGATGAAGAAGAGCAGAAAAATGATGAGAAAGAGTAGTAAGATGAGGAGGAAGAGCAGCATGATGAAGAGGACAGCCATCAAAGTACGCCAGATAGTCAAGGAAAGAGTCATGACATTCATGATAGAAGTCATGACTGTCTTGAAAAAAATCAGTCCATGGATGACAAAGAGAATCAAAGTGAGGCAAGTGCAGAAGATATCAAGCAAATTAAAAGTCAAAATGATGATAGCACTGCCTTTGAAACTTCCATTGTTACCCATATCACATGCACATATCACAGAGGGAGAAGAAATGTGTTTGTTGCCTCTAAAAGGAAAAGGGCCATCTCTTCTCAAATATCCAAAACATTGGACAAAGGCAAAGAAAAAATGGAAAAAGTTGAGCAGAAGGTACAAGTCAGAAGGAGCAAAAGGATCAAAAAGACTTCTCAAGGGCCTCTTTTTGTTGATCTAGACAGTGATAATGAGGACCAAGGGATAAGTACTAAGTTGCTCCTCTTAGAAAAGGCTGCCCATCTTCAAGAATGGGAAAAGGACTTTGAGAGGGCACAAAGGGTCATATACTATTATAAAGAGAAGCATAAAAATTTCAAAGAGGTGAAGAGGGTCCTTGCCTTGCAGAAGAAAATGGTCAAACACTATGCAAGGAAGAGCATGCTTGCTAATGCCAAACTAAAGCAAGCCCTCATGGAGCTAGAAGAGCTAAAAAGGACCAAAGTGCATGACAGCCTCGGGATCTTGGTTGATGCTTCTTGTCAGGTATCTAAAACCCCTTGAGGGGTTTAGATACCAATTTTGAGGCAAACCCAAAAACTCTTTTTTTTTTCCAAATTTTGACCCCTAGGAGCGCAACACCCTAGGCGCTACGCACAAAACTGGGGCATCCTAAGCTGCTGGAGTTTACATTTTTGGATTCTTCACATCACCAACAGTCTACCCACAAAATTTTAGGTCAATTGGAGCATTTTTTCCCCCTCAAAAGGTCGAAAAACACCTCAAAATTGACCTTTCTGCCCCCTTTTTAAGCTTGGCGTTGTGCACAGAGCAGTCATGGGAGATTTTATTTTTTAGTAGGTAAATGGCATCCATTCAGAACAAATCAAGTATTTTTGGAAATTAGACTCATCAATATTTCCAATGAGACATCACAGGGCCAAATTCGATGCCGAAAAGGGGTCCAAAACTCAACTGCAATAGACCCTATTTTTTGCTAAAATGGCACTACGCACAGAGACATCCTTTTGCCAAAAAGTCAACAAAAGACACGGATTAATGATAAATTGGTTTTTTAATAATTTTTTGGACAAATCACTCTTGATTTGATTAGGGAGTTATGTTTTGATGTTTTTCATTTATTATCTTATCTATTATGTGTCTTGGGCCTTGCATGGTCATTAAGCACATTTATGACATTTATGGCTAAATTAGGGTTTCTGGAAGCCTCTTAGGGTTTCCACCTCCTCATTTGCTTCATAAATAGAGCATGAAGCTCTTATGTATTGGTTTGATTTTGATGACTTATGCTGAAGTAATACATAGTATCTTAGAGTTTTTTATAACAATTTGATGTCTTGGAGCTCATGCATGCCCTGGTTTGCTTTTTGATGGAGAGAGACTGTTTGCAGGATCCATAAGCTTGGTTGATGGTGAAGTTTTCTTACATTCATTTTTTCTAGCTTTCCATTATGTTTTCCATCTTGCTATTTTGCAGTAGGAAAAAGAATTTAGATTAAGAAATGTTTTCTAATGGCACCTTAATTCTGATGTTTGTCCTTCACTGCCTCAATGTTTTCTTCTATTGAGATATGTTAGGGAATCCATATCTTACTCCCTAAGAAGTTCTTAGGTTGTCCATTTCTTGAATTGTTTAGATCAGTTAGTATTAAGTATGATTTATGGCTAGCCCTGCATATTGTTGCCACTGAAATACTTTGTTCTTGGAATCATCTCTTTAAAAGCATCTTTGCCTAGGTTTATCAAAGAAGTCTGTTTCAATCATGCTCTTTGCCTTTACTTAGCTAAATTTGTTTCAAGGAACCTTCATAGCTGTAACTTTAGATGTTCAGGGTTTTCTCTCCTTCTATGGTTATAGCTACTTGTGCATCTTAAATTTTTTTCTACTCTTAATGATAAAATATATAAAAGTTAAATACGTTTCTTTCCTTTCTATGTTTCATCTAAGTGTTTGCCTTGGTTGATTATCTGCTTTCAGTCTAAAATCAAATGGATTAGGTTTTTCTTATGCCTTTGATTCTATTGCTATGCTCATAAATCTTCTAACTCTGTCAGTTTAAAAGTACATAAAGGATTTAGTTTTTTCCCTTTATTAGCTTATTGTTCTCAAGCTTAATGTTCACCTCATGACCCTTAAAAACCTTAAAAGATCCACCAACCAAGTTAAAATTGCCCTGCAAATGCTCTTAAAACCATTGATGAACTTATCATGACCTTGTTAGACTCCATTGTCCAATGACTTAACAATCTCCCTTGTTTTCTATCTAAATCTATCTGAGCATCATACGCAACCAAAAATAATCAAAATACCATGCACTTAACATCTAGCCTAAAATCAACCCAAACCAACAAATAAGTTCACATCTTTGCATCTACTAGAGAGATCCCTCTCTGAATCCAGGAAGGCTAGGTCCTTGGATTCCAAAGCTTGGTTTGATGTTACCCCTATCCATTTGTATCTCAATCAATATAGAAAATTACGGGGACCTAACACTCTCAGTGCAAAGTCAATACAAATGCAACTAAGAATATCCAGATTTAATTAAGAGGTGGGAGGAAAGAGCCATACAAAGAGGAGTGAATCTAGTGAATGCATAACCAAGAATAGTACAAGCTCAGCCCATGCAAAGTGTAGCCATAGTAACCCGAGGAGGAAAGAAAACAGGGGAGGATGCACAGAATATGGACCCAATAAATTTGATCAAGACAACATCTCCAAAACCCGCTTTCAAACTAGATAGATAGAAGCAATATTTTAAGGAGGTAGTGGAAACATTTTCCAAAATAGGGGGAAGTAAAGGCATTGAACTTCCACAGCCGACCGTAGAAAAATAGAAGCGGGTCCATACAAGTACAATGATTAAGGAATGGTTCCAATAATTTTTGAAAATTGTAACCAATGCACCAATGCTGGAACAACTAAAGAAAAATCTAGAATTGGTGGTGCAGGAAAATGCAGAATAGGAAGAGTTAAGAGATTCAACCCAAAAATACATAAGAAGGATAAAAAGAAATAATAGAAGAACAGGAAAGGAATTTCGCATGAATACTCAAGTCGCGGGATTTAAAATCAAAGATTCCATGCTCGACCTAGGATCAAATGTCAATATTCTACCAAGAAAGACGTGGGAAGCACGAGGGAGGCCAAAGTTGACACACTCACCAATACAGCTCCGCATGGAAAATCAGTACTGCATTGTGCCCATAGGAAGGCTAGAAGAGGTCGAGGTCGATGTTGCGGGAGTTAAAACATACACATATTTTGAGGGGATAGACATCATGGGGGACAAGGATCCCTATCCTGCATTGTTGGGAATATATTGGGCCTTTGAGAACTATGCAATGATCAAATTGAAAAAATAACTTGTAATATTTTAATATGGGGAAGTCAGGGTCACATAGCCACTTGACCCATATCAGGGACCTTGATATACAGAAACTGTTGACAACAAAGAGGATGCTCAACTTCTCAATCACCTTTACCAGATGATGGCAGCGAAAAGAGAAGACTATATCAATCCGACATCAAGAGGGACCGTAAGCTGGAGAAGTGTTCAGAGTTCAGACTTGGGCTCGGAAATAGCTTGGGATGATTGGCAACAGGGAGGATACGAGACTAATACAAGAAGATCTGCTAATATCCGAGGAGTCAACTGGATTGGAACTGAGGTAAGAGGATATCCGACTCTATCAAATATGAATGATGTAAATGCATTTATTGAAAAAGTAGAAGAAAAAGTACCAATAGAACATAGAGTCCCTCTTATGGATGTAGCACTGCACTCCACGTCGGAAAGATGGTGGATCAACCATCGCAATTCACTTTCAATATGGGAAGATGTTGCAAGAGAAATAAGAGCTAGATTCAAGGAAGATGCAGGACCACAATTCATTGAGAAGTACCAAGGGGATTCTGACCCCACGAAGCATTTAGAAAATTGGGAGTACTACTGGAATAAATCAAGGTATCCAGAATCTCTGTGGATGCACAATTTTATACATTCACTAGACATAATTCCACAGGCCTAGTACTTGACCAAAGAAAAGAAGAGAGGAACTACCGCCTGGCAAGTCGTTTCTGAAAATTTTACGTAATTTTTTTCTTTTGAAGGAGAAACAAAACGGGTTACACAGTCACTACAAGCCATAAAAGGAGTACTATTTTTTCTATAAATTCAAGTCGACAAAGAGAAACCGCTCTCGAAGCAGATTATCAAAAAATTAGTAGCATCCAAATGATTAGATAGTGAAGTGGATGACAACGATTTAGAGAATATCTGACACTTATACTTTGAAGAGAAAGAAGGGGAGTGGGATATACAAGAAGAACCAACAACAAAAGGACTACATATGCTACCCTTGAAGAATAAGAAAATGAACATTGGAACCAACTACAAAAGATTCATCCACAACTACGCAAAGATAACAGGACCCTTGGAAAACATGTTACAGAAGTCAGAGCAATTCACGTGGACTGATGAATGCACTAGTGCCCTCAATACATTGAAAGAAAATCTAGCAAATGCACCCATCTTGGTTCATCCTAACTAGGAAAAAAATTTCCATGTCCATATTGATGCCTCTAGCATTCCATTACGAGCGGTGTTAGCTCAGCCAGGAGAAACTTCTGTTGATCATCCGGTCTATTTTGCAAGCAAGAAGTTGTCAACTGCTGAAAGGAACTACACAACAACAAAATGAGAAGCTCTTGCGATGGTGTACTCCCTTCAGAAGTTTCACCATTACCTACTGAGAGTTACATTCAAATTATTCACAAACCACTCATCATTAAAGTACCTGGTTAACAAGCCTATGCTCGAAGGAAGGATATGTATATGGCTCCTACTGTTCTAGGAATTCACCTTCGAAGTGATAATGAACCTAGGAAGGTTAAATGTGGGTCCTAACCATTTATCAAGTTTGGAAAATGGAGAGAATGGAGGATCCCTAGATGATTAGTTTCCGGATGCTGATCTCTTCAGAGTAGAAGCCATCCCAGATTATTTGGAGCAGATAGCAGTATATCTGGCAACAGGATAGTGCCCAACTGAATACACAGTGACTCATAGAAGACATTTGGTAGTGAAAGTGGCTGAGTATCAACTGATAGCAGGAAAACTATATAATATATGGTTGGACCAGGTCTTACGGAGATGTGACATGGACCATGAAAGAGAGGATATCTTGTGGGAGTGTCATTGCAGAGTTACGAGGGGCCATGTCAGTGGAAAACCCACCGCAAGAAAAATATTACAAACAGGGTTATGGTGGCCCACAGTTCATAAAGATAGTAAAGCATATGTAAATAAATGTGATGTTTGCCAAAGAACAGGACGTCCATCACACCGAGATGTGTTGCCACTTCAACCTGTAAGAGCAATGTAGCCATTTGAAAAATGGGTCATTGATTTTGTAGGGTCAATTGCACCAGTGGCAAAACATTCACAGGCAAGGTACATAATTACCGCAACAAATTATCTCACAAGATGGGCAGAGGTAGCACTAGTGAAATATTGCACAGCAGGTAGGTTCATTTTTGAAAATATCATTAGCAGATTTGGCTGCCTTAGAAGTCTAACCAGTGATCAAGGTACACACTTCATCAATACAACAATCAAGTCTCTGTTAGATAATTTTATGGTGCAACATCATAAGAGTAGTCTGTACTGTTAGGCCGTGAATACGACCACTTTTTAACACTTATTTCATCCATTTTTACTCTTCTTTATCATATCATTTATTATAATTTATCATATAAATCCATGTTATAATGATTTATGTTTTTATGGATGAATATTATTTATTCTCCTTTATTTTTAATAAATTGATGATTATTATGCATAATTTTATCAATGATGGTTTATTAATATCACTCACCATTTTAGCCTCCAAGATATTTTCGAGACTCCAGATTTGATTTCCAAATCATCATCAAATATTCCAACTCAAAAATTCGTTGGAATAAGAAGTGACCGTTTTGCGGTTGAGATTCTGAGAAAATGAAGAAGAATCTGGAAAATCTAGAACATGGGTTTTGTCCAGAACGGGCCTAATTAACTTTATTCAAGAATGGTTTGCCAAAATTCGGCCTGTATTGAGAGAAACGCAGGGTTCTTTGAGCACAATTTTCTCAGATTTATTGTTGCGTCCATCCTCCAAATCTCAGCTGCAAAGCCAAATTCGCCTTGCTCTTGTTGAAAGATTGTTGCAAATATATTTTCTGGTTGATCAAGTTGTTGGGAACAATCCAATATTGTTATGGGAGATCATATTTTCTATTTAATTTCTCCTCCTTCTGATTATAAAAGGAGAGCATGTATTGTGTATTAGGGGACAATAGAATGATGGATCATAGTTGTTGCTTTTGTGAATGGTAAACTTAATCAAAAGCTGTGTTATTGAAAGCACGATTCCATTGTAATGCTACTCCAGTTTAATGATTAATTGAAGTTGTTGTTCCATTCGCATCATCTGAAGTAGCTTGAGCAGTCCCTGCTGGTGGTTAAGGGCCTGACCCCTGGCAGCATGAACTGCTTCTTTGCGTTATATTTCCAATTCCTACAGTGTGTGATCGATTTTCTACATACATGTTACTGTGAGTTCATTTCATTAGTTGTTTGTCATTTTACTGTCTTTATGTATTTCACGCTCTGTTTATGAGTTATTTCATTATTGTATGATCTGAATCTTATTTCTTACAGCGTGGGTTAATTGAGACAACATATTGCCTTACTTAGAACATCCTTGGATTTGCAGAAGTGATATTGGTTCTATCTTACTTAATTCATAATTTCGTGCTTAATAGTTTACTATTTTATTATAATGGATTGCATTGTCGTTCCTTCCCAATTTAACAAGAGTCTTAATCCTCGAATTACTTATCTTGTTATGCTTCGTTGTTCGGCATTTGATGTTCCATTCCATTTGTTGCTTCGTTTAACTGCTGTTCATTTCAGAGTGCAGATATAAAGCTTCGCTATTCAGTTTGTTGTTCAATAGGATTTTCCACTTAATAGAGTTTTTTTGTTCAATTCCATTAGTTAATATTTGCTATTTGATTCTTCTAGTTTTAGTTTGTTATTCATTTACATTTTTGTTCGATTTCAATGTATTGTTCAGTTTCAATTCATTAGTTTCCAGATTTTGTTCCTTTTTTTCATCGGCAAGAAGACTAAGTTTGCTTTCATTTCGATTGCTTTAATATAACCAACTGTAGAGGACACTGGTTATTGCTTCCAAGTTCCCAGATTGGTTATCTTGCATCGATTTCTAAGGGAAAGAGTTATTGCTACTGCATCCCTGATCGATGTTTTCTAGATTGGTTTAATTAAGGTTTTAGAGCATTTCCATTTATGTTACTGTAATTAGATTCCTTTACAAGCATCCATTTACTCTTGTATCTTGAAGACTGTACTACATATTGCAAGGCATTACTCTTGGATAAATTGTTGCCTCAGACTGAGTACACTCTTGAAATAAAAAGTCGCTCCCGGATTGATAATTAATGTGAGATAAATAGGTGTTAAAAAGATACCTTTTTATGCACTCGACATTTTGGCGTCGTTGCCGGGGAGAGTGTATTCCATTTAGAAAGAGTGATGCATATTTAATTTTTTCTGCTTGGGAAGAATTGGGTATTAAAGATGGAAGGTAAGAACTTGCGCATCGAGCAAGAAACACACTTTTTCACTAGCCCGCTTCACAGCAAAATTGAGTGAAAGCTTAAGGTAGGAATGAATGCTTGTGTTTTTTTTTAATTTTAAAGGTATATTTTTTGAAAAAAATCTTGCAGTTCCACTCGAGTGGTGATGTAAGCACCACCCATTTTACTAACCAATTGATAAGAACACTAGAAGGAGGATCCTTAAAGAAACACCTGAAGAACATCTTCTATTATGGTAAGAAATGGCTCAAATTGCAACTTTTGAATTCCCTATCAAAGATCTAGGAGGAGTGACGCAAATGCACATAATTCCCCCATTGTCTCTACCAAATTTTCATGGTTTGACAAATGAAGATCCAGATACATTCTTATTTGAGTTTGAAATACTTTGTAGAGGATATGATTATTGTACTAATGATCAAAGGTTGAAAGTGTTTCCTCTTACTTTAAAAGGAGCAACTCTCCGATGGTTCATGAGCCTAGGTGGGAACTGCATCCAAACATGGGAGGACATGAAGAACATATTCTTGACGAAGTACCAAGACTACTGCAAATCCAATGAAGATATTTTCGGTATGATACAAGTGAAAGATGAAAGCTTGGAGGACTAAGTAGAGCGATTTCGATACAACCTTCAAAAATCAAAGTATAAGAATTTGGAAAAAGAGATCTTGAAAACACTCATTCTTAAAGGAATCAAAAATGAATTTTTAAAACCCTTAAATTTGATAGGAAAAGGTGATGTTTTTCAGTCATCATATGATGATGTTTGTGAGTTGTGAATAAGGTATTCAAGAGGAATTTCCAAGGCTAGTAAGAATTCTAGAGAAGTTTCTTCTTTCTTTTCTAAATTTACTAGAAGAACAAGAGACATAAGAGCTGAAATCAATGTTTTATTTGAAAAATTTTAAGTTGATTTTTTTATCTTTCTAAATTCACAATTGAATGTTTTGCAGGTTCAGAGAAATCAAGAATTCAATGAAGTGTTTTGCCCTCATTACCAAAAGGAGCATCCCATAGATACTCACTCTTCCTTATCTAATTTGGAAGTGTCATGTCAAAGAGATGGGGAAGCTACAACAAGGTCAACAGGTATGATTCAAAACACTTCCTCTCCATTCTCTTACTTGCATAATCCATTATGGAATACTCATATGTTAGGGCAGCCATGCCAATCTCAATATAACCACCACCAATCTTGTTTGCAAGTTTGGAATGGTTCACCTTATGATTGCATGACTACTCTCCCTCATCTTGTAGCACAAACACATCTTCCAGCTCTTCCACAACACCTTGTTTGCCGATCAAAATCATCCACTCAACACAATCAATTACATCATCAAGAGGCTCCATTCCCTACACAATCTCCTGCTCAACTCATTTCACACTCACACAATAATAAACCAGTACAACATGCTTACAATGTTGAACTGCAAAATTCACCCACCCTTCCCACCCATTCTATCTCACATGTACCATTGGAAAAAACTTACACTGAGACTCAGAATGAATCAAATCCAAAAATTGTAGAAGTTATGAAAGAAAATGAGGTTTCTTCTAGTTTGCACCAACAAACCATTTTAAAAGCTCAAGAAATTCATGATATGATGGCTATGGGAAATCAAGGAAGTAAAGAATATATTGAAGATTGGTTTCACTCCATCCTTTGTTTGCAACTTCACTCCATACTTCAACAATTTTTGGCACCATCTTTTCAAGGGAAGTTGGCTTCTCATACCCTAATTTTTATTAACATACATTTTTCAAATTTGGGTATGTACATAATTGAAGCCTTATTTTGGAAATGGCTCCACTGGAAATACTCTTATACGTAATCATATTCATTTTCCAGTTCAAAATAGGATAGTGGAGAGATAAATAAAAGAGGAAATAAAACAAACGCATTTTATTTATTTATTTTTGTAAAAATAGTTGTTTCTTTGTTGCAACACGCTGTGAAATCAACATTGATGGTAAATATTTTAATTTATTTGTGTATGTAGATGAATTATATTGAAAATAAAAATTCTACAAACACCTGTATTCATTTTTATCATCAATATGAAAAAAAAATTGCTTGAATATCATTTTTTTGGCTTGTGGGCTTGATGAAATTCCTGAAAACAAAGTTGGGAGAGTCATGTTTTGGGGGACCAAAAATGAATATTTTTAAAACATGTTTCTATCCTAATTATCCCTTGATTTATACTTTCCAACCCAATTGGAATCACTCAATTTGGATTTGAAACGAAAAAGTTAGAACCAAAACATTGACAGGGTGTCTAGTAGACAGCTCAACAACAGATTTGGGACAGTCCGTTTTTGGAAGCCTAAATGATTATATTTTTAAAACCCGTTTCTATGGTAGATTCCTATATGAATCTAGTTTAAAAATCAATTTTAATCACTCAATTTCGATATCGTATGAGGAATTTATGACCAAAATACTGACTGCCTATCATAAATCAGCACTCTTGAAACTCTGTTTTCTCAGTTGTTCCTTAACGTATTTGTCCCATAAATTTTTCTTGTATTCAAAACCTGTTTCTATTGGAGATCAATAAATGAATATAATTTAATTTCCAATTTAAATCAATTCAATCCGCCCTTAAACGAATAATTTATGCTTGAAATACCAACTATTGGTCTGAGCTGGAAAATCGAAAATGACTCTACTAAACAGGTTGTTCTAAGAAATTTTAACATACCATTACATGGAATTTTTAAAACCTATTTCTATTGAAAATAAATCTTTGAATTAGCTCTCATTTGGCTTTGGAATCACTCGAATCAGACAAAAAACAAAGAAGTTATGATTAAAACACTGCTGGTTAGTATGGTCGACAACTGCTCTCCCGCAGGTAAAAAAATATAATTTGTTTTATTTTTCCGTGGATTTGTTCTACAGAGTAACTACTTGTTAGTTTTTTACATAATTTTTGGATTAGGGGAGCCTAATCACCTCTCTTTCTCCATGATTTAATGTTTTATTGCAGGTAGACACTCGTTTTTTTGCAGGTCTTAGAAGAATAAAGAAGGTCAATTTATGGACGAGTGATTCTTGAAAGAAATTTTAGTAAAACAAGGGCATTTCATGTAGTCATTTTTCACAAGAAGAAATGAAGAATTGGTTTCCATTTGAATATTCATGTCACTGCTGCCAAACATTTTTCAAAAGATCATTTTTTTCCATTAATAGATTTGATATTCTCTCAGAAATAACATCATAGCTGTTGTAACTTAATAAAAGTGTTGTTTATTTTCTGATTTCTTTTATGTTTTTGTGTTTCAAGGGTCAATCTCTTCAAATTATAATTTCCACTCCAGTGGAAATTGAACAATAAATACCCCACCATGCAAGTTTCAATTGCAGAAGGCAATTCTTCAGTGGCACCAATTCTGTAAAAAAAATATTTGTTTCTTGAAACCTGCACATAAACTTTCCTCTCTATTTGATTGGATTTGCTTGGCAATGGATTGCATATTAGCTTTGTTCTTTCCTCTATTTTTTTCCTTTTTGCGTGTTTATATTTGTTTGTTGTTCCTCTTAAGGGACAATTATTGTTCCTCTTAAGGAACAACAACCATTCCTCTTAAGAAGCAGTTCGTTTATGTGTTTATTTTTGTTGTTCCTTTTGGTAGGAACAACATTTTTGTTGATTAGTTTTCTTTTAAAAAATAACAACATTTTCGTTGCATGTTTTTGCTGTTCCTTTCAAAAGGAACAGCACCACTCGTTTTTGTTGTTCTTTTCAAAAGGAATAGCAGTTTTGTTGTTCCCTTCAAAAGGAACAGCACCGACTGTTCTTGCTGTTCCTTTCCAAAGGAAAAACATTTTCGCAGATTGTTTTTGTTGTTCCTTTCCAAAGGAACAAAACTTTTTGAGTGCATTTTTCTTGTCTGTGAACAACTTTTTGAGGATTTTTTTGAATTTTTTGAAAGACAAACATACAATTTATGGAATGATACACAATCATACAAATTAAAGCTTACTGTAATCAGCAAATCAAAAGAAATTGTCATTTTTAATAAAGTTGTTTAGTAATGATAAGAAAAAGGAAAAAGGGACATAATCAATAGCATGATCTTGTTGTCTTACTACCACTAAATTCATATGATCGATTATATTTATCATGTTGGTTCTTTCCCATATTTTATAACTTTCTTTGATTTTTACTTATGGAGTAGGAACAAGGGCATATTCTTTTCTATTGAGTTGTTCAGACTTCTTCCACCATCCGTACTCTTAAGGAGTGTTGAGCCATCCTTTATGAATAAATAGGGAAGTGATATATGAAAAGAAAAATATTTACATATTTCATTAATAATTTTATAATTTGGCAGAGGAGGATAGAGGGTCTCATCAAGAGTCAACCTACCATGTTCATAAGGAAGCAAGTGAAGTGGCATTCCCATCATGACCACCAAACCAAGGATATGGTCCAATGGACAATTGAAAAAATTAAGAAGTCCTTGGAACAGGAGGTCTCATCACGAGCCGGCCTGCCCACTTTTCACTTCTTCCCAATGAATGGCATTGTGATTTATCTGGTCACCAAGCCAGCACAATGGCCTCCGTTATGACAATTAACAAGCACTTCCTCAGCATAAATAAAGGACAATGGTTCCAAGGGTGAGAGAGCAACTCTGTCAAGGTTATGGACACCTGTGGGAAACAGGGCTCTGCTAATGGTATTGGAGTCATATTTATACACATCAATAGTAATATTAAACCCTTTTTCCTATATCTCTATTTAAATATCAGATGAAAGTATGAATCCTTAACCTTTGATTTTGAACCTATTATACATGAAAATCATCATAAATCGATCACATTAGTTTAAGTGGGTAATAAACGCATTTGTACTTAATTTTATCTTAAGCTATCCCTTCTCCTTATCCTTGAATCATTACAAAACGCTTCTATATCTGTTTACAATTTATCACATGCATGGATTTCAGTAAATGCTATAATTTCATTGATTGTATCATAAGTATCTATGCCTTTCTATGCTGCACAATTGTTGTGCAGTACGCTGCTCTTTTATTTTGCTGATTTGCCACAATGTTGATACACCATTTTTACAGAATTTTTTTTCTGCTTGAAATTTTTTTTGCATGTATCTTATATGTTGACATTCCAAACGGAAACTGTGGATTCAAGAAAATTGCATACAGAATTTTGATTTGTTTACACGAAAACAACAAGTATGGGGGGAAATTCTATTCGCAGCATGATCACACTATTGTAACTAACAACAAAGGCTCGCGAACGTGCACAATTCTTCACACATGATGTACTTGCATGGCTTCCACTTTTTGCATCACTTTCAGTAACCGCTCAACCTACATCAGCTTCAACAAAGGCCAGTCCCTACATGTCCTTCCACATTTTTTTGGAGGTAACACTAGAGGTAAAATAGCATAATTTTCTGATTTATTATGAATTTAGGAGAATTTCATGAAAATCCATTGAGCATTGTTTATCATCATTCATTCCACATCTTTACCACTTCCCATTTTTTTAGACATGCCTCATCTTTCAGTTTGGGGGAGTTTTGATTTCCTTCATTTCTTTCTTTTGACCATGTCAGTAATATTCTTTATCATCCATGGATATTCTTATTCATTCTCAACACCTCCCTTATTCCATGTTGTTTTACACCAAGCATAGATTTCAACAGATTGTAGCAACCACCTCTCTTTGTTTTCTAGCATCGCATGAGGACATGCTAATTCTTCAGTTTGGGGGGGGGGGGAAGGGGGAATTGCTACACATGATGGATGTTTTCCACTTTCTTTTTCATTTAAGGCATACAATTTCATTTGTATGTAGTGCAGAAATTGTTTTGCATATATCTTTAAAACTATGAACTGAATTCTTGTGCTTTCTGGATAACAAAGAGGTATCATTAAAATACACAAATCCAGATAATTTCACGCTAAATTAGTTCATAAAACTTCAAAAATTATGCACTATCACCTATAAACATTTTTTATATCTCATGATCCGTGCATCCAAATGATCTGATTTTTGAGAAAATGGTTAATGAAGTTTTTTGTTACTTATGTCACATTTTTTGCAACTTCATATACATATAGTTGAACGTCAACTGTAAAAAAATTTATGCCTCTATTGCTAAAATTGAATATTCATTACTTGAGGAAACATGCATTTGTTCCATCCATTTCATAGGTTGGGATGAACAATTTTCTTTGCTTAGTTAACACATGTGTTTTATCTTTGGGTTGCATGAGAACATGCAATATATTCAGTTGTGGGTTGCATGAGGACATGCAATATATTCAGTTTGGGGGTATGTTGGGCCGTGAATACGACCACTTTTTAACACTTATTTCATCCATTTTTACTCTTCTTTATCATATCATTTATTACAATTTATCATATAAATCCATGTTATAATGATTTATGCTTTTATGGATGAATATTATTTATTCTCCTTTATTTTTAATAAATTGATGATTATTATGCATAATTTTATCAATGATCTTTTATTAATATCACTCACCATTTTAGCCTCCAAGATATTTGCCAGACTGCAGATTTGATTTCCAAATCATCATCAAATATTCCAACTCAGAATTCCGCTGGAATAAGAAGTGACCGTTTTGCGGTTGCGATTCTGAGCAAATGAAGAAGAATCTGGAAAATCTAGAACATGGGTTTTGTCCAGAACGGGCCTAATTAATTTTAGCATAGAACGGTTTGCCCAAATTTGGCATGTATTGAGAGAAACGTAGGGTTCTTTGAGCATGATTTTCTCAGATTTGTTGTTGCGTCCGTCCTTCAAATCTCAACTGCAAAGCCAAATTCGCCTTGCTCTTGTTGAAATATTGTTGCAAATATATTTTCTGGTTGATCAAGTTGTTGGGAACAATCCAATATTGTTATGGGAGATCATATTTTCTATTTAATTTCTCCTCCTTCTGATTATAAAAGGAGAGAATGTATTGTGTATTAGGGGACAATAGAACGATGGATCATAGTTGTTGCTTTTGTGAATTGTAAACTTAATCAAAAGCTGTGTTATTGAAAGCACGATTCCATTGTAATGCTGCTCCAGTTTAATGATTAATTGAAGTTGTTGTTCCATTCACATCATCTGAAGTAGCTTGAGCAGTCCCTACTGGTGGTTAAAGGCCTGACCCCTGGCAGTGTGAACTGCTTCTTTACGTTATATTTCCAATTCCTGCAATGTGTGATCGATTTGCTACATACATGTTACTGTGAGTTTATTTCATTAGTTGTTTATCATTTTACTATCTTTATGTATTATGCGCTATTTTTATGAGTTATTTCATTATTGTATGATATGAATCTTATTTCTTACAGCGTGGGTTAATTGAGACATCATATTGCCTTACTTAGAACATCCTTGGATTTGCAGAAGTGATATTGGTTCTATCTTACTTAATTCATAATTTCGTGCTTAATAGTTTACTATTTTATTATAATGGATTGCGTTGACGTTCCTTCCCAATTTAACAAGAGTCTTAATCCTCGAATTACTTATCTTGTTATGCTTCGATATTCAGCATTTGATGTTCCATTCCATTTGCTATTTCGTTTAACTGCTGTTCATTTCAGAGTGCAGATATAAAGCTTCGCTATTCAGTTTGTTGTTCAATAGGATTTTCCACTTAATAGAGTTTTGTTGTTCAATTCCATTAGTTAATATTTGCTATTTGATTCTTCTAGTTTTAGTTTGTTATTCATTTACATTGATGTTCGATTTCAATGTGTTGTTCAGTTTCAATTCATTAGTTTCCAGATTTTGTTCCCTTTTTTCATCAACACGAAGACTGAGTTTGCTTTCATTTCGATTTCTTTAAGATCACCAACTGTAGAGGACACTGGTTATTGCTTCCAAGTTCCCAGATTGGTTATCTTGCATCGATTTCTAAGGGAAAGAGTTATTTCTACTGCATTCCTGATCGATGTTTTGTAGATTGGTTTAATTAAGGTTTTAGAGCATTTCCATTTATGTTACTGTAATTAGATTCCTTTACAAGCATCCATTTACTCTTGTATCTTGAACACTGTACTACATATTGCAAGGCATTACTCTTGGATAAATTGCTGCCTTAGACTGAGTACACTCTTGAAATAAAAATTCGCTCCCGGATTGATAATTAATGTGAGATAAATAGGTGTTAAAAAGATACATTTTTATGCACTCGACATGTACCACCCTCAAGCAAATGGAACCGTTGAAGCATTCAATAAGGTCTTAGAAAAAGGACTAACCAAGATATGTAATGCCAATCAGGATGACTTGGATGAGCAAATACCAGCAACATTATGGGCATACTAGACAACTATAAAAAATTTGCACAATTAGACTCCTTTCCAGATGGTGTACGGAAGAGAGGCAGTGATACCTGCTGAATTTATAATACCAAGTCTATTAATTGCTTCAACAATACATCTGACAGAGGAAGAATCAATCACTAAACGCCTCCATGAGTTACAAGAGCTGGAAGAAGATAGATTCCTGGTGGAATTCCATCAGACGATTTAGAAAGAAAGATAGAAGGCTTGGCATGACCGTCACATCAAACATAAGACGTTCACAATCGGAGGCAAAGTTCTGTTGTACGACAACAAATTTCAAAAGTTCCTAGGAAAACTCAGAATGCACTGGATGGGACCATACCATGTCATCGAAATTAAAGATTCAGGCGTGGTTCGATTGGCGTAGCTAGATGGCCAAGTATTACAAGGATGGGTGAATGGCGCACGACTGAAACCTTATCATGAGTAAGTTTCAACTTTTATTTTTCAAATAACTCTCGCAACCGAGAGGAGTTAGTAGGGTACAATAGAAATAAATTGAGTCAATAACTCTCTCGCACCCGAGATGAGAAATACAATAGGAATCCCAATAAAAGTAAATCACAATAATGTAGACAGTAAATCCACCTGTTGTGAGGCGGAGATCACATCGCAACCAATTGTGGTTGGGGAGGGGTAGCGTCTAATGTGTCATCCATGTCAGAAAGCCAAGTGTGTCAAACATCATTCCATCATGATAACCCATCATACCTTTTCAGTCTGTAGGATCGCTCGGATTTGAGAATTAACTACCATAATTAGTAACAACCATACCATAATAAATTTTCCATATTAAGCCATAATCATTACCCATCACGTTTACCCAAATCCCGAAAACATAGTCAACAATGTCAGAATATACCTCACCATGGTAACTAATCGCACGATTATAGCCGTAGGAGAGATAGAAAAATTAATTAGTTATGGGGTCTTATCAACCTCATTCGTGTCGGTTACATTACTTAACCTGCATGAAATAATAAAAGCACGAGAATGTTGGAAAATTCCGAGTTAGAACAAGAAACAACCACAGCAACAAGTGAAATTTCATCAGAGGAAGTTCAAAGAGATAGTTTAGTAGTAGGAATTCACAGAAAGAGATCAGGAACAACACTCCAGGTATACAAAAGAAGGACGAATATGACAAAGGTAGCACCGAAAGTCGTCAAGCCTGAGCTCAATGAGAGAATTCAAAGGATGGAATCATTAGTGGGAGAGTATGACAATGTGTCGCTAATTGATACAGATTTCACGCATTAATATCAATTTCCAGCTATGAAGAGAGAGGTATACATAGAGAATTATGCTACAGAAGGAGGAGGGGAATCATCAAGAATGAATTCGGAGTTCAGAGGTATCCAGAAATTGACAATATTGAACCTCAGGGAGCTCCCAGTGTTTGGAACAACGGGAGAGGCAATGCACTATATGAAATTCCTGCTGAGCAGACTCTAGAATGGATCATTGTGGCTAGGGCGAGAAATACCAATACATGCAGAGGATATCAGTAGGCTTACGGGATTATCATTAGAATGGAAGGATGTATCAAGGCATTCCAGAACGTGTTTGAGAGAGCCAAGAAGGTAGGGGACTATGATTTACTATAAGAAATATGAGACTATAAGAGGAGGGAAGGGGGAGAAGATAGACCTCATCAACAATAAAACAGTGAAATTTTCCTACTACCTAATAGTGGGTAAGACGATGAGGCATTACACCAAAGGCAAATGCACCCTCGATACCATTTCAGTTGCGAAACACTGCCTCCATGGAACCCAGCTGAACTGGTGTACATTCCTACTAAATGAATTTTTTGAGGCCTATGAGGATAACTACAGATGAGCCACATGATTCATTTACAGCTACCTCATAATGGCATTTACGATGTGGAAATGGACCCAACTAGGAATAAGATAGCTCGTGAAAATCACAACTGACCAGCCAATGGCGTTGAAGTTTACGCCCTAGAGAATCTCAGGAGATCCCAGCACCAAGGAGGTAAATGAGGAGGCTTTCTCATTCTGGTATAGGAAGATGGTGTATGTGGTGGCAAGACAGCAAAGGGTTCCGAGGAACTCGTTGGATAGATATTCCTCCTAGATATGGTTTGGGGTCACCCACAAGCAGACATATATTAGACCCAGTTGCATGGACGAAACCATGTTCAAAATGAGATTGTTAAAGTTTCAAGTTGAAGAAAAGGCGTTCCACACCGAATTCTATTCATGGTCGGGATTTGGGATGGAGAGCAGAAGTATAATACCTAACTATTCGTTCGAGGGCATGCTGCAAAAAGCACTCCCAGGGAAGACACCAAAGGAAACAACGAGTAGGATTTCTCAACTACAGCTAAAACCTTTACTGGACCAGCTGGACACGAGGGTGAAAGAATTCAATCTGGTAATACAAACCCTCACAAGTTCATCTACTATGTTTCCTTCTTTTTCTAATTTTCAGTCTTCAAATTCTACATCACCATCCAAAATTACACCTATCGTCACTGTCCTACCTTCCACTAGGTTCAATTCACCCCCAGCAACCACAGTAACCTCAATCCGTAAGAGCAAGGCACCTAAACCCCCAGTAGCTACCCCTAAAGCCAAGAAAGAAATAATTATGGTGCCTAGGCAAATAGTTGACCTCACCGAGGAAGATTAGACCCAACCCATGGATACGGGAGTACTAGTTCGAGAAGAGCCAAAGGTTGCCACCTAGGTCACCTCCGTGTTACCTGTCTTTGATCCATTCTTGGTTTTGAATATATAGACATCATATCCACCCCACAATCACACCTTTTCACCTCGTACTCACCATTCATCACCCCATACTTCATTTACTTCCAAAGACCAATTTGTCCGCACTCCATCCACCTCAGCAACTATCTCAGACCCAGTAAAGTCAAGAAACAAGACAAATGGGTACATTGAGGCCGAAATTAACTCAAGTATGGCTATGGTACCCGAGGTTAACCAACCTCTGGTGGAGCAGGGCACTTTCCTAGAACTATTAGTTCAAGGAGGATCTTTTACTGCAGATACAACACCCTTGCCAAAATAGTTGAACACATTTCAGTAAGCCAACTTAATACTACAGTAGATTCAACCGACCACTAGTATGAATAACCTAGAACGTCAGTTGCCACAAAAAAAACAACCCGCATCACCACATGAGCACTCAGAGAGATCAATAGCCAATGGGAAACCCCTAAGAGAAAGACCGCCAACCCACGACATACCAGGCACTGAGAGTATGTAGAACTGGGGGACTGAATAGTTGTACAACTTCATTGAGTGAGCGGCACAGCAGGCAGAAGGGCTGCATAACGACCTCCAACAGAGGTTCGAGCAGTAACAACAGTAGGTCATTTCACTTACTTAAGAGTGCAATCAGCTAAAAGGGGAGAAGGAAAGTCTATAGGAATAGCTGGAAAAGGTAACGGATATCTTCAAGGACCTCTGGCCAACAGTAATTTCCAAGGATAACAAAACTTCGGAGGACATATTGGCTTGCTCCATGGTTGAAAGGTCTATCCGAGTGAAAATGACATGTGTAAATCTCAACAAAGAAAACCAAGAGCTCAAACAAACGCTAGCCGCCAAACCAACATTAACAGACCCCACCGTGATATACACTGAGAAGTTACCGAGAAACAAAAGCAGGTAACTGGAATGAAGGACACCCCAGGGACGATAGCCAGAGAGGCTTACAACCTACTGAAACATTTACATGAATGCTCTAATTCATTAACCATGAAATCCCAACCTATCTCAGCACATCTTCAGCAAATTTCACAAGAGATCAAAAAGGCCACGGATCCCGTCGGTATAACCCAGCTCTACAACCAAGTGGAGGTACTGGAAACCAAAATACAGAAGATAGAGGAGAATTTTGATGCCACAAAGTAGGTCCTCGGAGAGCTAAGGAAACTATTCAAGCAGAAAGCAGAGGCAATATAGCAGATGGCAGTCGAAGCCGGGCCAACGATTCAAGAGGTATTCAACAAGATGTCGCCAGTAGCAGGTGAAACCAAGGCTAAAAGATTCACCACCAACCAAACATCTAATTAAAGAATGGAAACAGGAAATTAATGAGTTCGCAAAACTCAAGTCTTTAGCATTGAGAAAGGTTCCAGAGTTGGGTCCTTTGTTTGGACAGAGTGAAGAAATGGAGAAGACAGAGTCAGCCTCAAAAGCAGACAGACCAAAAAAAGCCGCAACAGCAGGAAAAGATTGACTCTGGACGAGTCAATAGCGTGTGGTCGGGGCCTGTTGGGGCATTTTTTTTTTAGAAAGGAACAGTTTTGAGTTGCGGAGAACATGTGGTGGAGCGCAATCAAGGTAGACAAGGAGTTGTCATGGTTGTGAATAGCCAGAAGATAGGTGGCACGGAAGTTGCAGAGAACAACGCAGATGGCAGATATGGGAGACAGGGACAATCAACAAAACTCCCAATAATCAAGAAGAAGTGGCAAACAGTGGAGAAAGAAAAGAGGAAAGACTAACAGTCACGTTGGCGGGAGAACAAATAGGAAATCAACCAACGTAGATAATTTAGTTAGTCCAGCAAAGGGCCGAGTGGGAGAGCAGAGCCGCAAGAGAGCTCTGTGAGATCCCTGTTATACTGAATTACCTTGTATTAGACTCTGTGGAGTGATGTATGCCATTCGATATTGATAATGAAATATGGTTCTTGTTGTGTTTGATGCTCTAAGTTGAGTGTTAATCAGTTTCTTATTATGAATGTATGCCCCGTTTTAAATTTTAATTCAGCATCCTGAATATGCTTGATGAGTAATACCTTATACATAATAGTGAGATATGTTTTTTGTTCCAAGTTCCTTTAGTTGTTCTTCATTGTTGTAACTGTTTGGTACATGATCTGTCTCCTAACCTTAATAAGGTCACGGCACACCTCAGGTGAGATGCGTTGCTCCTTGGAATAGGGTGAAAATGTCAGCGTTGTGCTACACTACTGCGGAAACCTTGTTGGCCTCTATCTTGAACCTGGGTCTTGCTTAGAGACCTCATTTTTTGCCAACACACCTTAGTTTATTTGCAGAACCAAAGTCCTCATAAAATACTTGGCATGATCACACCCAAAGAAGCATTGTCTGGGAGGAAGACTGATGTATCTCATTTCAGGATATTTGGAGTTACTACTTATGCTCATGTATCCAAGGATAATAGGAAGAAACTTGAGCCTACAACTAATATGGGTTTTTTTTTGGGATACACAGAGACTCCACATAATTATACGGTGTATATTCCATCACTCAAGGTGATAGTAGTGAGGAGAGATGTCAAATTTAATGAGGAGAAGGTAATTATATTCTCTCTAGAGCGAGAGTTGATTATCCCACAGGAGGAGGAACTACTATTTCCTAAGGATGAGCCTCATGCATACCTTCAGGATGTTGTGAACCATCCACATGAAAAGGAGCAGACATGAGGTCGAGTGGAAGCACCCACTCAAACAAAGAGTTCTAGAGAGGGGAGGAAGAGAACCAAAGAACCTGACAGATTGGTGCATGATGCATGGGAGCATGTGGGTGCTCCTACATCACAGTGCAGGAAGAGGAGGTTATTAGACAGGTACACTGGGTATATGGCTCTCATGACAAATCTCATTGAGTTTGAGCCTTCTTCATTTGAGGAAGAAGTTTCTAAACCAATGTGGGTTGATCCCATGGTGGAGGAGTATGACTCCATCATGAATAACAATGTATGGGAGGTGGTGTCGAGACTAGCGAAAAATTCAGTGGTTGGTTCCAGATGGATCTACAAAGTGAAGCATGCAGCTGATGGGAGCATCGAGAAGTACAAGGCCAAATTTGTGGCCAAAGGCTTCTTTCAGGTATAGGGAGTGGAATGTGAGGAAAAAATTTCCCTAGTGGAAAGATATTCCTTGTCCATATCCATTCTAGCATTAGTTGCGCAGATGGGGTGGAAAATCCACCAGATGGATGTGAAGATAACCTTCCTCAATGGTGTTGTTGAGGAATAAATTTACATAGATCATCCAGAGGGATTTGAGAAATATTAAAGGGAGAAAAATGTGTGTATACTCAGGAGAGGCCTATATGGTCTCAAACATGTGGCCTGAGCATGGTACACTCAGATCAACACATATCTCAGTGGATTGGGCTTCACAAAAAGTGAAGCAGATTCCAACCTCTATCACATTGTGGTAGATTTCAAGTTTCTTATCTTGGTTTTTAATGTTGACGACTTGATACTTAGGAGATGGGTTATTGATACACTCTTGCAAAGATGATATTGCAAGAAAATTTCAGAGTAAAGACATGGGCCTAATGCAATACTTGCTTGGGATGGAAGTATGGAAGGGTGACGATGAGTGTTTGTAAGTAAGGGGAAGTACACCTTTGAAATACTTCAGATACTTCACATGGAGAATTGCAAGCCTATGGAAACACCTCTAACTAAAAAATGGAGGAAGGAGAGTTCTTCTTAAGGAGAAGAAGTAGATGCTACCATCTACAAAACAATTTTGGGATCCTTGATGTATATGGAGAACATAAGGCTCGACATATGTTATGCACTTAATCAGTTGAGTCAAGCCATGATGAATCCTACCAAGATGTATTGGAAGGAAAAAAATAATGTGTTGAGGTACCTCATAGGCACAACTAACTATGGGTTATGGTATAGGAGGACAAAGGGAGTGAAGCTTTAAGGCTTCACCAATGCATATTTGGCAGCGAGTCCATCAGTTAGGAAAAGTACTTCAAATGATATCTTCAGTGTTGGTTCTACATCTATTTCATGGTATAACAGCAAACAAAGGTCTATGGCACTCAACTCAACATAGGTTGAATACATGGCTACAAGTCAAGAAACATGTGAGGCCATATGGATGAGGAAAATACTTGTGGGAATTTTCAGTCATGAGATGGATTCGACAATGATTTTTTGTGATACTAAGAGTTGCATCAAACTCTCTGAGAATCTAATATTTCATGGAAGGTCCAAGCACATTGATATTAGGTACTATCACTTGCAGGATTATGTGCATAGGTGAATTATGATGCTAATGTACATTCCAAATGAGGAGCAAGATGCTAATATATTTACAAAGGCATTTTCAAGAGGTAAATTCAAATTCCACAGGTGTAGGATAGGGGTGGTTCAAAATCCCATTCTTAATAAGAGGGAATGTTAGAATTTGTAGCAAGAAAGGGTTAATTTGACTTTTTCCTTAGTAAATTGAGTAATTCAATTTTCCACATCAACATGATGACTTGGATTGTAGTTAAGTTGTGTGAAATGGACTTTTCCACTAGTCAGCTTAGTAAATTAGAGTTAGAGGCTAGAATTAGGGTTTTGCATGTAGTGATTTCTAAAATTTAGCAATCTAATTCAGTTATGTTTAGTTGATATCGGTTAATCGAGATCAAGTCTTCAGTTGAGTCATTTGAAGGTCAATTGAGTAGTATAACTATTGTTAACTCAGTGATCTCTCAATTAAACTAGTCAATCCACTAAAAATATCCCAGATTGCCTAGCCAGAGTGGAGGAAAAGGCACATTGTAATTCTCAATTGTGTACTATTTGAATGTACATTCTTGGAAATTAAGAAAGTGAAAAAATATGTGGGATTTATGCTAGGAAATAGAGAATTTACCTATTATTTAGGAGCCTAATTTCTCCTGAATTGCGAAAGGAAATAGGAGAAATTTGGGGCCTAATTTCTCCTCTAATTAGCCTACCTTTCTTGCGCAATTCATGTGGAATGAAATCCCTATTCTTTAGGAATTTCAGCCTTCCAAAATTTCACAATGCTCATGGGCGATCCAATGGATGTCTTGCTGCATACGAGTAGCCTACTAATGATAAAACTGATAGTTAACATCCCTTTAACCTTTGTCTAAACTGTGTATTCACTGGAAATGACATGCATGCAGCTATTAATATTAAATCATTAGTTGCATGGAAGATCACTGCATGTGAATTAAATCTAATTTAATTCACTTGATCTCTCACTAGTGCAACAAACAGTTACAACTAGTTTAACTAACTTTATCTCAATAAATTGAGTTAACTGATTTCTCATGCATTAAACTAATGCACTAGTTGCAACTTGGACTCAAAAACTAATATAATTATTCTGCATGCCTCACCAACCACCCTCAACTCGAAATTTGTGAGCTAATTGAGTCTATCACACTCAGTTAACTATTACAAGTGTTTATGAGATAAGATTACGATTTATTGTGCAATTTATTTAAGGGATAAATAAATTTGACACACATTTCTTCTTATTTAATTAAGAAATAATTAAATCAAAAGCCTCCATGGTAGTGATTTCTGGTTGCCAATTTCATTGTTTATTGTTTCAAATTTCAACAAAAAATATGTCATGATATAAATGTATTGTAACAGATGAAGCTTGCCAGTTGTTCTTGATCCCGACTTGTCACAAGGTAGAGCACTTTATTTCATTAGTAATTATTTATGAATTTTCACTTTTGGGGGTAATCTATTATAGGCCATTTTTTCACATCCACTCATTAGGCCTCCTAATAGGATCAATCAACATCCTATTCCCCGTTGTCAACATCATTACACAAAGCCCTAAGTGAAAATCATGTTGAAATTTGCAACAAGAAATAATGAAATTGGCATCCATAAACAACAAACACACTAGTGAGGGATCACAGGTCACATAGTGATGGATCCTAGTGGCACATTAGTGTGCAACCAATTTTTAAATAAATTAGAAATTTAATTGTAATTTTATCTCATAACAACTTGTAATAGTTAACTAAGTGTGATAGACTTAGTTAGCTCAATAATTTAGAGTTGAGGGTCAAAGGATAGGCATGTAGATCGATTCTATTATTAACAAGGTCCAGTTGCAGTTGTATCACTAGTGTAGTGTGAGTGGGACCAGTTAACTCACATTAATTGAGTTAAAATAAGTTTAACTAGTTCTAACTATTTGATGAGCTAGTGGAAGATCAAGTGAATTATAATATATTTAATTCACCAGTAGTGATCTACCAAGTAACTAATGATTCATTATTTCTAGTTGCATGCATGCTAATTCTGGTGGAGACCTAGTTGAGACAAAGGTTCAAGGCAAGTAAACTATCAGTTGTATTTTTAGCAGTTTTGGAAGGTTTAATTTCCTAATTAATAGGGATTTAATTCTCTTAGAATTGCGCAAGAAAGGTAGGCTGAGAAGAGGCATAAAATTAGCTAATTGTTGCTTGATTTTGTCTAGATCAGTGTGAGACAATTGGTAGAGTGTATGAGGTTGTGGTGAGCACACATGCATTGTATTGTTTCATGATTCCTTGGTTCATTATACAATAGAGATAGAGGGGTTTTGAGTAGCAAGCTTTCCCCAAGAAAAATATTTGTGTTGTGGATTTTGTTAGTCATCAGTAATTTTTTCTATTTGTAGATGACTAAATACTTGTCCTAGATTTCTAAAAAAAATATTCATGAATATTGTGAGTTTTAGAAATCTCACTGCTTTCATTATCCTTAAGATAATTTTTTTACTATTTCACTACTCTATCATGTCATTGTCAACTCACCACTCCTAGAAGACCCCTCATGGGCTCATGCCACTCATCTTTGTCCCATTTTCACACCCATAACCTCAGTACTATGTTTTGCCTATGATTAACCATTCCACTTTCCATTCAAGATTTCCAAACAACCTACCCTTTCTCATGTTCATAAAATGCCTCAAGCATTGATGGTCTTAAAGCTATCTCTGTAGGATTTTTAGATAAATCAAGTACATTGGATATTTTATCTTCAATACATCAATTTGTCAAAAAACTCTGTTTTTCATACTTGAAGACCCTAAGCCAAGATCTTAGTCAAAGACCAGGTCACAAAGCCTTCCACTAGGTCACTAGGGTTTCATAGGTTGCAGGTTTATCTTTGGTGTTCCATATCATTGTTTTTCATGTGCTAGAAGTTGAATCAAAAGGTGAAAAATATTATCGTCTGTTTGTCCAAGTTATATCAAGAAAATCTCCAAGGAGGACTGCTTTGCCAAGAAAAAAATTTCTGCAAAGCCAACTATGCATTTTGACATTTTTGCGGGAGTGTTGAAAAAACCATCAGCAGGAGAATAGGTAAGGTAAGAGGTCTTCTCCTCAATAAAGGACATCCACAGCAAAGAAGGAGGAAGCATCCTATGTTCAAGAAAAATTAGGGTTCCCAAGACAAATGGGACTAGCAGTGTGCCAAGCAGGGAGCCAAGGTCGCAAAACACAAGGAGGCACACCAGCACAACCAAGCATGAATTGAAGATTTTTTAGAAATCATAGATGGTCAAGAAAAAGTAAAATGAAGATGATAGGATTCCATCATCAACAACAAAAAAAGATTTGAAGAGACTATTGTAGGTGAATTCTAGGGTTTGCCAAGCTGAATGTGTCCAACACCATGAAGCATCAAACAAGGCTAAAATCATTATGTCATGGCACCTGCAACAAATCAGCAGTGGCCAAGAGGAGAATAATGAAAAACATGATTGTAAAGACTGTGGTGACTATACAAGATGGATTTATCATGCCTAGAGAATCAGTGAGAGAAATGAAAAACAAGTTCCTCAGTCACCCATCAAGCAGGAAACAATTTAATCTCCAAGTTAAGAACATAGATGTTTTAAAATATGTTGCCACCATGCCAGTACCTAAATTTGTGAAAATAATTGAAAGACATAAAATAGGCCAAAACACAGCAAATCATGTAACTCAGACAAGACATCTACAAAACAGAATTTTAAAGGCATCAATAGGCCAAAGAGAGTCAAAGTTCACCCTGTCAGCAAACTGAAGAACATAAAAGAAAAAGGTTAGAAGAAAAAGGGACTATTTAAAAGTTTTCAAGTCACTCATAGTAGAAAGGGTGAAAGGATTAGTAGTCAGATGAAAAATCTTAAGAAAAATTAGCAAATTGGGTTTGCAAGAGCTAAAAAAAATTTCCTAAGACTATAAAAGAGAATTTGGTTTATCACTCAGTTCATTTTCCACTTGCAAAAAAGAGTGAAAAGCATTCAAAGAAAAATTTCTGAGTTTTGTGAAATTATGGGCAAATTCACCCGATGCTACACTTTGGAGCAGGCATTCCACTTACAGCACTCAACGCTGCCCTTAGGAGAGCTTTTACAGTGTAAAAATACACTGAGATGCACTTACAATTGGGCGCTACCCATTCGCTCAGGAGGAGGACCCGACAGGCACAAAGGACATGCAGCGTTGCACTCAGGGAGCTTGGCAAGCCTACACACGGGCAGGGATGTGCCCAGGAAGACCGGCACGCCTGCACGTGAGCAAGCACTGCGCTTAGGCCAGAAGCCATCTCTCACTTGAAAAAGTTTCCAAAACACAAGGGAACACCCTCCAAGCTGCCTTCAAGAACCTACAAACAAGTTAAAATTGGTAGGTTCATATTTTCCTTACCCCTTAAGTGGTTTTTATGATTTAATGTTTAAAATAAATGACTAAACCCTAGTGACTAGAAGCCCTAATTCCTCGTGGAAAACAAACCTATTTTGACCTCCAAACAAAAATTTATCAGCTAAAGGAGGTGTCAATTAGGGTAATTGAAATCAGTTCAAGATAAACCTTCATCAAAGCTCAAGGGAGGTCAGTCATAAACCCACACATCCATCTCATTCATTTACAATAACTTCCCTCACCACATTTTCATTTCATTCCTCCTACCAAGTTTCACAAGTAGGCTTGAGTTTGTCTAAAGGCAGCCCTATTCACCATCTCAGGAGAAGAAGGGAGTGTCAGCAATGAAGGAGGCCAAGTGCCTATGAGGCAAAAGCACAAGCATAGGAAGGTTAACATATTTGAGCCCCAAGACACTATGGAGATTACTGCCTCTCCCATGATTCTCACATGCTTTCAGAATGTAGGGTGTTTTCAGTTCTGTGAAAGGGTCAAACAAGTACAAAATCACCCAGAGCTTACAAGGTTATTCATTCTTAACCTTCATAAAAAAAATCAAGCTTGGCAGGGGTGACCTTTGAGCTCTCATCAAATACCATTGCTCAGGCTACTGGACTTCCTAATGTTGGTGAGAAATGGTTCAAGAGAGCAAAGCTGGACATGAGTTTCTATGAGCCCTTCCTCAAACCTAGGTACAAAGAAGACTGGAAGAATATTTTCCCTTTCTCACACTTGCTTGGAAGGTATGCACCCTTAATGAAGGTCATCATGAAATACTTTACATGTGAGGGGAGATACTCCAGGCTCCACTCTTACCATATCAGATTACTCATGCATTTCACTAGGGTCAAGATGCTTCATTTTCCCTATTACTTGTATAGAAGTATCGACAAGATGTCTTATGTTGTCTGAAGGAGGATTTATTCCCAACAAATTCACCATTTTTTCCACCACTCCTTGATCAAGATGGTGGTACTACATTATTTGGAGCAAAAAGGCATACCTTGGGATGTTTTCATAGCTCATGAAATATTCACAAGCCCACAGCCTCATCATCAGCCTAGTTTACCCTCATCATCTCATCCTCCTCCCTCCACTCCTTCATCACCTCCTATAGATCATGCCTCATCCTCTAAACAAGTATCCTCTCCTCAAGAAAACCTCTCTTCCTCACCTTCTCTTGATGCATCAGATCAAGAAGGAAGTGGCAGTGAGCAAGAAAGTTCCAATGAGGGTGAGGGTGACAATGAATCAAGCCAAAATGAAGATGAGGGTGATGATGAGTTGAGCCAACAAGAGGAAGAAAACATGGAAATAGAAGAAGAGGATGACAATGAAGAAAATGAGAAATATGACAATGAAAATTAACTGAGTAGTGATGAAAAATAGGTCAGCACTGAAGTAGAAGACATGGAGGTGGACAATGATGAAGATGATGATAGTGCAGAAAATGAAGAGGCTGAAAACAACAGTGACACCCATGAAGAAAGCATCAGTGATGAACAGGATATAAAGAAATAAGAAATTCATGAAAACAATCATGAAAATAATGAAGGAAATGAAGGGGCCGATAGTCAAAATGAAGATCACAACAATGATGAGGTAAGCAGCTTCAATGAAGAAAAAAATGATAGTGCAGAAATTAGTGAAGAGGTTGAGAGTGAGGCTTATGTTGAAGGCAAAGAGATAAGCAGCAATAAGGATAGTGAAGAGAAAAACATGAAAACAAATGAAGATAGTCAAGATCAAGACACTAAAATTACCACAGTAAAACCTCTTCCATTGACATATCAAAGAGGAAAAAGGCTTGTGTTTGCTACCTCTAAAAGGCAAGGGACCATGCCATCCACCTCAGCTCAGAAGATTGACAAAGGCAAACAAAAGGTAAAGGAAGAAGACGAATATCATGAGGTTTAGAGGGAGTTTGAGATCATTCAGATAAACAGTGATGAGGAGAATGAATCAAGGATCTCAAACTTGCTCATCCAGAACAAAAATTCCCTCATTGAAGACCTCCAAGAAAATTTGAATAGGGCCCTTGAGATGGAGAACAGGAAGCTAGGAGCACAAATTGTTGTTTATGAGGCTAGAGCCATCAAGGCCTAGAAAGAATCCCAAAGGGCATATTAAAGCTAGAACATTTCATGGGCACCTATGGGGAGAATGAGGACGAAGAAGGGCAGTCTAGGAGGAGACTTAGAACCATGGGGTTAAAGAAGGCATTGGCAAAATAAAGAGAACAAGAATCAACCTTAGTAGAGCAGCTCCCTCTAGATGAGTTGTTGGCCATGGAGATATCACATGATCAGGAGCCTTGGTTTGAAAGAGCCAACATACACTTGGAGGCTAAATTGAAGAAAGAAAATCAGGAACTTGATCTCCAAAGGAATATGACCAAGCATTATGCACGAAGGAACCAAGTTGCAAGGGCTAAACTCAAAAAGTCCCAAACCAAGATCCAAGCACTCAAAGAGGAAAAAGGCTAAGATAACCTTGGAATATTGGCAAAATATTCTCTACAGGTGTCTCAAACCCCATGAGGAACACATCCACCAAATTTGAGAAATTTTTGACAAATTTTGGTTTTTTGTGAATTTGGAGGCCTCTGAGCGCAACACCCTTTATGCTACGCTTTCATATCAGGCACCCTCAGCAGGAAAAATCAAAATTTTTGGAATCCTCACATCTATTACAGTATTCTCACCAAATTTCAAAGCATTTGGAGCATTTTTTACCCCTCAAAAGGCCAAAAAACACCTCATTTTTCACCTTTCTGCCTCATTTACAGACCTGCCGCTGCACCTAGAGAATTTTTTGAAATTTTACTTTTGGGTAGGCTAATGGAGATCAATCAGAAAAACAATGGTGGATTTAGAAATTAGACTCATCCATCTTTCCAACGGGCCATCACGGAGCAAATTTCAACATTTGGAAGGCCACCAAAACTTTGCTGCAAGTCACTAGCACACTTGGCCCAATTTTTGATGGCCAAATCGTCGCTATTCCGACACATAGGCATCCCAAGAGTGATAGTTTAAAGCAGGGAAAAATGTGGTTAGCCATTACGTCTCAATTCTGACACTTCAATAAAATGTCGGAAGAGCGACACTTTTTCTAACATTTCCAGACGTTCGTCACTCTTCCAACGTTATCAGAATTGTCATTATTTTGATGTCATAAAAAGCGTTGTTATTCCAACATTCTCGAAACCGTCGCTCTACTGACGTTACCTCTTCTGACGTTATTAGAATCGTCACTATTTCGACGTCATAAAAAGCGTCGCTAGTCTGACATTCTCGAAACCATTGTTCTACCGAAGTTACCAAAAATGTCGCTATTCCGACGTTCAGAGAAAGCGTCACTCTAGCGACGGCTGGAAATGTCGCATTACCGACGTTATTTCGTCGAAAATAAATTTAAAAAAAATAGCCACATGTCGCTATAGCGACAGATCGAAACGTCACTCCTCCAACGGAAGGAAATTTTAGAAAAAAACTAAGCGTCGCTCTTCCGACGACAGGAAATTTTAGAAAAAAAACTAAGAGTCGCTCTTCCGACGGCAGGAAATTTTAGAAAAAAAAACTAAGTGTCGCTCTTCTGACGGCAACCAAGTGTCGCTTTTCTGATGGAAGCCAAGTGTCACTCTTCTGACGACAACCAAATGTTGCTATTCCGATGGAAACTATGTGTCGCTCTTTCGACGGAAACAAAAAAAATATTTAAACATCGGTGTGAAGGATTTTTAATGGACCTATATGGATTTGTATTAAGGGATTTTTTTGGACATTTACATACGTTTGATAGCTCTTTTTGGAACCTTTTTTTTAAAATATAAAATGGCATATTTTTATTGAACTATCCACAAGGCTGCCCACATGTATCAGTAGCATCGATACTAATCTTGGTTTTTAATTCAATCAACAAAACCCTTGCTTGTTGCAACCTTCAATCACCATCATGACAATGACGAAAATGAAACATCTTAACCCTAGCTCCTAACAGTCTTCTTCTCCTTTGAATTTTGGATCTTTAAAACCTTCTTGACAATCTTCTATTCTTCCACCAAAAACGCTCTAATAATTCTTTCATGGACAGCTGAACCAGATAAAACAGCTCCATAGGCTCTGTTAACTATTCTCCTGTTCTTGTTAAGCCTCGACCTCTTGTACTCAGCAGGTCACAGATGGGGAATCCCATGAATTCTCTTTCCTATAACCAGGCATTTAGGTCCGTTGGCCCTCTTCTTAGCAGTCTGGTAGATTAACCTACCACCTGGAGTTTTTAAAACCCTATTCAGGTTAGACTTCGTTACATAAATATGGCGTTTGCGGTAAGTTAGTCTCTGCACCATCTCTCCCTCTCAAATGGTACCCAAAGCTTGGAAAGCTCGCTCTGTGATCTACCCCACAGCTGATTAGGGCCTGAATCTTCAATGGCTGAACTTATTACTCCTACACAGATATAGCTTGATGAAGAGACCTTCCCATCACTGCAATGCATTCTCACTCTTTTTGGAACCTATTGTTGATTCATTACACCTTCTTGCAAGACCGGTGGAACTATAGTTCAGATCTGTATATCTCTCTTCAAACTCGGACTTTAAGTACCGTACAATTGAGACCTAATCACTCTTTTTAACTACCTTGTAGTTTGGGATTGTGACAAATATACCTCAAAGTTGTGGATACACTAATTGTTTATTTTCAGATGTGTGGTGGCTTAGTTGCAGATTGATTGTTGAATGGTTTTGGAGACTTTCATTTGAGCCTATTTTATCTATCTTCATTATTACACTTCTTATTTTCAATATTCCTCTCTAACTTGTGATAACATCAAAATAGTGATCTCCTTTTAGTAATTTGATGGACCTGTGAGTAATTTTTGGGAACTTGACGAAGCATCCTAGAGCATTTTTTTTCAGACTTACTGAAGAGCCTAGATTTGGAGACAAGTTTGGATTGACAGTGTACTACATACATTAAAGGCATAATGTATTCCAAAATTTGAAGGCACAAAATTTTAAAGAAATATTGAACCCATTGAAGAAAAAATTGTAACAACTAATTCAAGATACCTTGGAGTAGTATACTGGACATAGTTTCAAGATGATAAAGAAATTGACGAATTTATGCAAAATGAAGGTAAATTCAAAGACATCTCTATTGATGGGGAGCATGATGATGGCGAGGCGGAAATAGAATTCAATCAGATGGAAGTTTTTCAGCTGAAGGAAAATGTCATACCTAAAGGTCTAATACCTTTAGAGGAGCTTTTCGACCAAGATGATGTAGCTCAAAAACCGAGCTTGCTACCAACCGAGAAAGGAGTTGAGGATATGAACATTGGATCAGTAGAAAATCTTTAAATGGTGAAATTATCAAAGGCGTTTCCCCCACAGTTAAAAACAAATTATATAAGTTTATTATCTTCGTTTGTTGATGTATTTGCTAGGGATTATTCAAATTTGAAGGCATATGACACAAGAATAATTCAGCATATCATCCCGATCAAGCCAAATCAAATGCCCTTTCGACAAAAGTTAAGAATAATAAATCCAAAGTTGCTACCCTCAATAGAGAAGGAAGTGAATCGATTGTACAAAGCTGGTATCATCGTCCCCATAAGATTTTTAGATTGGATTTCTAATTTGGTGCCCGTGCACAAGAAAAAAGGTGAGATTCGCTTATGTATTGATTTTAGAAATCTGAATAAAGTATCTTTGAAAGACAACTATCCATTGCCCAATATGGATCACATACTTCAGCGAGTATTTGTAGCATCCCGCATCTCGCTACTCGATGGTTATTCCGGTTATAACCAAATTTTGGTCCATGAGGATGACAGAGATAAAACAACGTTCACCACTCCGTGGGGAACATTTCACTATGCCAAAATGCCTTTTGGATTGAAGAATTATGGTGCGACCTTTCAGCAAGCAATGGATATTGCATTTGCTAATGAAAAATATGTCTTTCTAGTTGTTTATCTTGATGACTTGATAGTTTTTTCTAATTCAGATGAAGAGCACCTTTATCATTTGAAGATTGTATTTCAGCGATGTAGAAAATATGGTATATATATCAATCCAAAGAAGAGCCTGTTTGCCATGGATGAAGGCAAGCTTCTCGGTCATATTATATCAAAGGATGGCATCCGCATCGATCCAGCTCGAGTGGAAGCCATTCAGCAAATTGATTTTCCCCGAAGTAAAAAGGAGATCCAATAATTCAATGGTAAGATGAATTTCTTATGTTGCTTTGTGCCCAATCTTGCAGAAAATTTAACGAAAATCACAAACATGCTCAAGAAAGAAATGAATGGAGAAGATTGTCTAGGTGGGCCGGTCAATGGTCAGCTACTCAAATGGTACTATTTTTGAAATGTTTTCTGCTATCATATGTATCACTGTACATAATGGTTTGTTTAAATTCCATTTCAAGTGTGTACTTTTTTCATTCTTTCAGTTTGAGGCCCGAGGTGAAGGCTATAAAACTGAGGTTTGATTTCAGTTCTGGTTTGGTTTGTTTGAGTCAGGTCTTTCAGTTGATTTCAGTCTTGAAATTGAGTCAGTTTTAGGTCTTGAAATTGAGTCAAGAGTCTGGTTTTGGTTTCTCAAATATATTGACTCCATAGCCCAATGGACGAAGGCACTGCCTTCTTTCCCAGAGATATGTAATTCTTGGCACCTCCAAGGAGCTACCATCCCCATTGAAGCCAATGTTAGTGTCGGTATCTTCATCCCTTCATCAGTGATCAAATTCTCTTGTTGCATTTCATATTAGTGTCTTGCTCAGTTATCTGCATTCCATTAGGAGCATGGATCATCTGACGGTAGTGGCTTGTTGTACATTTTCCCTCATGTCCTTTACCGGCTGGCCTATTTCCATTCATGAAGATCATCTGCAGTCACTTTTTGTCTTTAAATTTGCAAGAGTCATTTGTAGGGTTTCAGTTTCATTAGGTATAGGGTTTCATCAAAAATGTCTTCAAAATATCCAATAACGGTCAGCAGGCACATGAGGAGGTTGAATAAAGATCCAGTACCAATAAATTTCATAATCAGATGTTCATAAATGTATTTTTCCTCAAAACCCTGTTTTGAGGAAAAACAGAGTATTCTATGTTTTGATGTATACATTTGATGTAATTTCAATTCTCTTATATGTAAATAACTTCAATGGCAACCCTAGTCACCTTGCCAAGCTTCAGCAACTCCATCCCCTGCAAGGAAAACCAAAAAATAGAATCATTCAATTCCTCAAAGGTGAAAATGAAGCAAACTTCCCAAAACAAAGCTGAAAGAGTAAGTCACAATGAAAACATTATAAAAGTGGGTTTTATGAGTGAAAATTAAAATCTCTTGTATATAAACCCTTTGATCATCTTCAAAGAGCTCATTGGCAATCAAAGAAGAAAAATTGAACAAGAGAAATTCGTGTTGGAGAAAGGGAGCGAGTTTGAGGGAAAATTGTGCAAATTTCAAGGGAGCGACACGTTGGGCTTGGGGCACGGCGCATAGAGCAGGAACGGCGCATTGGAGTGCCCTCCATAGTGCAAAAAATATATAGGCGTGGCGCATCAGGGATGCATGACGCACTGGGTTTGAGGCGCGGCGCACAGAGCTTCAAAGCCCAATTTTACCATAAACTTTCCTGAATTTTCCAAATTTTCTCAAAATACCTGGTGCGCAAGTAAGTTAAGATCCCTTCCATTGCTAGTGAAGAAGTTTTCTTAAGATTTATGGTGGTTTAGTGTGATAAAATTCAAACCATACCTCCTTCCAGATTTGCTCAAAAACAATTCCCTACGGTTTGTCTTTGTGTTTTTGCTACCAAATCCACTCCATCACTCCCTCACTTTTTGACTCCTCCATTCATTTTTCACTTTCATCCATTCATTTCCTAATTCCCATATTCCTTAAATCCCACTATCCTAAATCCTAAATGTTTTCCCTAAGCCTACATACTATTCCCTAAACCTCCATTCCTAAAAAACTTGTCCATATTATTTCCAAAATCCCTCATACACTTTCCCTCCACAATCCCTCATAACATTTTCATCCTTGGTAGCAGAAAAATAAAAACACCATAAACCTCTCCATACTCATCAATAAAACTTACACATTAGCAAACATGGAGTCAGATTCCTCCTATGACTGAGATGAGGAGACACACAGTGATTCTCCTATAGAAATTCATGCACCAAGGAGACCTCACAAGGGTGGTAAACATGTACGAGAGGAGCCTACTTCACTTGCCGAGCTGCAGGCCTACCCTCTGGCTATCACATGCTTCCAACACCAATCTTGTTATCAGTTCTGTGAGATGGTTGCTAGATTCCAATACCATCATGAGTTTGCCAGGTTGTTTGTGCTTCATCTACATAATGGCCAAGTCACTCTTGCAAGTGTGACATTCACCTTGACACCGAAGTCTATTTCTCTAGAAACTGGCATTCCAAATGTTGGTGAGCAGTGGAATAAAAGGTAGAAGATTGACAGAGAACAGTATGAGCCTTACATCAAGCCTAGTTATTTGAGACAACTCAGCAGATTGTTTCCCTTTCGATACCTGAAAGACTCATATGCTCCCTTGATGAAACTCATAATTAAGTATTTCAGCTGTGAGGGCCGGTTTTCTTGCCTATATGCCTATCACATCAGATTGTTGATGCACTTTACCAGGGTGAGAATGATGAATATCCCCTACTTCATGTGCTGAAATATTGAAAATATGACCACCCTAGTGCAAAAGAAAACTCCTCAGCAGCAGTATAACAGTATATATCATTTTTCACTCATCAAGATTGTGGTCATGCATCAGCCTGGTTTATAGAACATCTCATGGGAGGATTTCATTTCACATGAGCTCTTCACTACTCCTCAAGTACCTCTAGTAGTTTTTGATGAGACAGGTGAGCCTTCACATCAGCAGGAGCTTCATGAGGCACAAACTGCTAATGTGCCAGTATTTGTTACCTACCATAAGGGCACTAGAAGGTTGTTTGCAATAGCAAAGTGAGTATTATCTCCACCTGTTGTGGAAGGGGTCTCGCTTCCTCCATTAGCAAAGTAGGTAAAGGACAAGGGCAAGCAGCCATTACATGATGAGGGGCCTTTAGGAGGGCAAGAGATAGATTTCATTCTTATTCAGGATGATGACACCGATTTGGGCTCACCAAGCTCAAAGCTTAAAGAGATCATTCAGGAGCAATAGACTGAAATTAATGCTTTTTCCCTCAAGCTAGAAAGGGACAAGTGGATAATAAAATACCTTGAGAAAAGAAACAAGCAGCTAGAGGATCAGCAAACCATTATGGAGCTACAAAACATAAGAGAAAATCGGCAAGCTGCCAAGAGGAGGAAAACCAAGTTGACACCACTTGAACAAGAAATTGAAGCTGATCATGAATATTGGCTCGAAAGGATAAACATACATTTGGAAAAGATGCTGGAGAATGCCAAAAAAGAGAAAAACATGTTGAGGCACATTGCCAACCATTACTGGGCGAGAAACCATGTGTGCAAAGCAAGAATCAGGAACTTGAAGGCCAAGTTGAAAAAGGTATCAAAGAGGCGAAAAAAGCATGATAGACTTCAGATCTTGGCTGAGGCTTCCTTGGCCCAACATAGCTCTTAAGGGAGGACACTCAGCCCAAATTTCAAAAAATTTGGGACACTTTTTGCAATTTTGAAATTTTTGGCTCAAAAAACAGACTTTTCTCCCCAATGCGCCACGCCACCTAGCGCTCGCTTTTGATGGGGGACTCCTTTTGATGAAAACTCAACATTTTTGGATTTTCCATGGAAAAATATGCATTCCTACCAATGGCCAAGAAATTTTTACAGGTTTTGAGCCCCCGAAAGGGTCAAAAATACCCAAAAGATGACCTTTCTGCCCCTTTTTTGACACACAGGAAGCAGTGTTGGGAGAACTCAATTTTGGAGGGGCAAAAGGAGGCCAAATTCAAAAATTCCACTTGTACTGGAAGTAGACAGGTAGACCTTTCCAACAAGCCCACTTGGAGAAAATTTGGACACCAGGAAGGTCTCCAAAATCAGTTGTAAAAAGGCGCTACGCATAGGGAAACCAGCGCAGCGCATTGGAGGAATTTTGGTCATTTTTGGACAAAAACTCAGTTTTTCGCCTAGTTTTTTTACAATTTGATTTTTTTTTCCTTCTAATTGTCAAAATCATATGTAATTTAATGTGACATGATGGATTTTTATGTAATTATGCTAAATTTTCACTCATAGAGGTAGATTCATCCATGAAAAGGTAGTTTACAACTGAATGAATTAGTTCCCTAGTTTTTAGAGGCAAGCTGTTCCACTGCCTACTTTTTAGTTCTCAGTTTAGAATTTGTTGGAACAACTCCTAAACTCATTAGCTCAACCCCTGGAGGCTAGGATGAGTTTTTTTTTTCCTATATCTTATGTTTTCTCAGTCATTAGCATGGTTGGGCTTTTGGGAATGCTTTGAGCATTATTGTACATTCATCTCTGCAATTTGGCAAAGGAATAGACCAGGGTTTGCAGCACTTTATGGGATTATTGTGGCATATTGATTTGGTATTATGTTTCCCTCTGTAATTGCAAGTTTTACATGTGTTTTATGTATGCCATATCTCTCTTTATTTCATCTTAACTAAATCAAACAAAGTTATAGGTAGAATACATTGAAAGTGTAGTGATCTACCTTGGGTTTGTTTAGTTATTCATGTTTTCGGCTATTTGAAGAGGATCCCTGAGACTTTCATGCCCTCTCCAACTCCTCATCAGTCTAAGAGCTTTCCATATCATTCAATTTGAAGTACCAAACCATTTTCCTACCTCGCCCCATAGATATCTCTGCAAAACTGAGCCTCATTCCCCAGACCCGAATCTGCCTTTCAAATTTGAGCCAACAAAACATCATCAAATTCAATCAAACACCTCTGTACAAATACCTAGCCTAAAATCAATCTTCACATCAATTAATCTCAAGCCTCATTGATCATTTTTTGTTGAGATTGACAAGGAGAGAGTCCTCTCCCAACCTCGTAGGGCTAGCTACCAGGTTAAGTGTGGTTTGATGTTACCCTAGATTCAACCTTTCTCAACCTGAGGTAGATTTAGGCTCTAACATAGTGGCGACCATACTAGGGAAACTCAAGATTGTTTGCTTGTTAGTGTTCTTCGTTTTATAAACTACAGACAGAGCCTGAAGTTGTGCTAGGTAGCCTTCGAAATGCACATTTCTTTGCAAGTGAATAAGTAGACAACCGTTGCTTCAGTCAATCTTTGGTCTAGTCTTATAAACGTAACACCTGACTCACAAATTTCCCCAGTACATCAGATAATTCTAGACTTTTGGATGATGATTTTAGAATCTGATAGGTTGAACAAGTTGATTTTGTTCGTTTGATTTTTGGGAATAATTCAACACACTGGCTTCTAGACGACACACCAGGGAAAATCTGGATCCTGATCCACCTCCTATGTATGAAAATCCAAATATTATTCCGAGAATCCTTCGTCGAGAAAGTCCTGTGATTCCCGTGTTCAAATCTCATTCATGTCCTGTTGTTTTTTAGTATCTTGAAGATCTTGAGTTTGACGAACAATTTGAGCTATCATTGTTTCAAACCAAGTCCGAAAGTGTTGTTGATTATAATTTTCTAAATCCAGAATTTGTCAAATATCTCGAAATTGAAAATCCCAATAGATCAATTGACAGTTATATCTTGAATCTTCAGACTTCCATCGTGGCTACAAACATTATGGAATTCTTAGAGTCTACTTCTGCAACTCTTAGGTCATCTTCAATTGCATCTAGTTCAAAAATTCCTACCGAGCCTCCTTTCATTCCCATCATTCCCATGCAACCTTCTCTCTCTGATCAAAAATTTGCAGTGGTGTCACCTCCATCCACACCACATACACCTCATACATCAGCTGCTCCGACTCCTCCTATATCCCCAAGACTGGTTGTAAATCCACCTAGAGAAATGGCTTCCTGATTTGCACCCCTTGTGTTGCCTCAAAATTTGGATAACATGCCCGCCAATTATCAAAGAAAAATTCCATTGTTTGATGGCACTCCTCAAAGTGTTACAACTCAGCAACATGTGGATAGGATGGCCGATTTCTTTGACCTTCATGAGATTGATGTGGAAAATGTGACCATGAGACTGTTTGTACAAACCTTTGGAGGTGAAGTGAGGAAGTGGTTCAGAGCTTTACCGGCTGCAAGTATTGCTACATTGACTAATCTTCAAAGAAAATTCTTGGATCTATGGGAAGAGAAGAAAAACCCTCTTCAGATCCTTTCTGAATATGATAATATCAAGCGGAACGTTGGTGAGTCTATTCAAGATTATTGTATTAGATTCAATTTTGTTTACAATGGAATCCCTACTGATATAAAGCCACCTATGGGGTTGGCTTTGATTAAGTTTCCGGATGGTTTCAATCCTGATATGGCCTATCAATTAAGAGAAAGAGATCTGGCCACTTTGGAAGACATGCAGAAAATTGCAGTCAGCGTTGAAGAAAATCTGCTTTCCAAAAGAGCTAGAACGAAAGCTGAAAAGAAGGTAACAATAAAGGAAGAGGTTTCTACTTCAGATCAAGTGCTCCGTAAGATGGAAAATATGTTTGACAGATTGAAAATTGACAAGTCTGAACCGCAAGTCATAAATTCTAACTTCCGTGGCCAGCAGCAACCACAATTTAGAATCAAGCAAAGAGAGCAATGAGCACAAGACAAAGCAGTACAGCAGCAAGTGAAGACACCCTTACAGCAGAATTTTGTACATGGTCCGGAATCAGATGAAGAGGAGAATGTAATTGGAGAAGAGAATCATTTCTTTACACCCGATGATATGCCAATTTCTATCACTGAAGACGAGGAGTATTCTAAGAACTCAACTGTACAAAAAGATGAAAATTTCATCTTGGCAAATGAAACAGTTCTTGAAAAAGAGTCTGATGAATATCAAAGGGGGTACATGAATGCTTTGACAGCCCAGCAGAGACAATATTCACTAAGAAGTAGAGATGTACCCATTAATCCAATTCAAAACAGAAAGGAGGCAACAACACCAAAGAATGATCCACTCGTTGTGAAAAAAAACGGAAAAGAGACAGCTGATCCCACCACTAGCACACTGCCATTAGCAAATGAAAGATCCAATCAGTCAAATATATCAAAGGAAAAAACTAAAAAGAAGGATGTCCCAGCTAAAGAGGTAGAGAATACTTTAGTTTTTAACTTAGAAAATGAAATTTCTAAGTTAAAAGTATCCATTCTTTTGACTGAATTGATGAAGAATAGCAGCCATAAAGGTCAGGTGTCTAAGATTTTGAATTTAGATCCATTATCTGATATGGTAAATGTGGAAGATGATCGACCTGAGTTGATTTTTGGTCCAGCATTGGAAGGTTAGTCTCAATATAGTGATGTACCTCCTTTTTACATTAGCCTTAGGTTGCATGACTATGTGTTACACAATGCTATGTTTGATTCTGAAGCCTCTCATAATCTCATGCCTAAGGAAATCATGGAGAAATTGGGACAAAAAGTATCATGACCTTTACTCTTTTGATTCTACTAGAGTAAGATGCATTGGCCTTATGAAATATTTGGTGTTCAGTTTGGATCAGATTCCGGCTAAAAATGTTTTGATGGATGTGGTTGTGGCGGATATTCCTCCTAGATTTGGCATGCTTCTTTCCAGATCTTGGGGAGCGAAACTTAAAGGGACATTGCAGCTTGATTTCTCCTATGCTACTATTCCCTTGTTTGGTCAGATGAGGAAATTATACCGGGAGAAAAAGATGAAGTACATGATCACTAGCAAGGAGAAATCGGTAAATCATCCAATCAACTATGTACATACTGATTTAGAATCATTTGTTTTATATTTAGATAGCTTTAATGATGTAAATAGCCAAGTAATTGAAGTAGAAGACATTCCAAAAATCACTGAAAATTTCAGATAGGTCTTAAATCATGAAAGACAAAGACTTGATAGTACCGCTGAGCAATCAGTCTTCTGACAACAGCAAAATATTAATGGACAGTAAGGAGAAGTAAAAGAGCAAATAGAATTTCAGCATTTGGAAGAGGACGAAGTTGGTTTGTGGACCATGGATTTTGATGGCGCGGTGGGAAGGGAAGGTGCTGGAATTGGCATTTGGATACGCAACCCTATTTTTTCCCCAAACAAAGTACCAAGTAATGTAAGGGTCTGTTCTTATAAATTGGCTTTTGACTGTTCAAATAATGAGGCTGAATATGAGGCTTTAATTGCTGGTTTGAAAATTCTTAAGAAATTAAATGCTAAAAGGATTTCAGTGTATGGCGACTCCGAGTTAGTTATCAAGCAAGTGAAAGGGGAATACCAAGCTAATCATCCTCGAATGCGGTCCTACCGTAATGTTGTGTTAGATATCTTGAGATTTTTTTCATATTACACTTTGATATGTATCCCTTGTATTCAGAATGGCATTGCAGATGCACTTGCAACAACAGCAAGTAATTTGAAAATTCCGATGAATTCAAACAACAAGTTTGAAATTCATGTAAAGCATCGCTCGAATGTCCCTAACAATCAAAGGTATTGGAAAGTGTTTCAAGATGATAAAGAAATCGATGAATTTCTGCAAAATGAAGGTAAATTCAAAGACACCTCTATTGATGGGGAGCATGATGATGGCGAGGTGGAAATAGAAGTCAATCAGATGGAAGTTTTGCAGCTGAAGGACAATGTCATTCCTAAAGGTATAATACCTTTAGAGGAGCTTTTCGACCAAGATGATGTACCTTGAAAACCGAGCTTGCTGCCAACCGAGAAAGGATTTGAGGATGTGAACATTGGATCAGCAGAAAATCCTAAAATGGTGAAATTATGAAAGGCATTGCCCCCACAGGTAAAAGTAAAGTATATCAGTTTATTATCTTCATTTTTTTATTTATTTTCTTGGGATTATTTAGATTTGAAGGCATATGACACAAGCATAATTCAGCATATCATCCCGATCAAGCCAGATCAAAAGCCCTTTCGACAGAAGTTAAGAAGAATAAATCCAAAGATGCTGCCCTCAATAGAGAAGGAAGTGAATCGGTTGTACAAAGCTGGTATCATCGTCCCCATAAGATTTTCAGATTGGATTTCTAATTTGGTGCCCGTGCGCAAGAAAACAGGTGAGATTCGCTTATGTATTGATTTTAGAAATCTGAATAAATTATCTTTGAAAGACAACTATACATTGCCCAATATGGATCGCATACTTCAGCGAGTATTTGGAGCATCCCGCATGTCACTACTTCATGGTTATTCCGGTTATAACCAAATTCTAGTCCATGCGGATGACAGAGATAAAACAACGTTCACCACTCTATGGGGAACATTTCACTATGCCAAAATGCCTTTCGGATTGAAGAATGCTAGTGCGACTTTTCAGCGAGCAATGGATATTGCATTTGCTAATGAAAAATATGTCTTTCTAGTTGTTTATCTTGACAGCATGACATTTTTTTATAATTCAGATGAAGAGCACCTTTATCATTTCAAGATTGTATTTCAGCGATGTAGAAAATATGATATATCTCTCAATCCAAAGAAGAGTCTGTTTGCCATGGATGAATGCAAGCTTCTCAGTCATATTATATCAAAGGATGGCATCCACATCGATCCAGCTCGAGTGGAAGCCATTCAGCAAATTTATTTTCCCCGAAGTAAAAAGGAGATCCAATCATTCAATGGTAAGATGAATTTCTTACGTCGCTTTGTGCCCAATATTGCAGAACATTTCAGGGAAATCACAAACATGCTCAAGAAAGATAGTGTAGTGAAGTGGACTGAGGAAGAAATAAAGTCTTTCAATTTGGTGAAGTTGGCCCTTTCTTCAGCCCCAGTTTTGATCAGCCCAGACTATACTCAATATTTCATTTTGTTTTCATTTGCCTCAGATCATACTATGGTAGCAATCTTGATGCAGAAAAGAGACCAGCTTGAGAAACCAATTGCATTTTTCAGCAGAAACATAAGAGATGCAGCTTTAAAGTATAATATTATTGAAAATCAAGCTCTTGCTTTGGTAAAGGCATTGAAATATTTTCGAGCTTATATTCTTCATTCTCACATTATTTCTTATGTTCCTAATGCTGCTGTTAAAGATGTCTTAGTGCAAACAAATCCAGAAGGGAGACGAGGCAAATGGATTGCTGCCTTGTTGGAATATGACATGGAGATCAAACCAACAAATCTTATCAAAGGATAGGGGCTGGCCAAACTAATGGCTAAGTCAAATTTGCATGCCTTGGACATTAATCTCACTGCTGCTATGTCCGAGGAAAATGAAGAAAGTTCACCTACTCAGGTATCATAATTTTTTCTTCTTTCTCCTTGGTATTCAGACATTGTTTATGTACTCCAAAATCTGTCACCACCACCTGGAATGGCTAAGAACAAAATTAGGACACTAAAATTGAAGGCTGCCAATTTTTGTATCATGAATAATGCGCTCTATTGGAAAGATCCCAGTGGTGTCTTGCTCAATTGTTTGATTGAAGAAGAGGCAAAACAGGTTATGGAAGACTTTCACAAGGGAGATTGCAAAGGTCATCTTTTTTGGAAGAAAACAGCCAACAAAATTTTGAGAGTAGGATATTATTCGCAACTCTCTTTTCTGTTATGTACAAAACTGTTACAAGCTGCCATGAATGTCAGATTTTTCAAGGTAGGAGAAAATTGCAGCCTTTACTGCTCAAGCCCATTGAAGTAAGTGCTCCATTTCAGCAGTGGGGTTTGGACTTCATTGGAAAGATCCAACCTACTTCTTCAGCACATCATAAATGGATCCTTACAGCGACGAACTATTTTACCAAATGGATTGAGGTGATTCCCACTAGGCAGGTCACTGATTCGGTAATCATTTCATTTCTTGAAAACAATATTTTGCCTCATTTTGGCTGTCCAAACAAGTTGATCACTAATAATGCAGCAGCCTTTAAATCTAAAAGAATGATTGACTTTTGTAATAAGTATCAAATTAATTTGGGGCACTCAACTGCATATTATCCACAAGGCAATGGATTGGCTGAATCCTCAAATAAATCCTTGGTCAATATTATCAAAAAGCTACTGGAAATGAACAAGAAGAGTTGGCAAAAGAAACTGGTTAATGCACTTTGGGAAAAAAGAGTAATTCAAAAGAAATCTATAGGCATGTCCCCTTTTGAGCTCGTGTATTTTGTTGACTCTGTATTCCCGACCTCTCTCGCAGTTCCGGTGGTTATACTTCTACAGGAAGTTGGCAGCGAGGATGATCATTTGCAACGAAGAATAAATCAAATGATCCATTTACAACAAACTAGAGAGGAGGTTTTTCAGAACACTTTCAGGCTGCAAGAGAGAATCAAGGAGATATATGATCGAAAGGCAAAGGCGGACAAGTTTCAAATAGAAGATGTAGTGCTAAATTGGGACGCGAGAAACGAAGATAAAGGTAAGCATGGAAAGTTTGAGAATCTTTGGAAAGGACCTTTCAGAATTGCTACATATCGTGGCAAAAATGCTTTCCTTTTGAAAGAAATGAATGGAGAAGATTGTCTAGGTGGGCCGGTCAATGGTCGGCTACTCAAACGGTACTATTTTTGAAATGTTTTCTACTGTCATATGTATCACTGTACATATTGCTTTGTTTAAATTCCATTGCAAGTGTGTACGGTTTTCATTCTTTCAGTTTGAGGCCCAAGGTGAAGGCTATAAAACTGAGGTTTGATTTCATTTTTGGTTTGGTTTGTTTGATTCAGGTCTTTCAGTTGATTTCAGTCTTGAAATTGAGTCATTTTTCGGTCCTGAAATTGAGTCAAGATTATGGTTTTGGTTTTTCAAAGTTATTGACTCCACAGCACAATGGACGAAGGCACTGCCTGCTTTCCTAGAGATCTATAGTTCTTGGCACCTCCAAGGAGCTACCATCCCCATTGAAGCCAATGTTAGTGTCGGTATCTTCATCCCTCCGTCAGTGATCAAATTCTCTTGTTGCATTGCATATTAGGTGTCTCGCTCAGTCAGATGCATTCCATTAGGAGCATGGATCATCTAATGATAGTGGCTTGTTGTACATTTTCCCTCATATCCTTTACCAACTGGCCTATTTCCATTCATCAAGATCATCTGCAGTCACTTTTTGTCTTTAAATATGCAAGAGTCATTTGTAGGGTTTCAGTTTCATTAGGTCTAGGGTTTCATCAAAAATTTCTTCAAAATATCCAATAACGATCAGCAGGCGCATGAGGAGGTTGAATAAAGTTCCAGTACCAATAAATTTCATAATCGCATGTTCAGAAATGTATTTTTCCTTAAAACCCTGTTTTGAGGAAAAATAGAGTATTCTATTTTTTGATGTATAAATTTGATGTAATTTCAGTTCTCTCATATGTAAATAACTTCAATGGCAACCCTAGTCACCTTGCCAAGCTTCAGAAACTCCATCCCCTGCAAGGCAAACCAAAAAATCAAATGATTCAATTCATCAAAGGTAAAAATGAAGCAAACTGCCCAAAAAAGAGTTGAAAGAGTAAGTCACAATGCAAACATTATAAAAGTGGGTTTTATGTTTGAAAAATTAAAAGCTCTTGTATATAAACCCTTTGATCATCTTCAAAGAGCTCATTGGCAATCAAAGAAGAAAAATTGAACAACAGAAATTCGTGTTGGAGAAAGGGAGCGAGTTTGAGGGAAAATTGTGGGAATTTCAAGGGCGCAACGCGTTGGGCTTGAGGCGCGACGCATAGAGCAAGCGCGGCGTATTGGAGTGCCCTCCACAATGCAAAAAACATACATGTGTGGTGCATCAGGTAGGCGAGACGCACTGGGTTTGAGGCGCGACGCACAGAGCTTCAAAGCCCGATTTTACCATAAACTTTCCCGAATTTTCCAAATTGCTCAAAATATGTGGTGCGCAATTAAGTTAAGATCCCTTCCATTGCTAGTGAAGAAGTTTTCTTAATGTTTATGGTGGTTTAGTGTGATAAAATTCAAACCCTAACTCCTTCCAGATTTTCTCAAAAACAATTGCCTAGGGTTTGTCTTTGTGTTTTTGCTACCAAATCCAGTCCATCACTCCCTCGCTTTTTGACTCCTCCATTCATTTTTCACTTTCATCCATTCATTCCCTAATTCCCATATTCCTTAAATCCCACTATCCTAAATCCTAAATGCTATCCCTAAGCCTACATACTATTCCCTAAACCTCCATTCCTAAAAAACTTGTCCATATTATTTCCAAAATCCCTCATACCCTTTCCCTCCACAATCCCTCATAACATTTTCATCCTTGGTAGCAGAAAACTAAAAACACCATAAACCTCTCCATAATCATAAAGAAAACTTACACATTAGAAAACATGGAGTCAGATTCCTCCTATGACCGAGATGAGCAGACACACAGTGATTCTCCTACAGAAATGCATGCACCAAGGAGACCTCACAAGGGTGGTAAACATGTATGAGAGGAGCCTACTTCACTAGCCGAGCTACAGGCCTGCCCTCTGGCTATCACATGCTTCCAACACCAATCATGTTATCAGTTTTGTGAGATGGTTGCTAGAGTCTAGTACCATCATGAGTTGGCCAGGTTGTTTGTGCTTCATCTACATAATGGCCAAGTCACTCTTGTAGGTGTGACATTCACCTTGACCTCGGAGTCTATTTCTCTAGCAATTGGCATTCCAAATGTCGATGAGCAGTGGAATAAAAGGCAGCAGATTTACAGAGAACATTATGAGCCTTACATCAAGCCCAGTTATTTGAGACAATTCAGCAAATTTTTTCTCTTTCGGTACCTGAAAGACTCATATGCACCCTTGATGGAACTCATAATTAAGTATTTCAGCTGTGAGGGTCGGTTTTCTCGTCTATATGCCTATCACATCAAATTGTTGATGCACTTTACCAAGGTGAGAATGATGAATCTCCACTACTTCATGTGCCGAAATATTGAAAATATGACCACCCTAGTGCAAAAGAAAACTCCTCAGCAGTAGTATAACAGTATATATCATTTTGCACTCATCAAGATTGTGGTCATGCATCAGCTTGGTTTACAGAACATCTCATGTGAGTATTTCATTTCACATAAGGTCTTCACTGCTCCTCAAGTACCTCCAGCAGTTTTTGATGAGACAGGTGAGCCTTCACATCAATAGGAGCTTCATGAGGCACAAACTGCTAGTGTGCTAGTATTTGTTACCTACCAAAAGGGCACTAGAAGGTTGTTTGCAGTAGCAAAGCAAGTATTATCTCCACCTGGGGTGGAAGGGGTCTCGCTTCCTCCATCAGCAAAGCAGGTACAGGAAAATGGCAAGCAGCCATTACATGATGAGGGGCCTTTAGGAGGGCAAGAGATATATTTCATTCTTATTCAGGATGATGACACCGATTTGGGCTCACCAAGATCAAAGCTTAAAGAGATAATTCAGGAGCAACAAGTGGAAATTAATGCTTTGTCCCTCAACCTAGAAAGGGCCAAGTGGATAATCAAATACCTTGAGCAAATAAAAAATCAGCTAGAGGATCAGCAAACCATTATGGAGTTGCAAAACATAAGAGAAAATCAGCAAGCTGCCAATAGGAGGAAAACCAAGTTGACACCACTTGAACAAGAAATTGAAGCTGATCATGAATATTGGCTCGAAAGGATAAACATACATTTGGAAAAGATGCTGGAGAATGCCAAAAAAGAGAAAAACATGTTGAGGCACATTGCCAACCATTACTGGGCGAGAAACCATGTGTACAAAGCAAGAATCAGGAACTTGAAGTCCAAGTTGAAGAAGGTATCAAAGAGGTGAAAAAAGCATGATAGACTTCAGATCTTGGCTAAGACTTCCTTGGCCCAACATAGCTCTTAAGGGAGGACACTCAGCCCAAATTTCAAAAATTTTGGGACACTTTTTGCAATTTTGAAATTTTTGGCTCAAAAAACAGACTTTTCTCCCCAATGCGCCGCGCCACCTGGCGCTCGCTTTTGATGGGGGACTCCTTTTGATGAAAACTAAACATTTTTGGATTTTCCATGGAAAAATATGCATGCCTACCAATGGCCAAGAAATTTTGACAGGTTTTGAGCCCCCAAAAGGATAAAAAATACCCAAAAAATGACCTTTCTGCCCCTTTTTTGACACACAGGAAGCAGTGTTGGGAGAACTCAATTTGGAGGGGAAAATAGAGGAAAAATTCAAAAATTCCACTTGTGGTAGAAGTAGACAGGAATACCTTTCCAAGAAGCCAATTTGGAGCAAATTTGGACACCGGGAACGCCTCCAAAATCAGCTGCAAAAAGGCGCTACGAATAGGGAAATCAGCGCGGCACACTGGAGGAATTTTGGTCATTTTTGGACAAAAACTCTGTTTTTCCCTAGTTTTTTCATAGTTTGACTTTTTTTTCCTTCTAATTGTCAAATTCATGATTTAATTTAATGTGACATGATGGGTTTTGATGTAATTATGCTAAATTTTCACTCATAGAGGTAGATTCATCCATGAAAAGGTAGTTTACAACTGAATGAATCAGTTCCCTAGTTTTTAGAGGCAAGCTATTCCATAGCCTACTTTTTAGTTCTCAGTTTATAATTTGTTTGAAAAACTCCTAAACTCATGAGCTTTACCCCTAGAGGCTAGGATGAGTTTTTTTTTTCCTATATCTTATGTTTTCTTAGTCATTAGCATGGTTGGACTTTTGGGAATGCTTTGAGCATTATTGTACATTCATCTCTGCAGTTTGGCAAAGGAATAGACCTAGGTTTGCAGCACTTTATGGGATTCTTGTGGCATATTGATTTGGTATTGTGTTTCCCTCTGTAATTGAAAGTTTTACATGTGTTTTATGTATGCCATATCTCTCTTTGTTTCATATTAACTAAATCAAACAAAGTTATAGGTAGAATACATTGAAAGTGCAGTGCTCTACCTTGGGTTTGTTTAGTTATTCATGTTTTCAGCTGTTTGAAGAGGATCCCTGAGACTTTCATGCCCTCTCTAACTCCTCATCAGTCTAAGAGCTCTCCATATCATTCAATTTGAAGTACCAAACCATTTTCCTACCTCGCCCCATAGAGATCTCTGCAAAACTGAGCCTCATTCCCCAGACCCGAAACTGCCTTTCACATTTGAGCCAAAAAAACATCATCAAATTCAATCAAACACCTCTGTATACATACCTAGCCTAAAATCAGTCTTCACATCAAGTCATCTCAAGCCTCATTAATAATGTTTTGTTGAGATTGACAAGGAGAGAGTCCTCTCCCGACCTGGTAGGGCTAGCTACCAAGTTAAGCGTGGTTTGATGTTACCCTAGATTCAACCTTTCTCAGCCTGAGGTAGATTTAGGCTCTAACATAGTGGCGACCATACTGTGGAAACTCAAGATTTTTTTCTTTTTAGTGTTCTTATTTTTATAAACTACAGACGGATCCTGAAGTTATGCCAGGTAGCCTTCGAAATGCACATTGCTTTGCAAGTGCATAAGTGGATAAATGCTTCTTTAGTCAATCTCTGGTCTAGTCTTATAAATGTAACACCTGACTCACAAATTGCCCCAGTACATCAGATAATTCTAGACTCTTGGATGATGAGTTTAGAATCTGATAGGCTGAACAAGTTGATTTTGTCCATTTGATTTTTTGAAATAATTCAACACACTGGCTTCCAGATGACACACCAGGGAAAATCCGAA